>QJPP01000597.1:0-373498 GCA_003996215.1 Jaltomata sinuosa | reverse complement strand
CATCTTTGGGTGCAGATCCTAGCGTGGGCCATCGCCGTTAGATCGTTGTGGTTCGTGCTTGGAGATCTGTCGGGGACTACTTCAGACTGAGGGTGAGATCTTGGCGATCGGAGCTTAGCTTTAGTTTATCTTTTGCTTCATGTACTCTATTACCATTCAGAGACATCTATATATGTAGTTTTGGTTTATTTGCACTCCATGTATGTAGTTTGGCTCTGTACTATGATACCAGGTCTTGGGGTTTGGTTTAGTTTCCGCATATGCATATATTTATAGTCCTTTTATCTGTTCTCTTCATCTTGTTCTCTTATTTGTTAGATAGTAGCCCATTACTAACTGTTCTGGGCTACGGGGATTGGTTCACCTACCGGGGGTTGTAGGTGCCATCATGACCGAGAAATTGGGTCGTGACAAATGGCCCTAGCTTTCTCGGGGGTCCACTTCAAACTCCCTATTTTCCTTTTTATTGTTTCTCTAGAAACATGTACTCTGGAACAGGACACTCCTATTCCCGAGGTTCAAGGACACCTATGAAGATTAATGCCATCAGGAAAGGGAACAACCATCAAAGAACATGGGGCCATAATTTTACGAGCCCTACCTGCAAAGCACAAACACAAAGAGTCAGGCCAGATGAGGGAAATTAAAGAAGATAATAGCGGAAATCTTAACCCGTTTACCCCTAAGAGTTTGCAGCCATCCAGAAATCCAGTTCCACGTCCTTCCGTTACTAATGGTATGGCTCAATATCTTTGCTACCCACTCCCTGATAAAATCTTCCAGTCGTTAGGTAATGACTTGGGAGCGTGAAGCCATTGAGACGCTACAATGACAAGATAAAGGAAAAATTGGTCAAAAGAGAAGAATAAGAGAAAAAGGAGAAGGAGGAATACAAATATATACGATGTGTGTTCCAATGCGAAGGAAGCAAAGGATTATGAAAATTTTCATCAATCACTGCGATGAAACGCTCAAACCACCGGAGGTCACCAACACCATCCATCATGCGCAACAAAGCCTTCCCCCCACGGCGTACCAACTGAACTATCCCCCTCAAACCAGACGGGGAGTGTAAAGCAATAGCAAATGTGTGAGAGAAAATAAAAGGCCAGAGTGGATAATAAGTACACGGAGACCTGTAACCATTCTCTAGAATCCCAAGCTGAGTTAGCCGGGAGACGAGCGACAAAAATTGCAAAATGAAGCTATCACTTCATCGATGGGTATACACAAGCCTAAACTGAAAGGGTAGGTATAAATGAAGGTATAACCTGGCTTGGAAGATGTAATGTTGTCAAGAACACGATGCGCCTCCATACAAAATTTAGAAGTCCAACCATAGGCCTCCCGGATCCCTACAAGAGCTTTCTCCGATACGTCCGAACAGACTGAGGCAATGGGTTTATCCATTTTATTTTCCAAAATTTTGAAGTCAGCATCGAAGTTGAACGAAACAGTAATGATTTTGTCAGCAGAGGGCCCGAACGGGGCTTTGGTTTTCCTTTTTCTATTCTCGCCGCCAGTAAATTGCACAGAAGAAGACACACTTGATGACGAAGAAGACAAGCCAGACAGGTCAAGAAGGGACAATTTAAATCCACAAAGATAACACTACGCTGACGGTACTAAAACGATGATAAGTAGAACTCGAGCGGAGAAGTGGATACAATATATGGAGAAAAGGGGAATATTTCACGAAACATCACCTAACGCATATGGATTTGACTCCTCATCACATGTGGCATGATATTTGTTGACACCCAATTTTAGCCTAATATTTTTCAAGTTAATATTTTTAAATCTTTTATTTGTTAAATTGCACAGAATATATTTTTTCTCATATTTTTTCAATGTTAATACAATTTATTGATAATTATCCCCATTTTTGAACATATTGAGATTTTTATCAAATTTTTATTCATTTTAGTTAATTTTAATTATAGTTAATTTTTGTTACAATTATTTTATCATAAATAAATATTGTTTAATTTTATTGAATCATCAATTGTTTAATTTTTACACAGTCCATTAATACATAAATGTGGAGAAGATATTTTTTGTACAGCTAAATAAATAACACATGATTTTAAGTAAACCATAATTTTGAGCACATGATTTTGAGCACACGATTTTGATAGTCCATGATTTTGTTTTGCCACCTAAATGATTTAAGGTTTTAAAGTTTTCTATAAAGAGTCTCATACACACTACACACTCCTTGGTGATGGAAATTTTCCAAAATAGACAAAAAAGTTCCAAAAAGAAAATATCATTCTCCTTTTCTTTTCCGGCCACCACCCCACCGGAATCCGACAATCTCCCTTCAACTCCGGTGAAAATCAAAACTACAACCAAACCACACATCACTACACTGTTTCCACCCTCTCCTCTCTTCGTCACTGCCGACGAACAGCAACCATACACCACTGTCAACCCCGACGAGCTCACTGTGCTCCACGATCGCCTCTCTCACCTTTTCTTCGTCTTCTCCGATGGACTTGCAACGACGGAGAAACGAACGATAAACTCCAACCGGAGCACCACCACAAACACCAGCCCTCCCCCTTCACTGTTTTACTCTCTAGCTCGCCATCTCCGGCTAATATGAACCCTCCGGAATCCGAGCTCCGACAAAGCAGCCAACCTCCATAACAACCACAAAATCCCAACCAAATCCAAACCCCTCTCCTCCATCTTCTCCGACCAGCCACCACAACGCTGCCCCACTTTTTCGTTTCACCACCAATCAACAATAGCTTCGTCACCACCGTTATCTTCTCGTCACTGTTCTTCACCACCACACCAACCAAAAATCCACCCTGAAACCGTCATCTCCGGTGGACAATAACAACAAACAATAACACAATAACCAGACCCACATCATCACTGCTCCGAAGAAATCCGATGGAGCAACCAGTGAACAACACCAGAAACTCCGGTCAAATAATTGCTGTTGTGAACAACGAACGACAACCAGTCGTAAATCGAACTCCGGCGAAGCTTCGACAGTAGCTCGTCTTTTTGGTTTGGTTTTATAGTTTTTCTTTTTATTTTAATTATTTTGAGCTACCATTATGCTAATTTCCAATAATGTGTTATTTTGATTATCTAGTGCTGTGATAATCCCTATATAGTCGGTTGATTGTTGTTGGTGGTGTTAGGATTCAAACTTTATCAATAGTTTGTGTCTCCTAGCAATCCACTCTATTACCATTATTTTTCTATCTGTTTATGGGCTGTTTTGACATTTTGCCTTCATATTATTTTTGATAACATTAATCTAATTGGCCAATGATAAAATCTTTTCGTCGGATTTTCGAGGCCTCCTTATAATATTATATATAAAAATGCTTATATAATACAAAAAAATATAAAATTCTTGAAGAAAGTTGAATTATCAATCTCAAACTTTCTTTTCAAGTGAATGAGCTAGCCAAAAAAAAAAGGATAGCCCATCTAAAGTACTTTGAATAAAATCTTTTTTGTCTTCTTTTTCAAATCTTTCCAACCTCAGTTGAAAGCTTCACAAGAATTTTATGGAAAGAGTAACTTGCTTTGCAGGTCTCATAGGAAGGTGTAACGATATGTTCCGTCGTTACTGAAAATATTTGCGATCAAGGCAGGTATCACTCATTCTAATAAGAGTTAGGATTAATCCTTGAGTATGAAAGTACATTTGGTATGTACTAAGGTCATACAATACTCCTAGCACAAAGTTAAGTTGAAAGCTTCCTTACCGATATAGTTTCGGGCTAAGTTCAAACTAGGGTCAACTTCAAACGTGCATTCCTCCTATAATATAAGGAGTTAGGGGTTCCAATACCCACCAAATTAAAGATCTCTGAGTCCTCTTTCCAATGCCACTGACCGTTCGTTAATTCGCTTTCCGAGTAAAAAATTATGACTGTTTTACTGAAGACTGTCCGTGCTAAAAAGTTGAGTCTGTTGTAACGGGATTTAGGTCGTTATAGCGGTACCGCCATAGCGGTTGGCAGTCCGCTATAGCAGAATGACGAAACCAAAAAGCCCAGAAATGAATTTTATAATCCCGTTCTCTCTTCTTTAGTCAAAAACAGACGAGGGTTGCTCCAAAAATCCTTCTAGGCTACTCCAAAGCTTGGGAGCCATGGGGAAGGGAGATTTCGACTGAAGGAGTGCGAAACCACGGATTTCAAACTCATCATCCACCAGAGAATGCCTTCACGAAGCCAAAATATGCATTGTGCAGGTGCTTGGCGTTCAGGTAGACTAGGTGCTTGGCGTTCATTGCACACCGCTATGAAAACCCCCAAAATTAGTAGCCCAGAAAATTTATCATTCTCTGAAAAATTCCCTCATTTTCCTTCCCTGTTCTCAATGCTAACACCGAAAATGCATTACGGTCTTAAAACATAACCTCAAGACCAACCTCAACTATGCATAGTTGAGAATTTATCACCCTATTATCATAAAAATCAGACACAAAATATACCAGAATCGCGCATAATAATACATTCCTGCTATCATACACTGCTAGTCCCACTTTTACCTTTATATGATCCCCAACCAATCCTGACTGTCCCAAAATTGGAGCTTCCACAAAGTCATTAATCTCTTTTTGTTCCCTTACCATCTATACCAATGATAAGTCTATACCCGAATGTAATGCAAACCATTCCAATTAAGACATACCACAATTTATCACTAAAGCAAATCACAAACTTTAAAGCCAGAATAAATTTTCTTAAATCACAATTATGAGTTACCACAAAAATTTTCTTACAGCAATTCCTGCTATCAAGAAATAATAACCCTTTTTCCCCATGGTTCTCAACCAATCCCGTCTGTCCTAAAACCAAAGTTTTTCTACAGAGCCTTGTTCCCTTATCATTTGTACCAATGGCAAGTTCATTTCTAAATTGTGATACCACTTTACTGATCCATTCAAGTACACATAGAAAGTCATTACCAACCAAAAAACACAATTTCAAGTTATGACTCCTCTCGGACTAAAATATTCATCACAATGCAAGCAATTTTACCCCACACGACTGCAGTCATACAAATAATACAATATACATAGTTTCAAGTTTCAAGTTTCAAGCCACAGCAAAATCAAATAATTGTGCACCCCACATTCGTAGTGATTCAAACAACATGAATACACATAAGCACAATCTCAAGTCTCAAGCTTCAACACTTAACTAAATCAGTTTCATTACCTTTTATTCGCTTCATGGATGACCGTTAGCCAATTCATCCGTCCTTTATATAGCCTCCCCAGTCATATACCAATTGGAACCTTTCCGGTTCCAATTTCCCTTGCTTGTCTTATCGCAATCGAAGTCCAATGACATCCTTCACTTTGTTGAGATACCAATTGAAATCGAGAGATACCAATTGGACTCAACCCATACAAAAAAGTGAATGAACCGCACAAAAAGGAATGAAAGAAGAGAGATGTTTCCTAGAATGCTTCATAGCTTCCCAGAGATTAGATGTGAACGTCAACACACCAACCCGCAGGACTCTATTCGACATTTTACTCTTGTACTGGGAGATCGGTAATCTGGGCTCTGATACCATTTGTCACGATCCAACTATCGGGCCGTGCGGGCACTTACTCTAATCCACCTAAATAGGAGAACCCTTACCACCAGAACTAATAGGTAATGTAGAAAAAGAAATAAATCATGAAATAAGCCTTTTTTAATATATGAAAACATTTACAAGATATGCGAAAAAAACTTTTACAATTTGAAAACATCCCTCCCTAGAACCTAGTCTAAGCCGGTACAAGAGCTACTACAAGAGTGATACTAAAATAAAATAAGACACAACTCCCACCATAGAAGCAAGAAGTAGAAGCTACTGGAGATTCCCATCATTGTGTACCTACGAAACATCACCAACCCTGCAACCAGACTATACCCTAAAGGGTATAGCAAGAATAGAATCAGTACAAACACACGTACTAGTAGGCATCATCGGTTGATCCAAATTCACTCATACCATCATATAAGAAATCAAGGGAATGCATAATTAATTACAATACTCAACCCTTCAACATTCACCTTACCAAAACCCAATGTCAACACAAGCCTACCTATCCCTTAGACTTCCCAAGTCACCTTGACACCTAAACTTTCCAAGTCACACCTATCACCTAGACTTCCCAATTCACACTTATCACCTAGACTTTCCAAGTCACACTTATCACCTAGACTTCCCAAGTCACACTTGTCACCTAGACTTTTCAAGTCACACTAACCCTTAGACTTTCCAAGTCACCTTAACCATTGTCAACATCTATGTCCATACTCGGACTACCATTTTCTTACCCAAGTCAATCACTATAACTCAACAACCCGGAGTAAACCCCACTACTTAGTAATGTAGACCACACCCTTCGTACCGCCACCTACTAGTACAAAACTGCCCCAATGACCCTCAGGGCCATACTTGACAAGTAACAACAGCCAACTTTACAACCAGACTACGAGTCTCTTTCTTAACTCATCAACCGTATGTAACAAGTCTAACTGACATTAAATGTTCTCAGTGACAACAACATATATCATTTTTACATAACCCAGACCAAACAAGGATTTCTAGGACATCATCTATGCCAATAACATGCGATCTCGATTCACAGAAGGACCACCTTGTCACTTAAGCACACTAAACCGACTCTTACGGACCAACTGTACACAAAATAATACTAAATCTCGTCCCTCTCAAGAACCTAATGTGTAAAGGACAAGTATTACACCCGCACTGAGTAAATCAATACAACATATAATAACAGCCAGTAGTATAACTTCAAACTCTCAGTCTACCCTTTTGACTTATCAACCATAGGAAGCAGGTTCAACAATCATTCAATAACAATAATAAACATGACATTTATCCTTTTTCATTACCCGGACCAATCAAGGGTCCCTAGATCGACACCTAAGTTAACATGTGATGCCCGATCCACCCCAGGACCATCCCCTTATTTAAGTGTAACAACTCGGCCTCTCAAGGATCAATGTAATCAATCACAGATTTAACAATCAACCAGTCCACTCATGGAACCGTCGACAAACACAATCAATAATGCATAATTAAATCCATACCAGGCGTGGCACCCGAGCCAATCGTTAGTATCCCATACCAAGTGTGGTACTCGAGCCAACCGTTAGTATTTTCCATACCAGGCGTGGTACCCGAGCCAACCAATTGTCACACCAAGTCCAATCAATCACAAATAATGAACAACACATACTTGTAAATCAACAAGCAATAACAACTAGTTCATTTCACAAGATTGACAACCAGACTATTAGACATTCATAAATTATTCCTTAAGCATGCAACTCATACAATACTAGGCGATAATACATGAACATCTATTACATATTAGGGACCCATAACCATCACCTAAGTGTTCAACATGTCATCCCGGTCTACACTAAGACCAATTTCACACTTAAGTTCAGTTACCCGCCCTCTCACAGGCCAAAATGCAATAATCACAGTTTCAGCAATTAAATCCGGTCCACTCATGGGACCATCAACAATTATGATCAATAATGTATAATTAGACCCGCCCGAAGACTATTCCCCGGCTCATTATTTTAAACACATATAGTCATTTTCATCTAATTCAGACTCCTTTCCTAAAAAGAAACTGCGTTCTAGGGATTTCACCCCTGACAATACGGACTCTGGACCCTGCATGTTCATCTCATTACCTTATTTAAATATCCTCGAGAACCCACTACAACTTAACAATTTCCTCATCCGACAGACATTATCGGTTCCCCGAACCTACCTCACCATTTAGTTTCCCGGAGTCTAGCATCACGCACAATCTAACAAGTATAAAAATACACTCGAATGAACATGTCACCCCGACCCTATCATTCCTTATTCAATCAATAGCCAGACCAAAACAATAATCCTCTAGACTATGTGCCTGAAGGCCTATAACATGAATTTTCCCGTCAATCTACATAACAATATGAAATGAAAACAGGTCAAAAGTCTACTCAATGAAAACCTAGTCTACCTGAACGCCAAGCACCTGCACAATGCATATTTTGGCTTCGTGAAGGCATTCTCTGGTGGATGATGAGTTTGAAATCCGTGGTTTCGCACTCCTTCAGTCGAAATCTCCCTTCCCCATGGCTCCAAAGCTTTGGAGTAGCCTAGAAGGATTTTTGGAGCAACCCTCGTCTGTTTTTGACTAAAGAAGAGAGAACGGGATTATAAAATTCATTTCTGGGCTTTTTGGTTTCGTCATTCTGCTATAGCGGACTGCCAACCGCTATGGCGGTACCGCTATAACGACCTAAATCCCGTTACAACAGACTCAACTTTTTAGCACGGACAGTCTTCAGTAAAACAGTCATAATTTTTTACTCGGAAAGCGAATTAACGAACGGTCAGTGGCATTGGAAAGAGGACTCAGAGATCTTTAATTTGGTGGGTATTGGAACCCCTAACTCCTTATATTATAGGAGGAATGCACGTTTGAAGTTGACCCTAGTTTGAACTTAGCCCGAAACTATATCGGTAAGGAAGCTTTCAACTTAACTTTGTGCTAGGAGTATTGTATGACCTTAGTACATACCAAATGTACTTTCATACTCAAGGATTAATCCTAACTCTTATTAGAATGAGTGATACCTGCCTTGATCGCAAATATTTTCAGTAACGACGGAACATATCGTTACACCTTCCTATGAGACCTGCAAAGCAAGTTACTCTTTCCATAAAATTCTTGTGAAGCTTTCAACTGAGGTTGGAAAGATTTGAAAAAGAAGACAAAAAAGATTTTATTCAAAGTACTTTAGATGGGCTATCCTTTTTTTTTTGGCTAGCTCATTCACTTGAAAAGAAAGTTTGAGATTGATAATTCAACTTTCTTCAAGAATTTTATATTTTTTTGTATTATATAAGCATTTTTATATATAATATTATTATAAAATATATTATAAATTTTGTAATGATCATAAAGTACTTAACCTTTTTAGTTCTTATTTTTTGCAAGCTTATTAATAAGTAGAAGCACGTTAACTTATTAGAATCGTTAAGATGATGCCTAGCCCATCTTATAACTTGTACTTTTTCCTTTTGAGGATTTTAGTTTTATTAATAAAAAATCGTTAGACACTATCTAGTAGAATCACTTAAAAATTATTTTTCTATTTTCATATCTCTTTTTTTTTTTACTTGTGAGGCTATTAATCATTTTACCCTCTTTCTATTTAATTTTTATATTTAGTAGTTTTTTCTAAAATTGAATATTGAAAATCATTTGGCTTATCTTATTTGGTGATAATTTACTAACTAGCTTGATTGTCGTAGATATTATTTTTTGGGAAATTTAATCTTAACTCATAATTGATTAAATTATATTGGGACCATCTATATTTTTTCACTTGAGAAGTGAATTTAGACATCATCAATCGTGAGACAGACATAAAGTGGGGGTGCGTGGGGGTGGGATGGAAAGAGGGTTAGTTTGCAGTCATTCACTACTTTATTGACTCCTCAATATTTCTCTAAGTATGTTGGCTTTGAATAAATTTAAGATTTTTAGTAGTTAAAAAATTGTAGCGCACAAATTATAATTGTTGTGCTCCTACCCCGTGTTTTAAAAAGTGAGTCCAACGCAAAACGATTTATATATCATGGGGCAAGGTATAAACTCAAAAATATGTAGGCTGACATGAAGGAGTTGTTCCACAATGTTAGGAAATTAAGTGTATTGTAAAATGGGTACTTTTAGGGAACTTTATGACTTTCTATCCCATAGCGGTTGACACCTCGCTATTGTTCCGCTATAGTAGAGAAATTATCGCTATAGCGAAGTGCGAACTGCTATAGCGGACTGGGTTGCCACAATGTATTTTGGTTCCTCATAACGTGGGAATTAAGTTTTGGTCCATTATGTTTGACATTATTTCACTCCGATATTTCAATAAGGCCTCAAATTTCTTAGGCACTCGAGGAGGAGTAATCTAACCGGTCTCGTACAGCTTGAAGAAAGAAATTTCTTGGCAGAGCAGAATCAAATTAAATTTTGGTTGAGCTTGGGTATACCCGGGGGATTTGAGAGTTTGGTGGTTCGCGTAAGGCTATTTATACACTGTCACAGTAGAACGTTAATATTCTAGGGGCTGGTTCATTCTTTTCCTTCTGCCTTAGAGATCGTTTGGGGATGAACGATGAGTAAATTGGTATCTGTTGTAATGACCTGATCTATCGTTACTGAAAATATATGCAATAAAGGCAGGTGCCTCTCATTCGAAATAAGAGTTAGGATTAATTCTTGAGTATGAAAGTACATTTGGTATGTACTAAGGTCATACAATACTCCTAGCATAAAGTTAAGTTGAAAGCTTTCTTATCGATTTAGTTTCGGGCTAAGTTCAAACTAGGGTCAAATTTAAACGTGCATTCTTCCTAGAATATAAGGAGTTAGGGGTCTCAATACCTACCAAATTAAAGATCTCTGAGTCCTATTTCCAACGCCACAGATCGTTCGTTAATCTGCTTCCCGAATAAAAAGTTATGACTGTTTTACTGAAAACTATCCGTGCTTAAAAGCTGAGTTCTCTATAGCGGGATTTAGGTCGCTATAGCGGTACCGCCATAGTGGTTGGAAGTCCACTATAGCAGAATAACGGAACCAGAAAGTCCAGAAATGGGTTTTATAATCCCATTCTCCCTTCTTTAGTAAAAAAATAGATGAGGGTTGCTCCACAAACCCTTCTAGGCTACTCCAAAGCTTGGGAGCCATGGGAAAGGGAGATTCCTGCTGAAGGAATGCGAAACCATGGATTTAGGACTCATCATCCACCAGGGAATGCCTTCACGGGGCCAGAATATGCATTGTGCAGCTGCTTGACATCCAGATACGCTAGTTTTTGTTGAGTAGACTTTTGATCTGTTTTCATTTCATATTGTTATGTAGATTGACGGGAGAATTCATGTTATAAGCCTTCGGACACAGAGTCTGGATTATTATTATTTTGGTCTTGCTATTGATTGAATAAGAAATGATAGGGTCGGGACGACATGTTCATTCAGGTGTATTTTTATACTTGTTAGATTATGTGTGATGTTAGACTCCGAAAAACTAAATGGTGGGGTAGGTTCGGAGAACCGATAATGTTTGTGAGATGAGGGAATTGTTAAGTTGTAGTGGGTTCTAAAGAATATTTAAATAAGGTAATGAGATAAACAGGTAGGGTCCGGAGTTCGTATTGTCAGGGGTGAAATCCCTAGAACGCGCTTACTTTTCAGAAAAGGAGTCCGAATTAGATGAAAACGACTATATGTGTTTAAAATGATGAGCAGGGGATTAGTCTTCGGACGATTCTAATTATACATTATTGGTCATAATTATTGATGGTCCCATAAGTGGACTGAATTTAATTGATGGAACTGTGATTATTGCATTTTGGCCTGTGAGAGGTCGGGTAGTTGAACTTAAGTGTGGGATTGATCTTAGTATAAATTGAGATGACATGTTGAACACTTAGGTGATGGTTATGAGTCCCTAATATGTAATAGGTGTTCATGTATTATCGCCTGGTATTGTATGAGTTGCATGCTTAAGGAATGATTTATGAATGTCTAATGGTCCGATTGTCAGTCTTGTGAAATGAACTAGTTGTTGTTACTTGTTGATTTACAAGTATGTTTTGTTCATTGTTTGTGATTGATTGGACTTGGTGTGATATTCAGTTGACTCGGGTACCACACTTGGTACGAAAAATATTAACGGTTGGCTCGGGTACCACGCCCGGTATGGGATATTAACGGTTGGCTCAAGTACCACGCCTGATACGAATTTAATTATGCATTATTGACTGTGTTTGTCAACAGTTTCATGAGTAGACTAGGTTGATTGTTAAATCTATGATTGATTATATTGGTCCTTGAGAGGCAGGATTTTTACACTTAAATGAGGGGATGATCCTATAGTGGATCGGGCATCGCATGTTAACACTTAGGTGTCGGTCTAGGGACCCTTGATTGATCCGGGTAATGAAAAAGGGTAAATGTCATGTTTATTATTGCTGTTAAATGATTGTTGAACCTGCTTCCTGTGGTTGATAAGTCAAAAGGGTAGACTGAGAATCTGGAGTTATACTACTGGTTGTTATTATATGTTGTACTGCTTTACTTAGTGCGGGTGTACTACTTGTTCTTTACACATTAGGTTCTTGAGAGGGCCAAAATTTAGTATTATTTTGAGTACAGTTGACCCGTGAAGGGCTGGGTTAGTGTGCTTAAGTGACAAGGTGGTTCTTCTGTGAACTGGGATCGCAGGTTATTGGCGTAAATGATGTCCTAGGAATCCTTGTTTGGTCTGGATTATATAAAAAGGATATATGTTGTTGTCATTGAGAACTGTTAATGTCAGTTAGACTTATTACGTACGGTTGATGAGCTAAGAAAGAGACTCGTAGTTTGGTTATAATATTGGTTGTTGTTACTTGTCAAGTATGGCCCTGGGGGTCATTAGGGCGGTTTTGTACTAGTAGGTAACGGTACGATGGGTGCGGTCTATGTCACTAAGTAGTGTGATTTACTCTGGGTTGTTGAGTCATAGTAATTGACTTGGGTAAGGAAATGATAGTCCGGGTATGGACATAAATATTAGCAATGGTTAAGGTGACTTGAAAAGTCTAAGAGTTAGTGTGACTTGGGAAGTTTAAGTGACAAGTGTGACTTGGGAAGTCTAGGTGATAAATGTGACTTGGGAAGTCTAGGTGGCAAGGTGATTTGGGAAGTCTATGGGATAGGTAGGCTTGGGTTGACATTGGATTTTGATAAGGTGAATGTTGAAAGGTTAAATATTTTAATTAATTATGCATTCCCTTTATTTCTTATATGATGGTATGAGTGGATTCGGATCGAACGATGATGCCTACTAGTATGTGTGTTTGTACTGATTCTACTCTTGCTATACCTTTTAAGGTATAGTCTGATTGCAGAGTTGGTGATGTTTCATAGGTACACGATGATGAGAATCTCCAGCATCTCCTACTTCTTTCTTCTATAATGGGAGTTGTGTATTCTTTTATTTTAGTATCACTCTTGTAGTAGCTCTTGTACCGGCTTAGACTAGGTTCTAGGGAGGGCTGTTTTCAAATAGTAAAAGTTTTTTCCGCATATCTTGTAAATATTTTCATGTATTAAAAAAGACTTATTTCATGATTTATTTATTTTTTCGCATTACCTATTGATTCGGGTGGTAAGGGTTCTCCTATCTAGGTGGATTAGAGTAGGTGCCCGCACGGCCCGGTAGTTGGATCGTGGCAGAAGGCCAAATAAATTCCTCTCTACTGGCCTTCTAATCAATAATTATGTATCAAATTGTTTAAATTTCAAAATTTATAAAATCAACAACAATAACATATTCAATATATTCCTACACAGTGAGGTCTGAGAAGGGTAGAGTATACGCAATTCGTACCATTACCTTCAAAGTGAAGTAGAGAGGCTGTTTTCGATAGACCCCCGGCTCAAGACACAAACAATCCAGAAAAAGGACATAATGTAAGAACAAGAAACAATAGGCAGTATCAAAACAACAGATAGTAACAGAAACAAGACTACCATAAAATGATACTACAATCGATATATCGGAAATTAAAAACATCACCAAACTTCTAAAGCAAGACATTACCAGTGTAGCACTACGACTACTAACACGAATCACAAACTCAAGCACTCCTACTTGCTAGCAAGAACGTATCCCTTCCTACTAATCTTTTACCCTTACCCGCATCTTCTACACCTTCCTATCTATGGTCATGTCTTCGGTAAGTTGTAACTGCTCTATGTCATATCTAATCACCTCCCTCCAGTACTTTTTTGGTCTACCTCTGCTCGTCTAAAATTATCCATAGCCAATCTCTCACACCTATGTACTGGGGCATTCGTTCACCTCCTCATCACATGCCCGAACCATCTCAACCTCGATTTTCGCATTTTAAAATATTTTAATATGATCAAATAAATAAGATAATAATATTGAAAAAAGACATCAAAATCACCTTAAACTATATCCAAAAAGTCAAAGACACACTCAAATTATTGTAACGACCTATTACACACCTATACTACTCAAGAGTGCTTATTGTCATCCCAGAAGCTGATGTGGCAAAAAAATAAAAATAAAAGAAGAAAAAAAATGCGTAAAACAGTCAAATTAAAACAAAAAGAAAGAGAAAAATACAATCATTCTCCATGAACAACCCTACCCATTTCTTCTTCTTTTTCATACCATTAATCTTCTCTTCTCCTTCTTTTTTCTTAACAAAACAATTTTATTTTCTTTCACTAATCAACTTCTTATTCTTTACTATTCTTCACTTTAAACTTAAACAAAATTTGTAATGGTGATAACATTTGGTGACGGATTTGGTGATGGGTGATAAAATTAATGATGGTATGTCTTTTATTTTTGATAATTGGCAATGAAATTGGTGTGATTTTAGTGGTGAATGTTAAAATTTATGATTATAATTGTGATGAATTTCGATGGTGACAACAATGGTGGATCTAGTGGTGAACAATTTAGTAATGTAAATTTGATGGTGAAATAAAATTTTGTAATGATTATTATTGTGAATTTCAATAGTGATGGTGGTGGTGGTAGTTTAATTTTTGTGAACATTGAAACCTATTGATGGTGGTATGATCTTGATGTAGGTTTAGTGATGAGTCTTGAATTTATGGCGATTCTTTATAATTTTTGACGGAGGAAGTGATGGTGATGTGATCCTGATGATGAATTTGGGTATAGGTGTTGAATTTTATAATAAGTTTTTGTAATTTTTGTGGCGATGATGGTGATGATGTGATTTCGAAGGTGAATTTAATTGAATTTATAGTGGTTGCTTATAATTTTTATGGTGGGCATTGATTGTGGGATGATTTTGGTGATAAACTTGGTTGTGAGTGGTGCAATCTATGGTGGTGAAGATGTGAGTTTGATGATGATGGCGACAGAAATGGTGGTTTAATGGTGGGTTTGGTGGTGTATAGTGAAGAAGAAACAATTAAGGTGACATGAAACTTTTTTTTTTTTTGAAAATCTGACGTAATAGCTGACGTGACAGTGACGTGGTGCTGATCTTGTGCGACTGTAAAATACTCTCCATCATGTGACTGGTAGTATGTGCGTTAGGGTGGAAATAAATTCACTTTTAAGTAGTTCAGGTGTGTAATAGGTCATTATAATAGTTTAAGTGTGTCTTCGACTTTTCGAGTATAGTTTCGAGTATAGTTTAGGGTGGAAATAAACTCTCCATCTGTTTGAGCTCTGTGCTTGCAGGGCCCCACTTTAAAAAGTTTAATATTTTTTTCGTTTTAATTTATTTGTCTCACTTTTTATTTTAATTTGTTATATATTTGATTAAAATATTTTGTTATGTATTTGACAATTACGTAAAAGATATTATAAATCACAATATAAAATTTTTGTTGACTCTCGAAAATTGTATTAGTGCCACATAAATTGGGATCGAGAGAATAACACAATAATTAATAGCTAAAAATATTTAAAAATTATATAAAAAATTTGGTTCATTATGCAAATTTCATTTGTGCCACGTAAATTTGAACAAAAGGAATAACATATATTATTTGAAAATCACATAAAAAATATTATAAATTATAATAATTAAAAAACTACTATACTAGGATACGGAAGAAAGTTTATTCCACAATGAGTTGTGTGAGGGTCTCTATGCATTACAAGTGTCCATACTCCATTGTGGGACACAAAAGGTACACATTTCACCTACTCTTTACCCTCTTTCACTCCTCACTCACCCGGCCACTCTTCATATTTCTCTTTTTTTTTCTCTCTTTTATGTATCAACAACTCCTAATTCTACCAGAACTAGATCCAAATAAATTTTGTTCCATGAGCCATGGCCATGAGAGTTTCGTTGCATATATATTTGTAGAATTGACGTCTAGCTCTAGTATGGGTCGATACGGAGGAAAATATTGTTTTCGAATTTTTTTGTGTTCGATTAATTAAAGTTTTGGAATACTTTTTTTAGAAAAATAAGCTTTTTGAACCACTTTGTAGGATTACATAGGTTATTGTTTTTGTTATTATTGCTAAAATAAGCTTCTTAAAATAAGGAAAATGACTCTCTTAATAAAAGTAAGAAAATAAGTGGCATTATCTCCTCCCACCCTCACGACCACCCACTTCTACCCTTAACCCCACTCCCATTCCCACCCCCACCCCACCCCTTTCCACCCTCAACCCCTTACCCTTCTGTTAGGATCGAAATAATTAGGTCTCATGAGGAAGCTAACAAAGCAATCTGGAAAGATACTAAGTAAGAAGACAAATGAGAAATATATCAAAAGAGACACAATAATTTAACGTGGTTCGGTCAATTGACCTACATCTACAAGAGGAGATGAACAATCCATTATATAAAAGAGAGTACAATATATCTAGAGAAATAACCTCACAAAGTTCACTCAGAATACAAAGGAGATTCACACAAGTGACACTGTAACACTTGTGACTCACAAATTCTCCCCCTAAGCAAAACTCTCAAGGGTGTTTGGGGTCTATACCCACTTTGAAAACTTAATGTAACATTTAGACACAAGTTTTAAAAAATGTAGTGGATAGACACATTTATGATGTCATCCATTTGACTTGCCAAAACTAGAACACAAGTCTTTAATATTACACTTAAGTTCCCTCCCCCCTTTCATCCAACAAAAAAAACTGATTTTTAATTTCTAAAAAAAAACAAAAAAACTTCAAGAAGCCACAAAAAATACTCCCGTTTTTCACCTAATTTCTCCGATTCCGACAACTTTTCGGTGACTTTTTCCTCCTCACAACTGAAAATCTCCATCTTGCTCATTGCTTTCATTGTTACCCTATTATCTTTCAAATATTTTCAAAAAATATTTTTCCCACCATTGTTACAAGTTTGAGAAGCTTTCAAAATCACTCAATAACTCGTTATTAGATAGATTACAGTAGTTTAGAAGCACTATAAATTTCTTTCTCCATTTCAGTAGTAGGAGAGCATCGATAGGAACTCGATTTTATTCATTTACATTTTTGTACGAATTTCTTATCAGTCATCGACCCATTATAGACCGATACCTTAATCTAAGATCGACCAGTGTAATCTATAAGGGCAGTAGCAGAATTTATTATTGCTGGTGGTGATTACATGAGAGTATGGGAGGAGACTATCAAATGTTGAAATTGAAAATCTTTTAGTAAGGTGAAAGTGTCCATTGCGTTACATAGCAATGATTCATACGATGACATGAGTGCAAACGTAATTAAGATCAAGGAATTAGCTTGCGAGCCAAGCGACTTGGTGATTAGCTATGTAATGAATGGGAGGAAAAAATACATCTCATATTCATAAAGAATGATAGGCATGTCGCTATATATGTACTGGATGTTGTTGTCGATGGCTCTAGACCTATATTGAGGATAAATATCGTCGCAAAATCTTCGATAGAATCAATGAATTCAGGCCCACCACCATCACCACATCCGACAATCGACAACGAAGATTCGGTTGAAGAGAGTTTGGATGCTCATTCAATGAATATGGATTATCATCCCATGGATATGGAAGATCATCCAACGGATGCGGAAGATCTCGAATGTTTTCAAGAAGAGTGTGGAGAGTGTGGATCGGAATCACAATCTAATCATTACTTCTCCGATGAAATTGATTCTTACAAAGAATAAATATTCAGTAGCAAGAAATAGCTGAAAATATTATTGGATAAATGGTGAGGAAGTCTTTTGATTTTTCTACATTGAAGGATTGTAGTAAATATTTTAAGGTGAAATGTGTATGTCTTAGTTGTGTCTGAATATTGCGATTTAGAAAGTACTAATGCTCGAGCAAATTTTACATCTACAAATACGTTGGCGATCACAATTACAATGTGAAATATATATGCCATGGGAAGCTATAGGAAAGTCTCGATTTTTTAATGCAACAGTTGATTGTTTTAATAATTAATTTTACAAATTTGTTAAAGGTCTCCCTTTTATGATTTTTGAATTTTATAAATTTGTTAGTAGATAAATGAAAAAGTTGATTGCTTTAGTAATTAGTTAATGGGAGATTTTATTTATATATATATATATATATATATATATATATATATATATATATATATATATTAATTACTATAGATGATGGCTTTGGTCTAACATCGATTAAATAGTTATATACTAGAAAAAATGAATGGTCTATAGAGTTTACAATCGAATGAAATCATTGTCAATGCTAGACAATCAATATAATCAATGATTTTCAATGTACGAATCGATATAATGATCCAAAAATATTATTATATAGTAACAAATGTGATAATTAAATATATTATATTGAATTAATAACTATCGATTGAGTCCACTGTAGATTCTACACTATACACTTAGTCTATAATATATTGAATGAGTATATAACCATTACTAGTATATTATAAAAAAAAAATTAATTAATAATAAATTAAATTATTGAAATTTAAAAAATTCAAGGAGCTTAAACAATTCATATGATTATATAAGAGTCCACGTAAATTGGGGATGGTGGTCAAAGATGTATAAGGATGAGTCATGGTTGAACAAACAACATCCTCAGAGTAATGTTTGACAAAGCATAAGTATGTTCTGAAGATTTCATTTGTTCGTTGATCACCACCCCCAATTTATGTGGAGTCTTATATGATCATTTGACTTGTTTAAACTCCTTGACTTGTATAAATTTTAATAATATAATTTATTATTAATTAATTATTATTATTTACAATATACTAGTAATGACCTCTAAACATGTATTATTATCTATATGGTGAATCATCAACTTATTATAATTTAGCCTATACAAAGGTCTACCTCTACATTATACCTAATAGAATATAATATATTTTTATAGATCATAACTAGTAGAATTTTTAAAAAATAAATAAATAAATTATGAGAATTTATACAATTCAAGAAATTTAAATAAGTCATATGATCATGTAAGAGATCACGTAAATTGGGGGTGGTGATCAAAGATGTATGAGGAAGAGTAATGGTTGAACGAAATGAAATCTTCACAACATACTTATGTTTTATCAAATATTACTCTGAAAAAGTTATTTGTTCCACCATTACTCATCTTCATACATCTTTGATCACCATCTCTAATTTATGTGGGCTCTTATATGATTATATGACTTGTTTAAACTCCTTGAATTATATAAATTTTAATAATCTAATTTATTATTAATTAATTATTCTCTTTTTTACAATATACTGGTAATGGCTTATATACTCATCCAATATATTATAGATTAAGCGTATAGTCTAGGATTTATCGTGGAGTCAATCAATGATCCTTAAGTTAATATAATTTATTTAATTATCATATTTTTACTATATACTAATATTTGTGGATCACTATATCGATCTATATATACCTTACAAATGATAGAGTATCGATCTAGCTGGTCTACAATCTACTATGCAAAATAAAAATAATGAATTATATTGATGGTCTATTAATTATGTTCAACGGTAATAAAGTACAAGTATTCAACTTTTTCAATGTTAACAAAGTTCAAGTTGATACTTTTTCAACGATAATATCTAAGTGTATTTTTATATAAAATAGGTAAAACTTATTTTATCTCCTTCATTAACTTTTCTATTTTATTCCGTTTTAAACAACTACAATGTCTCAAGAATTTCAAACATCTAATGTAATTTTTTTTACATTTATCGTTTTGATAATCCGGCTGTCTTGAGGATGTCACGCACCGATACAAATGCAGATTGTAAATTCTTTAACTGTGCAGTTGAGAAGACGAGTGCCGATGTGTGTGTGTGTTTGATTTAATAATTTTTTGTTTTAAGTAATAAAATTATCTTATTATTTACTTTTTTTGTCTACGATAATGACGAATGTTCTTTTTTAAGTGGCTTGAAAATGAGTGATCGACGAGCAGCCAATCAACGTTGAGTTCGAAACTCGAGACATCAAATTTTTAATTATGGTCTATCATCTATCTCCACTTGTAACAAAATTAAAATATATATTATTTTTATTTATTTGATTGTATTCTTTTTATTTCTATTTTGCAAATTCATTTTCGTCTATTAATATACTTGAAATTTTAATCCATTTTTAATTGAAATATGTTATCTTTATCTATTTTCTTGTTTCGATAATATTTTTTTATGTTTATGTTAAATAGGCAAGGGTGTATCATTACCATTAAAAATGTAAGAGATTTGTACTTTATTACTGTTGAAGAATAGAATTTAAAATAAAATAATTTAATTACAGTAATAATTTTGCATATAGCATTGACATAATTAGTTATAGATTAAGATAATCTATGATCAATTAATACAGATGATTATAAATTGAGTGAAAGGCGTTGACGACGGTAATGATAATGGTGTAATGATCAAGTTTGTATCTTTAAGGACTTTTCTTCTCTCTTTTATTAATTATTTTTGTGATCCATATACAAACAATAGAATGTCAAAGTAATATATTAAGATGAATTGAGAAAAAAAATATGAATAAAAAAAATACTATTAAAATAAATAAATTAAGTAAAAATAACACATATTTTGATTAAAAAGAGGCTAAAATTTTAACAGAGAGAGAATTTGGAGGAACGAATACCCATTTGACAGTAAATTCTATGAGATTTCTTGAAAAAAATTTAGACATACTTCAAGCATCGATATATCAAAAGAGAAAAAATAAAACAGAAAAAAAATTCTTTAAAGAGAATTACCATGTGAGTTTCTAAAGAAAGGATATATGAAAGTTGTGTTTAGGTGATTCTATTTGTTTGGTCTTTTCAAAGGGCATACAATGGCTGTAAAAAATTTAATATAATGGTTATGATTTATAGTTAGTTGATGTCTAGACTGTGAGTGTAGTTTATAACTGTGGTTTATAACTGGTTGTCTGATCAATAACTGTAAAAATTGCAGTACAATGAATAGAAAGAGCTAACTGGATCTCTTACAAATGACCACATGAACTACTTGAATGGAGATGAAATTAAGGATGATAATAATGATCTTGTGTATGCTTAAGTTAAAGGTAATAAAATCATCAATATTATAATTAATAAGACTAGAAATTATGTCAAAAAAGTGAGAACTTTAGCAACAATAAAAAAATTTGAAAGCTTATGGATAATAATGACTAGAGTGATAAATTTTTTATTAATTATGGAGTGATTTTCTTATGAGAGCCAACAAATTTGATCGAAAAATGGGAGAAAATAGAGGTTTTAAGAAAAAAATAAGCATTGATTTGTTTCTTGACCAAAAAACTCAAAAAAAAAAAATTAAAAAAATATCAATATAGAGCTCAAAATACTTAAAATCAAAAGAGAAAATATTTGATAACAACAAATAAAGAGTTTCAAAATTAGAGGAGAAGATAAATTGAATGAAAATATTTAGCGTTTGAAGAAAAAAGAATGAAAATGAGGTGGAGAGAGAAATGGGTTGAAGTTTATTTTAAGGAAATAGTAAAGGGCCTTAGTATATTTTTTAAAGAAGTTAAAGTTTGATCACAACTTTTATAAAATGTTAAAGAGGCTCATGACCTCACAATCCTACTCCACTTTTTACTTTTTTTATACCCTAACCCTAAAAAATAAATAAAAAAGAAATTAAGTAGGTATGTGATACATTAAGTTCTAAAGGTGGGTAACATTCTAAATAGTCTCAACTGTAAAAGCCCTTAAGACTACATTGTGGATGTTATCAAGTTAGAAAGAATGAGTCTCTGTTTATAGAGTCATAAACATTTTCCGACAAGAAAAAAGACTAGCCAATTATGAAAGATTTGTGCTTTCCTTTTACAAAAAGGAAAAATCAATTATGGTAAGAAATCAGGGCAAACAACCAACAATTCTCCCTCTTGGCCTGAATTTCTGAAAAAATAAATTTGCTCCACCTTCTTCACATAATTTTCAACAGATTAAATCTCCATCTCCAAATCTCCTCCATTAAATCTTTATCTCTGCACGGAGTAATACTCCGATAAAATTTTTCCAATAAAATTCTCCATTACCGTCAAGTAGCTTGCAGCTAGAACTGAACCCACCAAGATATACACCCATTTTTAACCTCGCTCTGATACCACTTGTTAGGATCAAAATAATCATGTGTCATGCGCAAGCTAACAAAGCAATCTCGAAATATACTAAGTAAGAAGACAAATTGGAAATATACCAAAAGAGACACAATAATTTAACGTGATTCGGTCAATTGACCTACATCCACATGAAGAGATGAGCAATCCACTATATAAAAGAGAGTACAATATATCGAGGGAAACAACATCACAAAATTCACTCAGAATTAAAAGAAGGTTCACACAAGTGACACCGTAACACTTATGACTCACAAATTTCACCCTAAGCAAAACTCTCAAAGCCCTTAAGACTACATTATAGATGCTACCAAGTTAGAAGGAATAAGCCTCTATTTATAGAGTCATAAACCTTTTCCTGCAAGAAAAAGAACTAGCCAATTATGAAAGATTTGTGCTTTCCTTTTACAAAAAGGAAAAACCAATTATGGTAAGAAATCAGGGCAAACAACCAATAATTCTCCCCCTTGGCCTGAATTTATGACAAAATAAATTTGCTCCACCTTCTTCACATAATCTACAACAGATTAAATCTCCATCTCCAAATCTCCTCCATTAAATCTTTGTCTCTGCATGGAGTAATACTCCGATAAAATTTCTCCAATAAAATTCTTCATTATCGTCAAGTAGCTTGCAACTAGAACTGAACCCACCAAGATGAACACCCATTTTTTAACCTCGCTCTGCTACCACTTGTTAGGATCAAAATAATCCTGTGTCATGCGCAAGCTAACAAAGCAATCTTGAGAGATACTAAGTAAGAAGACAAATGAGAAATATACCAAAAGAGACACAATAATTTAACGTGGTTCGGTCAATCGACCTACATCCACAAGAGGAGATGAGCAATCCACTATATAAAAGAGAGTACAATATATCGAGAGAAACAATCTCACAAAATTAACTCAAAATATAAATGAGGTTCACACAAGTGATACCGTAACACTTGTGACTCACAAGTTCTCTCCCTAAGCAAAACTCTCAAAGCCCTTAAGACTACATTGTGGATGCTACCAAGTTAGAAGGAATGGTCCTCTATTTATAGAGTCATAAACTTTTTCCTACAAGAAAAAGGACTAGCCAATTATGAAAGATTTGTGCTTTTCTTTTACAAAAAGGAAAAATCAATTATGGTAAGAAATCAGGGCAAACAACCAACAATTCTCCCTCATGGCCTAAATTTTTGACAAAATAAATTTTCTCCACCTACTTCACATAATCTTCAATATATTAAATCTGCATCTCCATCTCCAAATCTTCTCAATTAAATCTTTGTCTCTTCACGGAGTAACACTTTGATAAAATTTCTCTAACAAAATTATTCATTACCGTCAAGTAGCTTGCAGCTAGAACTGAACCTACAAAGATGAACATCCATTTTTTAACCTCGCTCTGATACCACTTGTTAGGATCAAAACAGTCATGTGTCATGCTGTCACGATCCAAAACTGGACTATGATGGTGCCTACATAACCCACTGGTAGGCAAGCCAAACCCAATGATGTGGAAGACAATAAAGCAGTGAAAGTAAGGAAAAGCAGAAGACATAAATGAAAAGACAGGGCCAATAACATATATACATACCATCGTACAAAATATATACATAAGCAGGTCCTAAAATAACCAACGAGACAAAACAGACTCGATAACCAACCCGTACCTGGTGTCACTAGTACAAGAGCGACTAAAGTAAGGAGTAGCTATACAACAAACTCTGTCTATCCAAAATATAAAATATAGACAGAATATACAAGGTGGAAAGAATGTAAGGTCTCCAAAAGCGCCAAGAGCTCACCGCGATCCAAACTGCAACAGGCCTCGAACGACAGGAAGGTCAGTGAGGGTGGCTCGTACTAGGTGCTGCATCAGAAAAAGATGTTGAGTGTAGTATGAATACCAAGACAATGGGTACTCAGTAGGCATCAGGAGCCGACCGAGCGCAGAAAGATAATATATATCATAAGATACAGGAAAACAGTTAAAATACATGGATCCACCTAAATCTAGTTATAAAGCCAAAATTCAAAATAACCAAAATATTATAAAGGGGTAAAGTAATAACAAGATCAACCTAAATCAACCAACAATCCAAACACACCCAAGACCAATGCAATGCGATGTAATAATGATGTAATGTATGAATGTGTACAAGTCAAACCCGGTATCTAGTACACGGGCGCTCGGAATAAAACATCGAGCTTATCAGTAGGTGCATAAAAGTAAAACCCAAGATAACACATCGAGCACCCGGAATTTAACCTCGGACTCATCAACGTATGCATAAAAAGTAAAATCTGAGATAATACATAAGGCGCTCGAAATTTAACCTTGGACTCATCAACGTATGCACAAAAAGTAAAACTCGAGATAACACATCGGGCGCTGAGAATTTAACCTCGGACTCATCAACGTATGCATAAAAAGTAGTATTTTTCCTTTTCCTCCCAAGACTCAGTAACAATTCAAAAGCAATCCTTTTAAAAGCCCAAAGATCATGAAAACCCAATAATTATCAAGTGTAGGACCAAAAAGCCTTAAAATCACTCTTTTCCGTACCGATAAGCATGATAATACAATATGAGCATAGAAATTTTCACATTCAGAGAAAACGCATCCAACAAAGCAAAACAAGGCAAAGCACCCTCCAAACCAAGAGAACTGACCTAGAACTCCGTCCAAACTCAAGTTATGGCCTCGGGCCCACAGTTACACATAACGGTAGAATTAAGCAAAAAGATAACATAAATAAAGCAAAAAGCACCAAGAATCTCTACTCTACCTCTAAAACCTCCTAAAAGCATACTAAGGATTCTAAACTAGCAACAAAGATACTACAAGCTCCTAGGCTAAGGGTAAACATAACAATTCTAAACTAAAATTCGAAATGGCCAATTTAAAGTGATAAACAGAATTCAAGCCTAAATCTAGCTAATATCTAACCTATCATTCCAGTATCATACAAATACATAAATTCTAACTAAACTCAGTCTAGAAGGTAAAGCGTAACCTACCTCGAGGCCGAACTGCAAACATGAATCGTCACTCATGTGCCTTCCCCTTCTGAACAGCCTCAGAAAGCTGCCACGCTATCAAGAACATAATCTAAGTGTCAAGACAAGAAGAACGATACCCATATTGATATACGGAAAAATCAGCCTAGAAATCAGGTCAGAAAATGACTCTCGGGGCCTGCGCAACAAAACAGAAAATAAAATTTACAATTATGTCTGCGGTGGATTTAGGAACCCATGCTCAAAATTTGAGCGCGAACTGAGTTCATTTCAGGGCTCAAAATAGCCCCGAAGTACTACTAATTCAAGAGAACAAAAGTGGAGGATTAACGATTTTCAAAGGCGGAAACATACTAACTTGGAAGTAAGAATCGACCCCGGACTAAAACTACAGCCACCACGAACAATCAACCTCACTAACGCAGCTTAAACCTAAGAAAACCCAAGCTTGTAAGAGCCTTAACAATGGAAGTTTTCAAGCTTGAAGAGGAGGATAAGACTTGAGGAAGAAGGAGCTTACCAACGATAGGGGGCAAGATTAACTATAATTTTGGAGAATTTTCACGAGCCCACACTATTCTTGAGTAATTGGAGTTGAGAAAATTTAAGTTGGAGTTGAGAGAAATGAAAGAAATAAGCTGAAAATCGTGAAAAAACAAGAATTTTAAAGGCCTGGCTGCAAGCTGGTGCCGTAGTCGCTGGCCAGCACCGTTGGCGCTGAAGGCTGGCCAAGCGCGCATGCGCGATCGCGTTGGAGGGGTGCCGAGGCACTGAAGGCCTTTGCCTGCAACAAAAACCAGCAATTTCCAATCTTCTCTGGGGCATTCCGGGCATAATCGGAACCCGATACTCACAAATCAATAGTGCTACTAGAGTGAAAATGACATTCCAAAATCGACGAATTTACTAACGGAGATCATTTTAAGGAAGAGTGAGCCCCATGCTCAAAACTAACTTGGAACTCAATATCTCAAAATAAGTCCGGAAGCCCCGAGACCTGAACCAAAGATTCCTCTTGCCCAAAGTCGATATTTCGGAGCTAATATCGCTGATGGAATTTCCATCCGAGGTCGTCTTCTTCGAATGTTGACCAAAGTCAACCCTACCAGCCAAACTAGCTTGAAAACACAGAAAGCAACATAAAATCAAATCGAAAGCACTCGGACCCAGACCAAGGGTCCTACAAGACCAAAATCCTCATTCTGGAACCAACAAAATTGTCGTAATTCAATTCTGAGTACGTTAACTAAGAAAGTTGACCGAAGTCAAAGATTTTCTAAGTTCAAGTTCTAAAACAGAAAAGTGGTCATAACGACCTAACGAATGGCTCGGACACCGATCCGTTAGTCTCGGTAAGTCATAAATGACCTTTAGCCACTGCGAAAAAGCTAGAAACATAGAAAAAGCATGAAAATCAGGGAAAATAACTGAGTGAGTCATTACAACATCAACTACTAAAAGAACTTTTGTCCGCGAAAGTTAAAGAAGGAAAAACACCAGAAGACTTAAACAAAGAAGGATACTAAACCCGCACCACTCACTCGGAAACCCAAGTAGCCTCCCCGAATAGATGTCACCTCACGGAGTTAAACCAAAGAAAAACTACCTACCCCCAACACCGCACCAACCAAAATAGTCTCTAACCTTTAACTTTAAATCCTCCAAATATCTCCCAACCAAAATGACCCTCAAGAATCTCGATCGGAAGCACCAACACAAAACTGAAACCAGGGAACCAAGGTAATCAACACACAGGATCAGAATCCTTAACATCACAACCAAGTTTACCCAGAAAAGCCACCAGCCTAAAACTCCAACTCATGAACCCGCGGATCCGCAAAATCCCTTATTCTGATATGAATCCTTTTGCACCATAACTATGAAGCTGCACCACTCGAGCCACTCTCAAAGTATCAACGAACACACCGGAGATCCCTAGTTGCAGCTTGCACTCTACCACAAATAAAGTCACCCTTTTTACTCTGATTTAATCTAAACTAAGCTATGGCTTACTATCTTTTGACCTCCAACATACTAACCCGACGCGCATCCTCAAAAACTGTAGTAATTTTACCCCGACTGATGACCAACCAAAGGACGACCACTTTTACTAACACCCGCCTCGCCACTTGAACTCATCTGGACCAACCGACTGAACTAACCATCTGAACTCGATTGAAGCTTGCACACCAGGGTTGCAAATGGCATGTATGAACACCCGGTGCCGACAGAGAACCTTCTGACTATAGAATGAACCCAACATCGCTCAACCACGCCAAGTTTGAAACAACGAAAACCGAATGAACTAGGGAAACCTGCCCAAATGACCCAAACCAAAACCAAGACCCTGCAATGAGTATAGTAAGCCTACCACGAGGTCTGTAACCACCAACTAAGCTCCAAACACTCGAACACTACATGAGTTCTAAAATCACCTTACTAGTCTCAACTTAGGAAGAAGTCAACCACGCTTTGAATATCAAGTCAGAACACCCCGTAGGAAAGGAAAGGGTGCCTGAAGTCCAAGACCGCCATCTAGATATAGAAATTTTCATAACCCATCAATTCACTTCTTTGGCTAGAATCAACCATTCTACTGCATCAGCACACCATACCCCCGACTCTGAAGCCTGCAATATACCAAACTGCTAGTCCACACTGGCCGAGTCCAACCAATACTGGAACCCCACATAATAGATAGCTCTTGAAGAACTAACAAACTAAGCTTTTAAACCCTCGGGATACAAAGGCAACCACCATCCTCAAAGTATCATTAGAACCCACAATAGCCTCTCTAGTCTCAACCCGTACAATTTGATCACACATAATACACTACCGCTGAATCTCGAACTGACGCTGCTAAATCTGTCCAACCATAGTAGAAGGAACCTCGTACTATCTAGAACACCGCTAAAAGCTGGAATGTCCATCCTAACTCAAAGGTTAGCCAAGGACTAGGTGTCCAAGGCCAACTGTCACTCCATAATATGAAATAGGAGAGCCAAGTTATCTGAACTTATTACCTTCTAATTCAAGAAGTTGCAACTGAAAAGGACCCACCACGTACTATTCAGAGTAGTTTGCTAGACCGTGATTCTGAAATCCAATCCTAGTTAGCAATAATAACTCTGCGTAAACCCATACACTGTCGATGAACACATAGGAACTAGAGTCAGCTACGCTCTGAACATACAGTTTGCCCAAACCGTAATGCTACAAAGACTTGGATCATTTACCGAACAACACAGGAAATCACAACTGATGCAATGAGTCCCCAAAGGTAGTACTGAAAATGACCACTACCTCGATCCCTCACTAACAGGAACTCTGACCTCGGACTAATTAAAGAAAAGCTACTGCAATCTGTAGTCAATCGAATCATGTTGACACACAAATCCAAGCAACTCTCAACCGTCACCTCTACCAACTACTAAAACACATAAGCATGAACAAGGAGTCAGCACCCTCCTTTGAAAACCCAACAAAACCCTTTCCAAGGAAACACCAAACCTAACCATCTCTCTATCAAATGAAACCTGAAGCTATTCCCTTAGCTCCCACAACTCCTACTGTTAACACTTGATACAATGGAATGAGGGTGGGCTGAATGCCTAACTCAACCAAAAATAAATGCTATAATAAAAAATCCAACCACAAAACCATAATTCCACAGTCAAACCTCAGTCACGATGCTATAACCAACACTTAGCCAACCAGATAAAGACAAAGCCCGACCACAATGCCATACTCAAACTCGATTATATCATCCGAAACTGGAGAGGGCAGAAAGAAACTCATCTAGACTTAGAAAAGAAGAAACCACGAAAACAAACCATACCTGCTAACTTACCAAACCCAACACTAAGGAAGGTCGATTAAAAACACCCGAGAAAATAAAACCAACTAATGCTCATCAGCATAACCAACACCACCCGACTTAAGATAGGAGTTCAAACTCCGACACTACCACCAGTACCACACCATACTAACAGAATGACTCCTAGCACACGATAGATAATGGCCTAGGCAATAACCACCTAAGGCTGCTAGACAAAAGAAAACACTCAGCCCAAACCTAGAACCACGACTAAAACTAGAAATAAAGCTAACAAGACCTATCCACGAGTCAAAACCCCAGGTAGTCACCTCACAAGATCAACACACCCCATCCACTACTAAAGAATTCAACTACCGAGAACTCAGATACATACATCCTAAAATCTCATGTATTACCATAGGATGGAATAAGTAAATCTACAATGATCAGAAGGCCGCTACCCAACACTACAAGAAGAGAGCCTATGCTAAAGCACCTATAGTCCTGACACGCGTCTGTACACCCGAGGAACTCACACAAGAGCACACAATCCCTCCAGCATCCTATCCTACCGGAGCGCACACTGAACAACCAGCAAATAAGAATCTGAACACAATATGGATGGTATGATAGAACTAGGTGTGACCGTAGTACTGTGTGCACCTCCCCCGACACTCACAGCTCGTGGCCCTTAGTCCAAATTGGCAAGATCCATGTAGGTCTAAGTGACCAGATACAAAAATTAAGGGATCTCAAAGCATAATTGCTCAGAATCTATCCGGGTCTAAAATAGTAAACCGCAAATCTCAGACCTCTATATAGTGTGCCCAAAGTGTATTCGAGACTAAATCCGTAATAAAAACATATCTAGCGCTACGATACAGCCGAGCCAAGTATCAGTATGAAAATCAATGATAAAACCATCATAATACTCTTTTTTACTCCAAGAAAATCTATAAAGTCAGTTCCAAATCTCTTTTACAATCACTATACCGAAAATGGGCTCTCAGGGCCATGCAAGTTTTATAAACCATTTATAGTAGGCCCGTAGCCAAAAAAGTAGTAAAATATGCAAGAAACCCTTGCATGAATGATATGATCGCAAACAGACAATAGTCCAATGACTCATAATCAACCTATCGGCCCTACACATGCATAATCAGCTCTACAACATATATAACCAACCTAAAATCACAACTCGATGTCCGGGACTGGCGGACATTCCCAAATACCCCACCATCTATGGTCCAAAGGAATATACAAAGGCCACGCAGGGCCATAAGTGTAATACTACAACCAAATAAAGAAATAAGATGGCAGAAGAAGTGGAAAAGGTCTGGGGTGCCATTCTAGAGTACCCAACCCAAGGATGCCAATTAATACAATTATAACCGATAAAAGTAAAGTCTAAGGTAGGGAAAACCATAACCTTAAACCTAGCCAAAGAACCTCTCAAAGAACCGGGTGCTGCCCGTACTCGTGATACAAATACATCCTCTGGAAGACTCGGAGTCCAAGCCATGGTTCCCTGAAGAACTGGGGTAGCCATATATCGCAACGGAAGTTGGGCTAGCCCTAAACCCCATCTTTGCCAAAGCGGTAAGCCCATACTCTGAAATCCCGAGGCTGAAGAAAGCACTGAAGTAACAGGCGTAAAAGCCTCATCATCGCCCATTATCGTACTCATCCTAGGTTCCTGCGGAGGAATAAAAAAATTAAAGTTTTAGAAGTCGATAGAGTCAAGGACGCATGATCAGGAATCAAACAAGATGGAATCTTTTCTAAGAATGTCCTATATCCTCTCGCAGATAGGATATGGACATCATCGTATTGATGCACAAGACTCTACTAGACACTTGCTCTTGTACTGACGAGACCGGTGAACCTGGAGCTCTGATAACACTCTGTCACGACCCAAATTTGGACCATGATGGCGCCTACATAACCCCCGGTAGGAAGGCCAAACTCAACGATGTGGAAGACAATAAAATAGTTAAAGTAAGGAAAAGCAGAAGACATAAATGAAAAAGACAAGACCGGTAGCATATATACATACCATCGTACAAAATATACATAAGCAGGCCCTAAAGTGACCAACGAGACAAAATAGACTAGAGAACCAACCCGGACCTGGTGTCACCAGTACAAGAGCGATTAAAGTAAGGAGTAGCTATACAACAAACTCTATCTAATCAAAATACAAAATATAGACAGAATATACAAGATGAAAAGCATGTAAAGTCTCCAAAAGCGTCGGGAGCTCACCGCGATCCAAACTGCAACAGGCCTCGAACGATAAAAAGGTCAGTGAGAGTGGATCGTACTAGGTGATGCATCAGAAAAAGATGCTGAGTGTAGTATGAATACCAAGACAATGGGTACTCAGTAGGCATCAGAAGCCAACCGAGCGCAGAAAGATAATATATATATATCATAAGATACAGGAAAACAGTTAAAATACAAGGATCCACCTAAATCTAGTTATAAAGTCAAAAATCGAAACAACCAAAATAATAGAAAGGGGTAGAGTAATAACAAGATCAACCCAAATCAACCAACAATCCAAACACACCCAAGGCCAATGCAATGCGATGTAATAATGATATAATGTATGAATGTGTACAAGTCAAACCTGGTATCTAGTACACAGGCGCCCAGAATAAAACATCGAGCTTATCAGTAGGTGCATAAAAGTAAAACCCAAGATAACACATCGGGCGCCTGAAATTTAACCTCAGATTCATCAACGTATGCATAAAAAGTAAAACCTGAGATAACACATCAGGTGCCCGAAATTTAACCTCAGACTCATCAACGTATGCAGAAAAAGTAAAACCCGAGATAACAAATCGGGCGCCCAAAATTTAACCTCGGACTCATCAACGTATGCATAAAAAGTAGTATTTTTCCCTTTTCCTCCCCAGACTCAGTAACAGTTCCAAAGAAATTCTTTTAAAAGCCTAAAGATCATGAAAACCCAATAATTATCAAGTGTAGGATCATAAAGCCTTAAAATCACTCTTTTCCATACCGATAAGCATGACAATACAATATTAGCATATAAATTTCCATATTCATAGAAAACGCACCCAACAAGGTAAAATAAGGCAAAGCATCCTCAAACCAAGAGAACTGATCTGGAACTCCGACCAAACTCAAGCTATGGCCTCGGGCCCACAGTTACAAATAAAGGTAGAATAAAGCAAAAAGATACCATAAATAAAGCGAAAAGCACCGAGAATCTCTACTCTATCTCTAAAACCTCCTAAAAGCATACTAAGGATTCTATACTAGCCACAAAGATACTACAAGCTCCTAGGCTAAGGGTAAACATAACAATTTTAAACTAAAATCTGAAATGGCCAATTTAAAGTGATAAACAGGATTCAAGCCTAAATCTAGCTAATATCCAACCTATCATTTCAGTATCATACAAATATATAAAATCTAACTAAACTCAGTCTAGAAGGTAAACCGTAACCTACCTCAGGACCGAACTACAAACATGAACCATCACTCGTGTACCTTTCCCTTCCAAACAGCCTCAAAAAGCTTCCATGCTATCAAGAACATAATCTAGGTATTAAGATGAGAAGAACGACACCCATATTGATATACGAAAAAATCAGGTTGGAAATCGGGACGAAAAATGACCCTCAAGGCCTGCGCAACAAAATAGAAAATAAATTTACAATTATGTTCGCGGTGGATTTAGGAACTCATGCTAAAAATTTGAGCGCGGACGGAGTTCATTTTGGGGTTCAAAATAGCCCCGAAGTACTACTAATTCAAGAGAACAAAAGTGGAGGATTAACGATTTTCAAGGGCGGAAACATACCAACTTGGAAGAAATAATCGACCCCGAACCGGAACTACAACCCCCACGAATAATCAACCTCACCAACGCAGCTTAAACCCAAGAAAACCCAAGCTTGTAAGAGCCTTAACAATGGAGGTTTTCAAGCTTGAAGAGGAGGAGAAGGCTTGAGGAAGAAGGAGCTTACCAACGATAAGGGAGCAATATTAACGACAATTTTGGAGAATTTCCATGAGCCCACACTATTCTTGAGTAATTGGAGTTGAGAAAATTTAAGTTGGAGTTGAGAGAAATGAAAGAAATAAGCTGAAAATCGTGAAAAACAAGAATTTTAAAGGCTTGGCCGCAGGCTGGCACCGTGGGCACTGAAGGTTGGCCACGCACGCGCGCGCGTTCGCGCTGGAGGGTCGCCGATGGCGCTGAAGGCCAGTGCCTGCAACAAAAACCAGTAATTTTCAATCTTCTCATGAGCGTTCCGGGCACAATCGGATTCCGATACTCACAAACTAATAGTGCTACTAGAGTGAAAAAGATATTTCGGACTCAACAAAATTGAAGAATTTACAAACAGAGATTATTTTAAGGAAGAGTGGGTCCCATGCCCAAAACTAACTTGGAACTCAATAACCCAAAATAAGTTTGGAAGCTCCGGGATCTAAACCAAAGGTTCCCCAAGCCCAAAGTCGATATTCCGGAGCTAATAGCGTTGACAAAATTTCTATCTGAGGCCGTCTTCTCCGAATATTAACCAAAGTCAACCCTACCAGCCAAACAGGCTTAAAAACATAGAAAGCAACACAAAATCAAACCAAAAGTACTCGAACCCAAACCAAGGGTCCTACTAGACCAAAATCCTTATTCCGGAGCCAACAAAATTATCGGAATTTGATTCTGAGTACTTTAACCAAGAAAGTTAACCGAAGTCAAAGATTTTCTAATTTCAAGTTCTGAAATAGAAAAGTGGTCATAACGACCTAACGAAAGGTCCAGGTACCGATCCGTCAGTCCTGGCAAGTCCTAAATGACCTGTAACTGCTGCAAAAAAGCTTAAAGTACAAAAAAAGTATGAAAAATAGGGAAAATAACCGGGAGGGTCATTACACATGCTCAAGCTAACAAAGCAATCTTGAAAGATACTAATTAAGAAGACAAATGAGAAATATACCAAAAGAGACAATAATTTAACGTGGTTCAGTCAATCGACCTACATTCACAAGAGGAGATGAGCAATCCACTATATAAAAAGAGTATAATATATCGAGAGAAACAACCTCACAAAATTCACTCAGAATAAAAAGGAGGTTCACACAAGTGACACTGTAACACTTGTGACTCACAAATTCTTCCCCTAAGCAAAACTCTCAAAGCCCTTAAGACTATATTGTGGATGCTACCAAGTTAGAAGGAATGAGCCTCTATTTATAGAGTCATAAACTTTTTCCTACAAGAAAAAGGACTGGCCAATTATGAAAGATTTGTGCTTTCCTTTTACAAAAAAGAAAAACCAATTATGGTAAGAAATCAGGGCAAACAACCAATAATTCTCCCTCTTGGCCTGAATTTTTGATAAAATAAATTTACTCCACCTTCTTAACATAATCTTCAACAGATTAAATCTCCATCTCTAAATCTCCTCCATTAAATCTTTGTCTCTGCACGGAGTAACACTCCAATAAAAAAAATTCAACAAAATTTTTCATTACCGTCAAGTAGCTTGCAGCTAGAACTGAACCTATCAAGATGAACACCCATTTTTTAACCTCGCTCTGATATCACTTATTAGGATCGAAATAATCATGTGTCATGCTGAAGCTAACAAAGCAATCTTGAAAGATATTAAGAAGACAAATGAGAAATATACCAAAAGAGATATAATAATTTAACATAGTTCGGTCAATTGACCTACATTCACAAGAGGAGATGAGCAATCCACTATATAAAAGAGAGTACAATATATCGACAGAAACAACCTCACATAATTCACTCAGAATAAAAAGGAGGTTCACACAAGTGACACCGTACACTTGTGACTCATAAATTCTTTCCCTAAGCAAAACTCTCAAAGCCCTTAAGACTACATTGTGGATGCTACCAAGTTAGAAGGAATGAGCCTCTATTTATAGAGTCATAAACCTTTTCCTACAAGAAAAAAGACTAGCCAATTATAGAAGATTTGCTTTTCTTTACAAAACGAAAAAACCAATTGTGGTAAGAAATCAGGGTAAACAACCAACAATTCTCCTCCTTGGCCTGAATTTCTGATAAAATAAATTTGCTCCACCTTCTTCACATAAGTTTCAACAGATTAAATCTTTATCTCCAAATCTCCTTCATTAAATCTTTGTCTCTGCACGGAGTAACACTCCAATAAAAAAATTCAACAAAATTCTTCATTACCGTCAAGTAGCTTGCAGCTAGAACTGAACCTACCAAGATGAACACCCATTTTTTTAATCTTGCTTTGATATCACTTGTTAGGATCGAAATAATCATGTGTCATGCTGAAGCTAAGAAAGCAATCTTGAAAGATACTAAGTAAGAAGACAAATGAGAAATATTCCAAAAGAGACACAATAATTTAACGTAGTTCGGTCAATCGGCCTACGTTCACAAGAGGAGATGAGCAATCCACTATATAAAAGAGAGTACAATATATCGAGAGAAACAATCTCACAAAATTCACTCAGAATAAAAAGGAGGTTCACACAAGTGGCACCATAACACTTGTGACTCACAAATTTCCCCCCTAAGAAAAACTCTCAAAGCCCTTAAGACTACATTGTGAATGCTACCAAGTTAGAAGGAATGCGCCTATATTTATAAAGTCATAAACCTTTTCCTACAAGAAAAAGGACTAACCAATTATGGAAGATTTGTGCTTTCCTTTTACAAAAAGGAAAAATCAATTATGATATGAAATCAGGGAAAACAACCAACAATTCTCCCTCTTGGCCTGAATTTCTGAGAAAATAAATTTGCTCCCCCTTCTTCACATAATCTTCAACAGATTAAATCTCCATCTCCAAATCTTCCCCATTAAATCTTTGTCTCTGCACGGAGTAACACTTCGATAAAAAAATTTCAACAAAATTCTTTATTACCGTCAAGTAGCTTGCAGCTAGAACTGAACCCAACAAGATGAACACCCATTTTTTAACCTCGCTCTGATATCACTTGATAGGATCGAAATAATCATGTGTCATGTTGAAGCTAACAAAACAATCTTGAGAGATACTAAGTAAGAAGACAAATGAGAAATATACCAAAAGAGACATCATAATTTAATGTGGTTCAGTCAATCGACCTACATCCACAAGAGGAGATGAGCAATCCACTATATAAAAGAGAGTACAATATATCGAGAGAAACAACCTCACAAAATTCACTTAGAATAAAAAGGAGGTTCACACAAGTGACACCGTAACACTTGTGACTCACAAATTCTCCCCCTAAACAAAACTCTCAAAGCCATTAAGACTACATTGTGGATGCTACCAAGTTAGAAGTAATGAACTTCTATTTATAGAGTCATAAACCTTTTCTTACAAGAAAAAGGACTAGCCAATTATCGAAGATTTGTGTTTTCCTTTTACAAAAAGGAAAAACCAATTATGATAAGAAATCAGGGCAAACACCCATCACCTTCCCCTACCACAATACCCATCACCCTATCTCTGTTCGATTCTCATAGTTTTGTGTTAAATACATACAAATACTTTTAAATAGTATTTTTTACTTGCATACCAAACACAAAAAAATAAGTAAGAACTATTTGTTTTCCTAAAAAATGTTTTTCATGTCCATACCAAATACATCCTTAGTTTGTGTGGACTTTCTTTGTTTTTGTTTCTTTTATTTATTAACTTCCCAAGACAAGCAAAAATCAGTAAAGTTTTTCTTTTTTGAAAAAGGTAAAATCATCAAATTAATTTTATTTCTGATGTCCTAAAACCCACAACATTTGTGATTTCTAATAATCTCTCTATTTTGATTTGTGTAAAAAATATGAAAGAATACAACTTTTGAAGAGTTCAAAGGGTGATGGTATTTGGAAAGTTTAAATAGATTTTTGGTGGAACTAAAAATTTAAGTTGTGAATGAGGTAATGTTCAAGAGTAATTTGGCGTGGAAGAAGGAGGATCCTTTTTGATTTTTTCGATTCAAGTGAAGTTTTTTTTTTTTTTTTGGGTGAAGTCTGGTTTCGTTGGCATTGGGTTTTTAAGAAAACAAAGACGAATTATATGTTTCCTACTTATTAGTACTGGTACTATTATTTCTTTATTTTTCTACTTTCTTATTCTATGATTTATTATTATTTGTTATTTTCTTTTTTCGATTATCGTATATACTTATTGTTGCTAGTAGTATTTTTTTACTATATTTTCTTTTACTACTTGTTTGATATGTTTTACTTGAGGCGACAGAGTATATTCTCTCTATCCTTATAAGGTAAGACAAGTAGACAACACACCATCCTTCCCTACAATACTTGTTAGATTTCACTGGTGTGCTATTATTGCTTTTAAAGATGAATTATATGAGTTGATATTGGTGAAGATTTCATGGCAACTCATCTGTCAAAAGATGACAGGAGATATTGCATGTTATCTAGTTGACATTTAAAAATGTTTATATATTGAACTTTTTATTATATAATGATTATGATTGGCTGTTCTGTTTCTCGGAGAATGCATTATGAGTACACATTTATAGAGAAATATTACATGCATGTTCTCTAGTTGGCATTCAAAAAGTTTATATATATATAGTACTTATTGTTATTTATATATATATAGCTGAATTGTTTCTCATTGAATGAATTATGAGTAAAAAAGGAATACATATATATAAAAAGTATTGCATGTTCTGGTTGAAATTAAAAATGTTATATATAGTACTTTCTCTCTCTTAATTGATATTACCTAATTTAACTTGATACGGACTTTAAAAAGGAAAGATTTTTTTTTAAAATTTGTGATCTAAAATAAGTCTTAGATGTTTGTGTGACTATAAGTTATTTAATTAAAGGTAAAATGAATAGTTAAATTATTATTAATATAGAAATGAATCATTCTTTTTTAGACTGACTAAAAAGGAAAGTAAGTTATATAAAGTGAGACAAAAAGAGTACTTTTTATTTAGTGATATTTAGATTATGACTAATTGGATTGTTTCACGTGAATGCATTTATGAGTAAAAAAGAATACATTATATAGAAATACTGCATGTTGTCTAGCTGAATTAAAAAAGTTTAGATATAGTACTTAGATTATGTATGTTTAGCTGGATTGTTTCTCGTTGACTGCATTATGATTAAGAAAAAAGAATCCTATCTAGTGGATATTAAAAAAGTTTATACATAGAACTTAGTTTTGCTATATATATAGTTGAGAACTTCTTAGATATATAGGAAAAATATATTGTACCTCAATAACACCATTTTTTGTTCAGTTCTCTATCTTTCTTTTTCCATTGTACCAAAAATGGAAATAGGATTTGTCAACCAAAAGGATCACATAAAAGTTGAAATCTTATGGACAAAGCTCATAAAGCCATCTTTACCTACTCCCCCTCACCTTCAGTGTTACAAGCTTTCTTTTTTTGATCAAATAGCTGAAAGAGAACATGTCCCTACTGTTCTTTTCTATTCTAATAATAATTATTTCAGCATCGATGATGAGCAATTTGAACAATCGCTTTCAAAGGTATTAACGCATGTTTATCCAGCAGCAGGAAGGTACGATAAAGATGAATGTTCAATTCTTTGTCTTGATCAAGGCGTTCCCTATACTAAAGCCAATGTCAATTGTAAGCTAAACAATTTCATAGAGAAAGAGCGCAAGGATCTTAGTCTTGCATCTTTATTTTGGCCACATGACAACAAGAATATTGATGAAACTAATTTGATGGCATCACCAATTGTCACTGCACAAGTAACCAAGTTTGAATGTGGTGGCATAGCTTTATCACTCAGTGGTTCACACACTGCAATGGATGGTTTCACACTTTCGAATTTTCTTTTGGGGTGGGCGAAAGTTTGTAGATTGGGGATTCCAGTAGAGAAGATTAATTTTCTAAGCTTCGATATGGGTGATATTTTTCCGACAAGAGATATATCGAGGATTTTCAAGTCAACCGATATTACCCACGTAGCAAATAGAGAAGAAAATATTGTTGTTAGAAGATTTGTCCTCCGCGAGGCTGCTATGTCAAGGCTCAGAAGAAAATGCATTGATGAATCAGCTGGAGCATTGAATTTCCGACCTTCAAGGGTCGAGATTATGGCAGCACTACTATGGAGGGCTTTAATCCGCGTTTCAGCAGCTAAAAATGGGTATTTCAGGCCTTCTCTAATGGACCTTCCATTGAATTTGCGTTTTAAAACATCTTTACCTCAAGTGAACAATTCTATGGGGAATTTTAGAATTGATGTTCCAGTAAAATTTGTACTAGGGGAGACCAAAATGGAATTACACCACTTTATAATATTAATCAGGGATGCCATGAATAGTATTGTTGCTTCATGTGCCAAAGCTTCACCAGATGACATAGTGTCAACATTAGTTAATATATATAACGAAAGCTTTGAAGCACCAGAATGGGGAGGTAATGATGAAGTTGACAAAATTGCATGTTCAAGTTTGTGCATGTTCCCTTTGCACGATATTGATTTTGGTTTGGGAAAACCATCCTTTTATTTTTTTGGTTTGAAAGATATGCAAATGTTTTGGTTGCATGATACGGATTGTCTTTATGAAGTTGGCGCGCAAGTGGACTTGAAGGAAAGCTACATGCAATTATTTGAGCGTGACTACGACATTAAAGCTCTCACATTTATACGCGATGCAAAACTTTGATATCATGTTATTCCATTATATATGGTGTTGGTACTTGTTTTGTTTGTAATATGCTGCGACAATTATTATTTCATTCGTCTCAATTTATGTTGCCTTGATTTTCTTACCTTATTAAGATTCTTTTTTTTTTTCAATAAAGGGTAAAACATTTAGAGATTTTTACACTCCATATCTTTTAGCTCAATTTTATTGTCAAAATCAGCTCAATTTTAAGATCTTAGCCTTTTAGCCTATTATATATATAATTTAAAAGATCTAAGAAAAAAGTAATAGTTTTTTTAATTTGTGATTATCATTTTCATTTTTTTTAATCTTAGATGTTGAGTGGAAGTGATAATTTTTTTTCATTGAAACAAACAGTTCACCATCATAGATAAGTTAAATAATTTTCCAACACATCTAAACCGAGCAAAAAAGGAAAAGAAAAAACATAACAGGGGTTTTTCCTCGTTAAGTAAAATTACAACTTCCAAAATTGTTTTAAATCGATCTCACTACTAAGAAAGTTCTTAAGCTGTGACCTCCTGTTTAAGTTATGCCATTATTAACCTGTCAAAATCGTTATGTGAAATCCTTCTCTTCTGCACTTATCAACTTCCTTCCCCAGGACATCGTTAAGTTAAATTCATGTTTATCATCACACATTTAAATATTATAGAGTAAATTAAGGTGAAATTAATAACTCCATTTATGGGAACTTTTAAAAGCTTGATGAAAACTCACAAATGGGTTTTTAATTTGCTGAATTTTTTTGGCAAATTGTTAATTCTGGTTCATTTGCATATGTCATTCTGAAATTATGGTTAAATTGTGAAGCTAAATTTGATGAAGTTTGCCCCGGTTCGGATTGAGTTTTGTGATTGAAGTTTGTACGGGATGAAATCCAATTTTGGATAAATTTATATAATATTGTATAATTTTATTTAATAATGTAAAAGTGTATGTATAAACACCTCTTACACACTATTATACACTTTTATACATGGTTGATACATTGTGTACAATAAATGTATAATGTTGTATACCATATGTATAAACATTGTTGCAAATACAATAATTGGCTATGCGAGTTTAATTAAAGTGAAAATATGGCTATGCGTGTATGGGGTAAAGCTGGATTGGGCCAACTAGACTAACTTGGGCCGGGTCAAAAAGAAATCAGCCCACAACGACGCCATCTCAAAAGCGAACCTAAGCCTGTCAAACGGGCCGGTCCGGGTCAGACCGGCCCACATAAGTTGCAGCCCGTCGGTTTCATGGACTGGGTCGGTCCGGGTCCAGAATAAATGGGCCGGTCCGATCCGGGCTGTTTTGAGCAAAATGCTCAGCTCACCCATTTTTGGACCGGGTTTCACGGGCCGGTCCGGTCTAATTATGTGGGCCTTCATGGGCCGGGTTTGGGGGCGGTCCATGGGTTTCACCTTTTTTTTTTTAATTTTAAATTTAAAAATTGAGTTCTAATCATGTAATGTAATGTTATCAATTTTAAAGTTAGATATAATTTTAATCGTTTTAAATTTAAAATTTAAAATTTGAATTATATATTTATATTTTATAATAATGTAGTGTACTAGTGTAGTAATATTTTATATTTTATAATCATGTAATTTGAAAATATGAAATTTGAAATTCAAATATTTAAAATTTAAATTTCTAAATCCAAACACTCCAAACTTCAAATTTCAAAGTTAAAGTTCAAATTTTAATGCATTGATAGTTGAAATTTTAATGCATTGAAAGTTGAAATTTCAATTTTCAAAGTTGAAATTTAAAATTCACAATATGATATACATATGATGTATATAGAATATTCACAATATGATATACTTGTGATGTATATAGAATATTCACAATATGATATACTTGTGATGTATATAGAATATTCACAATATGATATACATATGATGTATATAGAATATTCACAATATGATATACTTGTGATGTATATAGAATATTCACAATATGATATACTTGTGATGTATATAGAATATTCACAATATGATATACTTGTGATGTATATACAATATTCACAATATGATATACATATGATGTATATAGAATATTCACAATATGCTATACATATGATGTATATAGAATATTCACAATATGCTATACTTGTGATGTATATAGAATATTCACAATATGCGATACTTGTGATGTATATAGAATATTCACAATATGATATACTTGTGATGTATATAGAATATTCACAATATGATATACTTGTGATGTATATAGAATATTCACAATATGATATACTTGTGATGTATATAGAATATTCACAATATGATATACATATGATGTATATAGAATATATATAGAATATTCATAATATGATATACATATGATATATATAGAATATTCATATAGAATATTCACAATATGATATACATATGATGTATATAGAATATTCACAATATGATATAAATGTGATATATATAGAATATTCATATAGAATATTCACAATATGATATTCATATGATATATAAAAAATATATATACATATAACAAATATATATAAAATAGATGATAGACAAGAATTAAAATTTAAATTTTATGAGAGAAAAATATTAAAAATGCAAAGACTCAATGAGCCTTTGACTTTATTAAAAATATATTGATTGAAAAATAAAGTTGAAATTCAAAGGTTACAAATACTTTTCTCCAACTTAATAAAGACATAAACTAAAACAGTAAAACTCAAAAATGAAAATTCAATAGATAAATTGAGAAATCTACATATTTCGAATCATTTTCTCTAATTCTTCCCTATTAACATGGGCAGGAATGTGATCATAATTTTCAAAATCAACAACTCCATGCGCTGGACTTGATTGTGTTGAAGGATCTCCAATTGACATTATTTCTTCAAGTGGTTCTTCTTCATCCGGTTCAATTGTCATTCCTTGATTTCTTCGCTCCGCTCTAATCCAATCTCTGAGGCAAACTAAAACATTCATGGCATTGCTTCCTAATGAGTGTCGATTGTCTCCGAGCTGCTGCCTTCCTTGACTAAATGCGCTCTCTGATGCAACGGTTGACATTGGAACATTTAACACATCTCCAGCCAATGTTGAAAGTACGGGATATTGTCTTTGATTGTTCTTCCACCACTCCAGTGTTGGAGTTTGATTTTTATAGTCCTCCACGGGTGATCTCAAATATAAATTAAGCTCATCGCGATTTATGCTTCCTTGCGCTGTAGGCTGTAATCTTGACCAAACAGATAAATTAGTTACACCATAAGCAGGCACACCTTGTGCCTGTCTTTTGGAAGATGATGGTTCGTCCGAAGGATGAGATAAAGGAGCATTATGAGTCGGTGTAGCATTATTAACTAAGGTAACATAATGATTAAATAAATTTTCCATGTAAATATTCGCATTAATAGTAGCATCAGATATCAAAGGTACTTCATCATTCTTAATTTCTAAATTTTTATAAATCATACCAACAAATTCACACATATGAACAAATTTCATACATGGATTTAAAATAGCATCAACTAAGTAAATAGGTGGAATCGGAAAAAAATATTTTTTGAATTTTTCGATCATTTTAGTGATAGCTTCCGAGTAACCTCTTTTAAGCTTATATTCACTAAGCAATATAGAGAGATCGGCTATATAAGCTAAAATATTAGAAGCAGTAGGATAATAAGCACCGGAAAATTCAACAGTAGCTAAATAAAATGAGTTTAAAAAATCAACAACATCTTTAATTTTTCTCCAATCGGCTTCTTGTAACATAAGTTCAGGAAATTCGCTAGCATATTGGTTAAAAGTCGTAGTAATAGGAACTTTATAAATATAGCAAGTATTTAAAAAATTAAAAGTAGAATTCCACCTAGTGTCTATTTCTTCAGGCATTAATCTTGGTCTAAGATTATTGTCCTTACATTTTCTTTTAAACTCAGTAAGTCTAAGCTTTCTATTATTTCCTTGAATAAAGCCAACTGCATGCCTGATTTTTTCAATCACAGGTTCAAAAAAATCAAGACCATCTTTTACAATTAGATTGTATATATGACAAGCACACCTAACATGAAAAATTTCTACACACGGAGTAGTAAGCATAATTTTTAAATCATCAATAGCAGCGGTGTTGTTAGATGCATTATCAAAAACCATACATAAAACTTTTTCATTAAGACCATAATAATCTGTAACCACTGAGATAGATTTAGAAATAAAATCCGCAATATGCCTACGATCTTCATCATATCGAAATGCCAAAATACGTTTTTGCATTAAAAAATTACTATCTATCCAATGACAAGTAATTGTTAAATAATCATTTTTATTAACCGCACGACCAAGATCAGAAGTAAGAGAAACTCTACATGGAAGATTTATTAATAACCAACGTAAATAAAATGCATATTGTCCATGTAATCTAAAAATATCTGATCGACAAGTACTTTTAGGAATACCGGTAAACATTGGGTTATAAATAGATTGTATGTAATGAACAAAAGCATCAGAAAAAGCAAACGTGAAAGGCAAACAACCCAATGCTATCATTTTCGCTAACTCTTCACGGTCTTTCTTTTTATTATACATCCCAACTAATTTACTGGTATGTGGGTTCATTTTAGTTTGTCTATGTGTTCCACCAGCCCCACCTTTTTTAAAAGTTGTTCCCAACCTACATGATCGGTTCTCAAATGTCTCATCAATTGACCCGTCCCTCCGGAATTACCCCCGGTCTTATGCTGATATTGTTTATGACAAAGATTGCATTCAACAAGAGTTGTTCCTTCTAATTTAGTATAAAATTCCCATGCAACACTAGTTAATTTACGGGGCTTTCTAGGCCGTGGAGGAAGATTAGGAGTACGAGATTGAGCATTATCAATAACGGGACTAGTGGGTTCATCATCATCACCATCATCATCATCATTATTATTATTATGTACACTTACGTCAACTTCATTTTCTTCTTCAATTCCATAATTTTCTTGTGCCTCAAAATAATTCATATCATGTGCACCCACAGGAATATCTCATTTTCCTATCTCACTAGGTGATGGTGGAGGCACACGAGAATAATTATTTCTACCGCTTGTACTACCTCTACCAGAAGTAATTTTTTTCTTACTACCATTACTACTTCCGGGACATAAATTTGTAACACTTTTACCAAGTCGTCTTACTTTATTTGGGCCGGTCTTACCGGTCCGGTCCGGGTCAGACCGGCCCAGTCGACACTCTTAGTTTTTACAATTCCTAAAATGTTTAAGCTTAAAAGGTGACATTTATTCTCATGGAGTTTATTATTTCTTATTGCATGATTCCAGTGAACTACGGTTCAATTTATATTATATTTCCTGAATTTTTTATCACCAGCGGGTTACTAAAAACATGTTTCTCTTTTTCCTGTTCTTGACTTTTTAAGAAAATAAGTTTGTAATTACAAAAGGTCCTAACATTTTCAAAGGTGAATTTCGGGCACTTTGACCTATCATGTTATTGATTGAGGGAAAGATGGTGGATTCAAGTCTCATCACATCAAGAGGGTAAGACATCAATTTGAGTTCTGGTGCACCATGATGATAAGATATTGAGTTCAAGTCCTATTGATTTACGACCTAAGGCGTCTTTTTATGGATAAGACGTTGGGTTCAAGTCCTAATGCACCAAAGTGATGGTATAATGATGACTAAGGCAAATAATGTTCTTTTGATGAAAAGTCATGAAGTTCGTCACATTGTATATGCTCCATTCCATGAAGTGAATGTGGTAGCAATATATGATAAGTCTGAAAGATGACCAAATCACTATTATGGTTGCATAAATGATTGTGGACGTGGAAAATAATAAAATATCATCATTTTGATAATAAAGGAAGAACGCTATGGGTTCTCCAAATAGTCCTTTAGAAGTGAAGGTAATTTTTATCATCAATTTGGTATGAAAGGTATATATTGGGCACGCTATTTTCATGGACCTAATTTGATAAATTTTATAAATCTTCCATCAAAATAAAAGAATATAAAGTGGTGGTACACTTGACCTTTCAAAGTGATGTTGAGGTGGATCATATCTATCTATCTATCTATCTATCTATCTATCTATCTGTCTATATCTATCTATATCTATCTATACTATATTAAAAGTGTGAAGCACCTTATAATGTGATTTGAACTTTTTGCCCTTCATTAAAAGACCCTGCAATAGACAAAATCGTCTTTTCCTATTTCTTCAATTAAAATTAAAATTATATATAAACACTAATATATATTACCACACTAATAATATTATATTCTAAAAGTTTCAAAAAAAATTATAATTATATATAAACACTAATATATATTACCACACTAATAATATTATATTCTAAAAGTTTCAAAAAAAATAAAACCTCTCCTAAAGTTCCCAAAAAGAAAGGCAACAACTGCTCTAAAGTTCCAAAAAATAAAACACGTTCTTTTAAATTTTGAAAAAAAGAGCATTTAAAGTTCCAAAAAAAAAAAAACTGCCCTAAAGTAACTTTTAAAAAAAATAACGTTTTTTTGTTTTTTTTAAAACTTTGGTAGTTTTTGTTTTTGATAATTTTTCCTTATATATCAAAAAGTCAGTTTTTTTTTTGAATCACTTTAAAATTAAGATTTTTTTAATCAATTAATTAATGATACTTATGTTAGTTATCTCTCTTTATTTAGGTTTACATTATTCTTTCAAAACTAATTCCAAAATTACTATGTAGGAAAAAAAAGATGTTTAGGTATAGATTTTTTTTGTCAATTGAAATCTTGATAGTATCTATGATTAAAAAGTTAAATATGCTTGTGATTTGAGGTAAATTTTCTAAAATTTTAGTATGTTCTTGATGTTTGAAATAAATAAATTATCATGTATTCTTGATAAACAATTGCTAATTGAGAAGGGTTTTTTTTGTATGTGAAATCTTGATATATTTTTTGATTGAAGAGATAAATTCGCTTGTGATTTGAGGTATGTTTTCTAAAATTTTAGTATGTTCTTGATGCTTACAATCTTGATAGTATCTATGATTAAAGAGATAAATTTGTTTGTGATTTGAGGTAAGTTTTCTAAAACTTTAGTATGTTCTTGAAGTTTATAACAATAAATTATCATGTATTCTTGATAGACAATTGCTAATTGAGAAGTGTTTTTGTGAAATATTGATAGTATTTGTGATTGAAGAGACAAATTTGCTTGTGATTTGAGGTAAGTTTTTTAAATTTTTAATATGTTTTTATGCTCACAAAAATAAATTATCATGTATTTTTGATAGACAATTGATAATTGAGAAGTTTTCTGTTGTTATTGTAGTATGTTTTTGAAGTTTAAAGTAATAAATTATCATGTATTCTTGATAGATAATTGTTAATTGAGAATTTTTTTGTGATTTTTATTTATAATGACTCATATACAATTAATAATTTAAAATTGACTTATTTATAGTTTTGACCAGATTCTTTGGATCGTTACATTCCGTCACAAGAATTTGGTAAGTCATTCTAATTCTGTATGAATTCTTTTTTAAAATTTAATTATATGCAACTGTTTCAATTGTGAATAAACTATGAGATTTGACATATCGTCATTATTTTTTATAGGCTCTAATGGTTGTCTTTTTTTTTTACAAGTTATATCATTTAAATAGATATAAAATTTATTCTAACGCCAATTGTTATTTTCTAATAATTTTGCTTTTTCATATATAGTTTTATTGATGGAAGAGAGTCTGCAATAGATAAAATAGTTTTTTCACTATTTTTTTCCAATTATTATATTTTTTTATAATATTAAATATTGAATATAATAAATATATGAAAAAATATGTGGCAAGATTTTCTACTTTTGGTTGATGAAAAGTACGGAATATTTTTAAAAGTAAAAGAATAATCAATTTTCCTTTTAACTGCACTTTTGGCTGAATTTTATACGACGCTAAAAATTCCTACTTTTTTTACGTAGCAGTAATAGTAAGTAAGCAAATAAAGAAAAATTAATTTCTTATATTACACAAATAATGAAAGGATCTGATTTTGTTAAGGTAAGGGATTTAATGTTAAAATCTATTTCAATGTCCTTGTTAATTTTCTCTAGGTTGTTTGTTCTTAGAAGAATTGTAGCTTCAATGAAGGAGATCAACTATTTTCCTATCTTCACTTCTCTTTGTCTTTTACATACTTTAGTAGTTTTATACTTTCTTACGATTTTTTTTGGTTGTATTATCTTTTGGAAAAAGTTTTATTTTTATTTTTGTCGGTTAAATCTAATTGTTCTTTTTATTTTATTTTTGCAGCATCTGACCATCTCAAATAAGTATGATTTTGCCATAAGTTTGTTAATTTATTTTTTGATTTGATTATTATTATTATTTCTTGACTTGAGGATCTATCGAAAATAATATCTTACCCCATTACAATAATAATAGTAGGATAGGGGTAAGTTATGCGTGCACGTATGCTGGTATTGTTATTGCAGATATTAGATGTGCTTGTAGGCTAGAGTTTTGCTTGGACGTTTAACCGGCGCATTCACCAACATTAAAAAGGCAGGCATCTCATGATATTCTTAATTTATTTTATTTTCATATAATTCTGAAAATGTGTACTTTTTTTAACAAAAATATATCAACTGCTTTGATTTCACAAATTCATTGTCTGTCTGTCCTTTGTTGTGCTTCTGTATAATTATGAAGACATGTACTTTCGTTTAACAAAGATATGTGTTGTTATGGTGAAAAAGAAACGAAAAAGAAAAATAGCGAAAGTTTTTTCATGAAAAAATATGTTTAATATTGTTGGCTATACAATTTTTATTTATGTATGTTGCAATGTTGCAGATATTAGATGAGCTTGTAGGCTAGGTTTTACTTGGACGTTTACCTGCGCATTCACGAACATTAAAAAGGTAGGCATCTCATGCGATCCTTTGTTGTATTTTCATATAATTATGAAGACATGTACTTTCTTTTAACAAAAATATGTGTGCTATTTGTCTGTCATTTGTTATACTTTCGTATAATTGTGAAGATATGTAAAAAAAAATTAACAAAAAAATATGTGTTTTTTGGTGAAAAAGAAACGAAAAAGAAAAATAGGAAAAAACTTTTCATGAAAAAATATGTTTATGATTTGTTGGCTATACAATTTTTATTTTACAATCCAGGCTATATAATTCATGCTTATTACCTTTTAGCTTTTTTTTAACAAAAATTCTTATATATATATTTTATTATTAATGTAATACATACGTGCATCGCACGTACACTAAACTAGTTTATATGATAAATGTCAAGGCACGACAATGAGCTTATAATGCAAATTTATGAAGCACATATATATGATTATAGTCCATTTCTTGAAAAGAATGTGGCTTGTGAAAAAAATATGAATGACTGCCCATTCTTAAAAATGAATATTTTCGAATGTAGTAAAACTATTGTGTTAAAAATGTGCTTATATATGGTTGGGAAAATATCAAAACTCACCTCAACGGGAGATTTGAGAAAAAATATATTGGTATTAACGGCCATTGGTCAAGTACCTTTAGTACATCACAAATATTGTGGTATGTCTCAACATGAATTACTAAAAGGTAAAAGTACCAAAAATGAATGTTATTGTATGACTACACAAATTTGTCATTGATTGGGTACATATAATTTTCTCCTTAAAGTAGATATTCACCATAGGTGTGGTGTTTTGAAATATGAGGTAGTACACAAGTATTTGAAAGCTTCAAAAAAGCTAATGTGTTACTACACAATGAAATGAAATTGTTCATGATATTGAGATTGTAGTAAGTCTCCAAAAGAAACTTTCTAAGTTTCTAGAAAAACAATAATTATTATTTTGAGACTATAAATTATGAAAAGATTTTATATCTTCATATTACTACAATCAAAACAGTTATAAATATTTATGTGAAAGGCTACCATTTTTCTCCTGTTTGTTGATACAAATATGGGCATAGTGATGAAATCACATGCGATAGTAAACTAAAAGTTTACAAGAAATATATAAGTTGGCATGACTGGTTGACCATCCCGGTTTAAATGTGATGCAAAAATAAGTGAGAATTCATGTGGTTATACATTGAAGAAATAAAAGATTCTTCAAGAATTTTCTTATGTTGCTTGTTCTCAAGATAAAATATTATATCGGCTAAGGTTGGGATTGTACCCCTAAATTTTTGAAACATATAACAAGGTGAATATGGGCTCATTCACCTGCCATGTGGACCATTTATTATGAAATGAGATGCATCTATGGTTGGTCACATGCGCTTTGCTATCAACTTACAATTTAATATTTGCAAGTTGTTTGCTCAAATTGTTAAATTAAGAGCATGGTTCCAAACTATAAAAGTTGATAATGTTGGTTGGTTTAGCAGAAATTATGTGCCTCCAATTATAGCTAAATCTTTGGTTATGAGAATAAGTCTCCCAAAAGAAAATTTGGTATGAGATGTGTATAGCAGCACTTGTATGCATCAAGCCAATAAAGTTCTCCTATATTGTTGGTTCAGGGTCAGGAGCCAAATAATTCCATCTAAAAATTTAAATGTGCGGTATTTGATTTAATTGCTCCACCACGCACAAAGATGAATCCCCAAATAAGATTGGAGTGAATGTTAGATTTTCTAACATTAGGGGGAGATATGATTAACAACTTAAATAGATAGAATGAATTATTTAGATCCTCGTAAAAAATATGAACTTGAAATTCAAGAGATAATTCAGTTACAAAATATTACAAATTCATCGCCAGATGTATTTGCTGACCCTATATTATAATTCAGCTGTGAATGCTCCAATGTAAAGTCCTTGAAGGACAAAGTCTATGTCATGCCTGAAGCATGATAGACCAATCGTTTCCAAATGTTAAACTCTTTGAAAAAGGAGAGGAGCAATTGATCAAGATGGTCATGCTAATGAGGCAAGTGCTTTGAAAAAGCATCACGATGTAACACTTCATTAAACCTTGGCAAAGGTTCAGGTACCTGAAATGATGAAAAAGAAGAGATCGATCTCGATAGGTTATGTCATATTGAAACCGATATCAAAATTACCATCAATGGTATCTTTGATATAATGTAGCGCTCAACATTATAAATGATAATGAGGATCTTGGTTTTGAGTCTGTCAAAAAGTGTAGACAGATAAGTGATTGGCCAAATGAAATACGTAATTCAAGTATTTTGTTTCACTTGAAAAAGTGAATATTTGGACTTTAGTCCAAAGATCTCAATGTATAATGTCAGCGGGGTACAAATGAGTTATTATGTAAAAAGTATAACCGTAAGATATAGAGTACGGCTTATGCCTTGGGCATAAAAGTTCTTCGCAAAAATCCTGATATTATTGTATGGAGATGTGTTCTCCTATGGTGGATGCAACGAGATTTCTTTCAGTCTGGCTATATATGAAAGACTTGAATACGTATAATGAATGATTGTTATGTCTAGTTAGACGGTAAAAGTTCATACGAAAATCCATGAAGGTTTTTAAAAGGTTAAAGTGATTCCATTAAATAGTACCCCAATGGTTGTTAGATCAGTTAACATAAAGAAAGATCAATTTTGATCTCATAAAAACTGTTAGAAAGTACCATATCTTAGTGCAATTGGTGCACTTATATATCCTGTTATGTTTATACATGAAATAATATTTTTGTTAATATGCAGGAAAGACATAATTTTACTTTTATGTGAAAATGTTTGAATGAAATTAAATATTGGTATAGATGATTATTTCTAACCAATATTGTCAATGGTTTATTGGATATGCAAATGCAGGAGATTATTTGATCTGCAAAGCGTTTGATTATACGAAAGTTCTCCATTTGCATGTGCGGCTATTGTCATATTATTATATTCTACAAGACAGTCAATGATTGATATTTATTCAAGTCAAATAAAGCCACTAGCAACTTATAAAGCAAGTAACTCTACACATAGAAGTTGTGTGGTTTTCTTTGAGATGGAGATTGCAATATTATATGAAGATGATGCTTCTTGCATAGCTCAATGAAAGAAGAATATATCGAAGAAGATAAAACAAAGTATATTTCAGCAAAGAATTATTCTGCTCAATTTGGTGAAATATTTGACGGAGGCATTGTCAATCCCAACACTTTGAGAACCTGGATTGGAATGTATCATCTACAAGATTAAGTGATGTCTTTGTCAGGGGGAGTAAATACGCGATGTACTCTTTTTTTCTTGGCCTAGGTTTTATCCCAATGAATTTTTCTGGCAAGGTTTTTAACGAGGCAGCAAACAACGCGTATTACAAGATATGTGTACTCTTTTTTCTTCACTGCAATTTTTTCCCACAGGGTTTTTCCTTGTAAGGTTTTAACGAGGTACATCATCTATGGACATCCAAGGGGGAGTGTTATGAAATAATATAATTATGTAGATGTCCATAACTCCTAGGAAGTTACTCCCACCAATATTCTCCATAATGTGTAGTAACCTCCACACCCATTACTTTCTCCATTATGAAGAAGATAACATCCACCATTAATCACTATTATTCTTGTAACCTCACACCTCTATAATCTTCCCCCATAACCTTTATATTTAATATCATGTTTATGACTAACCTTTTGTATGCCTCTATGTAATAGTATAAATAGAGGTATAGGAGTTCATATTGTATACACTTGATACTTGGAAGAATAAGAAAATCTCTCCTCTCTTGATTTTTCATATCTTCTCTATATTTCTTGTTTATATTATTGTTCTTTTGTTCTTGATTTTACAACATATCTATATTAATTGCATATTTAACCAGTTTTTACCTTTGTCATGTTTTCAAAAGTTTTAGGGGTCATTTGGTAAGGTGAATAGTGCCGAATATCGTGTATCAGTAATAATATTGATATTAGTTATGCTGAGATTATTTCTTATGCAGTATTTGATTTGATTAATTTAGTATTTTCATTAGACCGCTTTAGCATTGGGCCTTTCAACAAAGCCTACTATATTAATTGCATATTTAGCCAGTTTTTACCTTTGTCATTGTTTTCAAAAGTTTTAGGGGTCGTTTGGTAGGGTGTATAAGAATAGTGTCGAATATGGTGTATCAGTATGCTAGTATTAGTTATCTTTGCACTAGTTATACTGAGATTATTTCTTATACAGTATTTGATTTGGTATATTAAAAATAACATACATTATATAATTTCTAAAATAAATTTATAAAAACCCCTCCATAAATACGGTGAAAAGGATGTAAAAAAGGTTTTGAGGAGTAATTGTGTTCTTAACCATGGTAATGCATGCATTAAAACCCCTTGAATTACTAATATCATGGTTTCTCATGTATTGGTTATACATAGCATAATATCAAATATAGTGTATAAATAATGCGGGTTGAAAAAGTGTACCAAATATGATACTAGTAATACACAAAGTTAATGCATGCATTATTTTTCTAACACACTCTACCAAACGATCCCTTACTCCATCTGTTTCATTTTACTTGGTTTATATTAACTTGACACTTCTCTTATAAAGTATTTATTAAGAATTTATTATAATCTTATTAGTTATGTTTTAAAAATTAAAATTTAATAACTAATATTTTATATAGTTATATAATGATAAAGATAGTATTGGAAGATAATAAATTCATCTTGATTTGCTAAAATAGATAAATAAATGAAAAAATCTATATTAAGTATAAGGACCAAGTAATATGAAACGAAAGGGAGTAACTTAGTAATTAGTATTGACAAATTTCAGACAAAAAATATCATTTGATATTCATGACGCCGTTCTCATTGTACTAATCATCGAATACATTCCATGTAATCCGATTTGCCCTTATATGTTTATTAAATCATAATTTAATTAACGAGGTGTGCAAAAGTTTACTCGAACATCGAGGTTATTCAAAAAATTGGTATGTGTGTATGTCTCAAATGAGAATTCAATCTTACTTTAACATTTTTATTATATTTTCTCTTGTTTAGTAACGCAACATAGATTTCAGATGAATTTACTTTTTGATCAAAAAAACTTTCCAAACTCATCTTATTAAATTTCAGATAATTGTATTATCGGATATTCTGGATTACTAGGTCAAACTTTAGATATTATTATTGCTCCTTTAGGATTGTCATGCCTAACTTCAGATAAAAATATTGAATGTTTGGTCCAATAGTTTAAACTTCAGATATAAATAAGTTTGCTTACTTTCAAATTATCTTAAGTTAAATTTTGGTAAGCCAAACTTCAAATGTGTATGTCTAAACTTTCAACTTGTGCATCTGAAATAGATTTAAAGCAAGTAAACTTGCTTCATAAACTTTTGAAGGACATGGAGTTTTTTTCGAAAAATAGAAGTGCTTTGGGGCAATAATTTTTTTGGTGGGTGGGGGGAGGAAGAGATGAAATCTATGGACTCTTTATAAGGCTTGTACAATCTTTCTTTTTTTGAGCTAGCTTTTGATATGTGAATAAGGTACAAGACCTAATTTAACACGGTTCATCTGATATTGGCCCCTGAATCGATTGAAGGGGTAAAAATACCCTCGGTCCCGAACCTATTGAGGGTGAGTGGGGTGGAACGGGGGTGGAGGAAATACACCAGTCCGTGAATGTATCAGAAAAAGTTTGAACGTGATGGGAGTGTTGAAGAGAAATGTACCACATCGGCAGCGGCGGACCCACATGTACCCTACCGGGTGTTCGAGCACCCATTAACCTCGATGTTAATTGTTTATATTTATATAGTAATTGCTTGAAATATTAATAAAATAAACCAACATCACCCAATGAAGAAAAGCTCCATGGGTGCTGTGGTCGTGCTGGCTTGAAGGCCCTCTTTCAGGGGAAGTTGAGGGTTCGATACTCAGCAGCCACAATTCTTTATAGCTGACAGTTCCCTTTTTCCTCAATATAGAGCCTCACATTTTCTTTTTTTTCTTTTTTCTTTTTTCACTTTCTTTGTTTGTTTAATTTTTAGTTTTAATTTCCTTTTATATTATGTGATATGGAAAGAGAAAAAAGTCATGTCCAATCATTTTTCTTGAGAAATATCAATAATTTGGCTAAAATATCCTTCAAGCTAATTTTCTTATCTTCAAAAAGTCAATTTTTTATGATGGTACTAATATTGATCTTATTTTTTCTTATTAACATTTTAAATTAGTGTATTAAAATAATTTTGTACTTTTACTATGTGATTTCTAGTAACTTTATACTAAAAGAAGTGAGCACCCACAAAACGAAAATCTTGGATTCGCCATTGCACATCGGTGAGCGATGACTCATCGTAAGGCTTTGGCAATCCTCTTTTTTTGTGCTAACTTTTGGGATGTGAATTAGGCCTTAATTTAACAAATGTGGTATTTTATTTTGTTAACTTACCTATGAGGAGAAGATATGAAAAAGTACAATTTTTTTTGTTAGTTAAAGAAGTTTCTTTTTTGTATAGGCTAATATTTTCTCTTTCTTTTGTAGTGCTTCTTGTTTAGCTATTTCTAGTTGGAGGTTTGGTCCATGTACCCCTCCAACTCTGTACCTTTTTGGATGAATAGACATGGTAGGGATCGATTCTAACCCTCCACATCTTGGGATCACAACCCAGATGATGGCTTAAACTTTTTTTTTTTAATTTTTTTTTACATAATGAGCGTTTGAGAACATATACAAAAACCTTTTCAATTTTTTATTGCAAATATCTAATAGAAACACTTTATCATATGTTCGAGTGCTTAATTAAAGACCGACAAAATAATTCTGCAACTTTGGAAGAAGGAGACGTAGAGAGACGAAGTCAAGATTTGATACTTGTAGATTCTGAAATTCTACATTGATTGCTCACCCTCACTCCACGCACCCTCACCCCCAGTCTCCATTCCTACCACTCTCACTCCTCGTAATGTTTGCCTATATCATATATAAATACTTTTGAAATAATATTTTTGCTTGCTAATCAACATAAAAAATAAATAAGAATTTCATTAATTGATTAAGTAAACCCCCCCCCCCCCCCCCCCCCCGCCCCATCAATTGTTTACTAGCAAATAAGGGGCAAAGAAACAACTTTTTGATAGATTAATTAGGATTTTGAACAAGTAGACACAAGTAAAATTTTGAATAAGTAAACATACAAGTTAGAGGGCAAGTTGTGTGGATTAGGCTTGACCTCTACCATGTCTAGTCATCTAATAATAATAATAATAATAATAATAATGTTATATTCTTTTATGTATTATAAGTCATATTCAACTACTAATAACAATTAAGCTCCAACTAATGATACAGGAAAAATAGTTTAACATAGAAAAGTTGTCCATGTGCAATGTGTGAAGAAGACCAGCTCGACTGGCCATTTTTGACAAGTCTTTTTGAATCGAACAAACAAGAAGCAGCTTGGTTCATATCGAGAAAAAACGCTCGTAAGGAATGGATCTTCGATAGTCGAGCCCCAAAAAACTCGTAACGGTTTAATAGCACAAAAAAAACATTGCAATATCTCATAGTTTTAATGGAGTATAGAAATTCTTTTTTCAAAATTTTTTATTTCTTTTTATTAATCGATTATCCAATCGATCCCAATTAATTTTGGAAGGAAGCGTTGTATGGGTAAGAATGGCTTCGGTATAGATTGGGTCAAATTGGCCAGTCCGAGTTGGATACTACAAAAATCGGCCCACAATTTTGCCGTCTCGGGGAGAGCCCGACACACAAAGAAGTGCCTTCTCGGGCTAAAGAACGAGAGCCTGGGAAAGCCTATGATAGCGACTGCACACAAAAGGACATACACATTAAAGGATAAGGTGTGAGGTTATTCAGAGATGCGAGCAACACTCGGTAGAGCCGCGTTAGACACAGCATAACAGGCTGACATCCTCCAACAACTCGAGGACAAGTGGCGGCCATCCATTGAACACAATACAGTTGGTCCAACAAGATGGTACTATTCCTTTCGCATCAAGGAATGATTCACACCTTATAAATAGACATCTCTTTCCCCATTGTAAAGGATCAACACTTCATTAGTTCTAACCTTAAAGCAACAAAATCTCTCATCAAGTTTGATTGTTCTTTCTGTTTTCTCTTGGTTGTTTACTACTATCACACTCGCTTACTTGATGTTCCCGGCCACGACTCGCTCATAGCTAGGAGAGCCTAACACCTCGCCGGTATCTGAGATTAGTTCTCTATCTTTGCTTTAGTGATTTATTTACTGTTTCATTTACGTTTATTGTCTTTTGCAAACTTACGTCTCTAACAACAAAGCTAAAATTGTAACGGATGCTCTTGACCCACAAACAAATCTAACTATCCCAAATCGACGGTAAACAAGCATTAGTAATATTTTTTTTATTACTATCTTCTTATTTATGATTTCTTAAGATGCGTGTAAAAGAAAAAGATGACAACTAATATGGGACGGAGGGAGTAAAACAATGCAATTAATTACCCAACCACCAGAATAAATCCCCACCTACCAATTTTTTACTTATATAATACAGAAAAAAAAGGGACCAAAGTCAGAGTTTTTTCCAAGTGCAATACTAATATTTTTCCAAAAATATTTTTTTCCCCATGTCTTTGGAATTCATTCCTAGAAATCATTCTTTTTTCCCTCTTTTCTTTCCATCATTAACTTAGGGTGTGTTTGGTACGAAGGAAAATGTTTTTCATGAAAAATGTTTTCCTAGAAAACAAGTTGATTTCTTACTTATTTTCTCATGTTTGGTTGGTGAATGAAAAATATTTTCTACTATTTGATTGATGAGTAATAACATATTTTTTTTCAAAAAATATTTTTAATTTTTATTAGAGAGTAGAAAATATTTTCTAGGGGGTAGATTGGGGATTGGGCGTGTGGTTGAGGGGGGTGGTGTACCAAAAATATTATTTTTATAAAAAAAATTAAAAAAATAGATTTTGGGTGAAGTGGGGTGGGGTGGGGTGGGGGCTGGGTGGAGTTGGGATACAAAAAATATTACTTTTAAAAAAAAGTTAAAAATTGAGTTTTGGGTGAGGTGGGGGTTGGGATACAAAAAAAATTACTTTTTTTTAAAAAAAAGGAGTAATCTTTTTTTCAAAAAATAAAATTTTCTTTTAAAAAATTGAGTTTTGGGTGGGGTAGAGATAGTGGAGGGGGCTGGGGGTGGAGGTTGGGAATTGGGATACAAAAAATTACTTTCTTTTAGAAAAAAAAGTAGTAATTTTTTTAAAAAAAATTAAAAAAATTAAATTTTGAGTGGTGGGGTGGAGGTGGTGGTGTGGGTGGGTGGGGGTAGGGGGTAAGGGAGGGTTTGGATGAGTGTGGGTGGGATACAAAAAGATTACTTTTTTCAAAAAAAGTTAATTTTTTTAAAAAAATGAGTTTGGGTGGGGTGGAGGAGTGTGGGGGGAGGGGGATAAGGTGGGGTCGGGTGGGTGGGTATGGAGGGATGGAGGGTTTGGGGTAAGGTGAGGTGGATTGTGGGTTGGGTTGGCGGGAGTGGGGTACAAAAATAACATTAAAAAGATTAATTTTTTTAAATAAATTATTTTCTTATAAAAAAAGAAATTGGGGTGGAGGTGGGGGGCGGGGGTGGGTGGGATAGAAAAAATATTTTTTAAAAATTGTATAAGGTAGGGGTGGGGGTGAGGTAGGGATGGGAGTAGGAGGGTGGAGTGGGTGAGTATGAGATTGGGTTGTTGTAAGGATGGAGACTTGTTTTCCCTACTTTTATTAGATAAGTCATTTTTCTTATTTTGAAGGGAAATGTTTTCCTAAAGAAAATATTTTTTAAATTTTTTGACCAACCAAACACAAGAAAATAGGAAAATATTTTCTTTTCCTCCATACCAAACACATCTATCAATTCTATTTCACCAAATCGCACAATCACTCTTTCTCTCTCTCTCCACATTATACTCATGAATCCTCGCTACATTAAGCACAATTTTGTTTCATATCCCCAAATTGTGGGTGCTTTTTTTAATTTAGGTAATGATTTTGGATAATTATATGTTGGGTAAGTTTATTTCATATTTTACTTCTCTTAATTCTCAATTTTAAGCAATTATTTCTGAATTCTCTCTCTCACGATTATGCTTCTTTCTCAATTTTCTCTCTCACGATTTGATAGGATTCTCATATCTTAACTGTTAATTTGAACTTTTTAGCAGTTTTCTCAAACTTATACATAATGTATCGATTCCGTCATTGATACACAAAGATAAAAGCTTAAAAAAGTTATTGATATAATATTTGAATCATTGTATCACCCTCAAAATAAATACACACATACAATTTTTTCTAATAATAGTTGTATTAATTTTTTTTGATACACCGATACAGTTTGATAATAGTTGTATCAGTTTTTTCTGATAGACTAATGAGAAAAAACATTGATACAATGTTTGAATCATTACATAATCCCCCAAAAATAAATATATAGATATAATTGTATCAATTTTCTAATAATAGTTGTATCAATTTTTTTTGATACACAGATATAATTGGATGTATCAATAATAGCTGCCATAAAAAAGTGAGTGAACTGATACATTGTATCACCCTTAAAATAAATACACAAATACAATTTTTTCTAATAATAGTTGTATTAGTTTTTCTGAAACACAAAAATAATTTTTTTTGTTACCTAATTAGAAAATCACAACACCACTAATTAAGGAAGAAACAGAATTATGTGAGAGAGAATATGAGCAAAATCGTGAGAGAGAATGGATAGTAAATACAATTTTGATACTTCTATCACCAATCACAAAAAAAAAACGATAGATTTCAATGAGTTCACACTCAAATCGACTGCTTTGATTCTTTTAAAAATAAACGATAAAATATGAGAGATCTTTTAAATGATTTGTTATCTTGTATTCAGAATTCCAGGAAAGTAATAACTTAATTTTCGTTAATTACTATTGATGATCCCTTCCATTAAGGATGGGTGCAATTAGAGGGTATCACCCAGTTTTGTATCTTAGATATAGGTTCACTAAACTCAGATACAAAGAAAAAAAGACTAAAAGGATCACTATGTTATGTAAATATCAAAATTGTAGTTGCGCTCCATAATATGACCCTATATATATTGTATCCTTTATGAATTTTCTCTTCATATTATGTTGATTCATCTCTATGTTTTTGTTGGGGTTTAGAAATGAAAAGTGAATGAAAAATGGAGGGAATAGAAATGGAGGAAAAAAGAAATTTCACTTTTGCTTTTGTAAAGAGAATTTGTACCACATTGATGGTGGAAAGTAAATTTCAAGTGTTTATATTGAGAAATACTTCCTCATGGTATTAAAGGGTTGAGAAGAAGACAAGCCTCGCGCCATTGTCATCGGCTCGGCTTCGGATTTTTGGATTTGGATTTGGACGATCGAGAGATTATCTTTTTGGAAAAAAATTATTTGAACTTAATTGTATAAGCCCAGAATAATTTTTCATGTGCTAGCCGCACTTCGGCATGTGCGAAACGCACAAGAATCGTACGTCAAAAGGACGCGTCCTTTTCGACTCACTATTTTGTGACATGCGATGAGGCATGCGACACGCACAATGCCTTGTGCGTTTCGCACCTCCATCGCACATCACGACCAATTCTGGCAGCGTCAGTGGATGCTTGTGCGATGGGACGTGCGTCACACACTTCCTCTTGTGCGTTTCACACATCATCCCATCGTATCTGAAATAGTGCAATTTTTCTGAACCGTTGCTTCCTTTCTGAAGCAGTGTTTTTTGGCTATAAATATTTGATTCTTCTTCAGATATGAAGCACGAAATAAAGTACTATTAGAGTACAATATTTTTAAGTATACTTCTACATTTCTTCATAAATTCAAGTGTGATTTACTACCATTGAGTGGTTCACTGAGCAATATTGAGGTACCGCTATTCTATTGTTGTTAATCGTTCTATCCTGGGAGGATATATTCCATCAACCTCGGGTTCTTGAGGGGAATAATTTCCTTAAGGACACACTGTGTATTCAGTGGGCTCGATTTCTTTTTCATCTCTTTTTCTTCTTTCTACTTCTTGTTTTAAATACAGATTTTATTTATTACTCAAAAATAACAATCTTAAGGAAATTATTAAATCTGTATTTGGTTTCTGGAGATTAAACCTTTTGGTTTTCTACTCTGTTTGGATCTTTGTTTTGATTTGAAGAATATAAAAACTTCGTCAGAACGTAGAGTTCATTCGGTTGAATGATTCGAAGATATAAAAACTTCATCGTTAACTAGAAACAAGTTTGAATAAAGAGATAGTCTTTATTGTTAGTATTCTAATACTAAATTGTTTTGTCAAATTTGTGACAGAAAAAATGACGAATGAGACAGAACATCAAAATGATTCTGTTATGAATAGTGTTGCCCCTGCGGTAACAACTATAGCGTCATCAAGTCATACAAATATTGCACCTGCAATGACTACGACAAAAAAATCAAAAAAAATTCTGGGTATAGACTTCAAGAGATGGCAGCAGAAGATATTCTTCTATCTCACAACTCTAAGCCTGCAACGCTTCATAAGTGAGAATGCTCCGGTGTTGGCTGAAGGAACTCCGGATAAGAAAAAGTTTGTGGTTACTGAAGCATGAAAACATTCAGATTTCCTATGCAAGAACTACATTCTGAATGGCTTAGAGGATGGCTTGTACAACGTCTTCAGTGTTTGTAAAACTTCAAAAGAGTTGTGGAATGCTCTTGAGAAGAAATATAAAACTGAGGATGCCAGACTGAAAAAATTTGTGGCTGCAAAGTTCTTGGAATTTAAGATGGTTGACAGCAACACTGTCATATCCCAAGTTCAAGAATTACAAGTCATCGTTCATGATCTCCTTGCGGAAGGTATAAACTATTTTAATACCTTCATTGTTGGCTATTTTGAATACGTTACTGGCGTTAACCTTACTTTTGAAGGTATGGTAACAAATGAAGCATTTCAAGTGGCAGCCTTCATTGAAAAATTGCCTCCTTCATGGAGGGACTTTAAGAACTACTTGAAGTACAAGCGCAAGGAAACGACTCTTGAAGACTTGATTGTTCGTCTTAGAATAGAAGAGGACAACAAGGCGGCAGAAAAGAAGCCACGTGCAAGTTCAGCAATATCGGGAGAACATATTGTTGAAGAAGCACCATCAAACAAGAAAAGAAAGAATCCTTCTGGACCAAATAATAATCCGCCAAAGAAGAAGTTCAAAGGCAACTGTTATAATTGTGGCAAGGTTGGTCACAAGTTGTCGGATTGTCGGGCTCCAAAGAAAGACAGGAACAAGGGTCAAGCAAACATGGTTGAACAAGTGGAAGACTTGTATGCCATGCTTTCTGAATGCAACCTGGTTGGTAACTCAAGAGAATAGTAGATAGATTCCGGTGCCACCCGTCATGTGTGTGCCAATAAGGATCTGTTTGCATTCTATGCTCCCGCTGAACCCGATGAGACCATCTTTATGACAAACTCCGCTACAACAAAAGTTGAAGGAACATGCAAGATATGCTTGAAGATGACATCTGGCAAGGTCGTGACTCTCAACAATGTCCTTCATGTTCCTGATTTGGGGAAGAACTTGGTCTCAACTTCACTTCTTACTAAGAACGGATTCAAGTGTGTTTTTGTTTCCGATAAAGTTGTAGTTAGTAAGAATGAAATGTATGTAGGAAAAGGTTACCTAACTGAGGGACTTTTCAAACTCAATGTAATGAATGTTGAAATGAATAAGAATTCAGTTTCTTCTTACTTGATTGAGTCAAACGATTTATGGCATGTTCATTTAGGACATGTCAACTATAAAACCTTGTGAAAATTGATTAGTTTAGAAGAATTGTCTAAGTTTGAGTGCAATAAATCACAATGTCAAATCTGTGTTGAATCAAAATTTGTTAAACATTCGTATAAGTCTATTGAAAGGAATTCCAATCCCTTATACTTAATTCACACAGATATTTGTGATATGAAGTCAATACCATCTCGCGGTGGGAAAAAGTATTTCATAACCTTCATTGATGATTGTACTCAGTATTGTTATGTTTACTTGCTTAATAGTAAGGATGAAGCAATTGAAGCATTTAGGCAATACAAAACTGAAGTTGAAAATCAGTTGAATAAAAAGATCAAAACGATAAGGAGTGATAAAGGTGGAGAGTATGAATCTCTTTTTGAAGCAATATGTTTGAAAAATAGAATTGTCGATCAAACTAATGCCCCTTATATACCTCAATCCAATAGAATTGCGAAAAGAAAAAACCGAACATTGAAGAAAATGATGAATGCTTTATTAATAAGTTTTGATTTATCGCAAAGCTTGTGGGGGGAAGCTATCCTTACAGCAAATAAAATACTCAATATAGTACCCCACAACAAAATGAAATCCATTCCATATGAGAAATGGAAAGGAAGAAAACCCAACTTAAAATATTTTAAAGTGTGGGGGTGCCTAGCCAAAGTCCAAGTTCCTAAACCCAAGAGGGTCAAGATAGGACCAAAGACTGTGGATTGTATTTTTATTGGATATGCTACAAACAGCAAGGCATGTCAATTTTTGGTTCACAAATCCGATCATCCCGATATTCATGATAATACGATAATAGAATCAGATAATGCTGAATTCTTTGAAAATATTTATCCTTATAAAATGAATAGTGAGTCATCATGCAAAAGATCTAAATGACCTAGGGAAGAATCAAAGGAAAATAATCTTGATGAAGAGAATCCAAGACGTAGTAAATGTCAAAAGACATCTACTTCCTTTGGACCAAATTTTGTGACTTTCCTTCTTGAAAATGAGCCTCAAACATTTAAAGAAGCTATGTCTTTCGGAGACTCATCATTTTGAAAAAAAGCCGTCAATAGTGAAATTGAATCAATCTTAAGTAACCATACTTGGGAATTGGTTGATCTTCCTCCTGGAAATAAACCTTTAGGTTCAAAATGGATCTTTAAAAAGAAAATAAAAGCTGATGGAACTATTGACAAATATAAGGCAGACTTGTTATCAAAGGTTATAGACAAAAGGAAGGTCTTGATTATTTTGACACATATTCACCGGTAACAAGAATAACATCTATTCGTATGTTAGTTGCATTGACGCCTGTATATGGTCTTGAAATCCATCAAATGGATGTGAAAATAACTTTCTTGAATGAAGAGTTGGAAGACAAAATTTACATAGAACAACCTGAGGATTTTGTGATTTCGGGTAAAGAAAGAAAGGTGTGCAAACTTGTTAAGTCGCTTTATGGACTAAAACAAGCACCCAAACAATGGCATGCAAAGTTTGACCAAATAATGTTGGCAAATGGATTTAAGATTAATGAGTGTGATAAATGTGTTTACATTAAGGACACTCCAAATCATAAAGTCATTGTTTATTTGTATGTTGATGATATGTTGATCATCAGTAGAGACATTTCTGACATATATGCTACTAAGCGTACGCTGGCTAGCAAATTTGATATGAAAGACTTAGGAGTTGCTGACGTGATCTTAGGAATCAGAATTCATAAAACTCCTCAAGGTCTAGCTTTGTCACAGTCTCATTACATTGAAAAGGTACTTGATAAATTCAAGTATTTGAATTTCAATATTACCAAGACACCAATGGATGTGAGTTTTGCACTTCAAAAGAATGAAGGTGAAAACGATTCACAATTGGAATACGCACGAGTATTGAGAGGTTTGATGTATATCATAACCTGTACGCGACCAGATATAGCATGTGCTATTAGTAAACTAAGTCGATACATAAGTAATCCCAATCAAACTCATTGAATGGCAATAAAACGAGTTTTAGGGTATTTGAAACATACTTAAAATTATGCTTTGCATTATAACAAATATCCTGCAGTACTTGAAGGATATAGTCATGCAAATTGGATCACTGGATCATCTGAAGTTAAATCCACAAGTGGATATGTATTTACTCTTGGTGGAGGAGCAGTTTCTTGGAAGTCGTCCAAACCGACATGTATCGCTCGCTCTATAATAGAATCTGAGTTTATAGCTTTAGATAAAGCCGGTGAAGAAGCTGAGTGGCTCCAAAATTTCTTGGAAGACATTTCATTCTGGCCCAAACCGTTGGCACCTGTATGCATACACATACACTGTGATAGCCAAGCGGCAATAGGTAGGGCAGGGAGCACTATGTATAACAAAAAATCTCGTCACATTAGAAGGAGACATAACACCGTTAGAGAACTACTTTCTAGTGAAATTATCACGATTGACTATGTAAAGTCAAAAGACAATGTGTCGGATCCACTTACAAAAGGCCTAACTAGAGAGGTAGTTGAAAGATCATCAAGGGGGATGAGTTTAAGCCCTAGGAAAAGTCATCATGGAGGTAACTCTACTTAGTAGACTAGAGATCCCAAGAGCTAGGTTCAAGGAGAAAAACAAAGTTATGATTGACGGTTCAATATTGTCAAATAACCCAACCCATTCTCGTGATGAAGACAATGTTCGGAGATAAGGGTAAAGCTTTTAAGGCTTAAAGCTTTTTAATGGTTTCTAAGTTTGGCAGGTATGACCAAATAATTTATCTATAGGATGAAACATTTAGAAAACCACCTATGTAAGTGTGAAGTGTAATCCACTTTAAGGAGAATAACAGTAAAGGTCGATTCTCTAAGCACTTATGAAACCAGACAGTATTCATGGCTGAAACGAACAAAACTGCGAGAACCATAAACGGTTAAAGGTTAGTTGTGTGACATGTATTGTCTAGGTGTACAACAAAGTTCGACAGTTCAAAGATATCACTTCTACCGATTGACCGAGTGCATCTAATATAAGTTCACTACATAAAGTTCAAAGAGAAACCTACTTATCCAGATGCAATTAATCTTTGCTTGTAGATCACACACTTGTCCGTATATTCTTTCATCTTATAGCCATTCCTCATTCATGTGGGAGATTGTTGGAGTTTAGAAATGAAAAGTAAATGGAAAATGGAGGGATAGAAATTGAGGGAATTTTTTTTTTCACTTTTACTTTTGTAAAGAGCATTTGTACCACATTTGTGGTGGAAAGGAAATTTCAAGTGTTTATTTGGAGAAACACTTCCTCATGGTATTAAAGGGGTTGAGAAAAAGACAAGCCTCGCGCCGTCGTCGTTGTCAGCTCGGCTCGGCTTCGACTTTGGCGTTGGCGTTGGCGTTGGATTTGTCAAAGATCGATCGAGAGATTATCCTTTTGGATAAAATTTATTTGAAATTAATTGTTTAAGCCAAAATTCTAACCCATAATATTTCTCCATGTGCTAGCCGCACTTCGGTATGTGTAATACGCACAAGAATCGAATGTCAAAAGGACGCGTCCTTTTCGACTCACTATTTTGTGACATGCGATGAGGCATGCGACACGCACAATGCCTTGTGCGTTTCGCACCTCCATCGCACATCACAGACAGTTCTGGCAGCGTCACTGGACGCTTGTGCGATGGGACGTGCATCACGCACTTTCTCTTGTGCGTTTCGCATATCGTTCCGTCGTATCTGAAACAATGCAACTTTTCTGAACCGTTGCTTCCTTTCTGAAGCAGTGATTTTTGGCTATAAATATTTGATTCTTCCTCAGATATGAAGCACGAAATAAATTACTATTAGAGTATAATATTGTTAAGTATACTTCTACATTTCTTCATAAATTCAAGTGTGATTTACTACCGTTGAGTGGTTCGCTGAGCAATAGAGTTTGAGGTACCGCTATTCTATTGTTGTTAATCGTTTTATCCTGGGAGGATATATTCCATCAACCTCGAGTGCTTGAGGGGAATAATTTCCTTAAGGACACACTGTGTATTCAGTGGGGTCGATTTCTTTTTCATCTGTTTTTCTTGTTTCTACTTCTTGTTTTAAATCAGATTTTATTTATCACCCGAAAATAACCGTTTCTATATTAGAATTACGACGATAAATATTTGTAGCCATTACAGCTGATTCCTATCTCAACAACTCATTTGAAATTTCATTTTCTCTGTGTGATTATTCTCTAACACATCACCATTTGACATCATGAGCCTATGACAAATCTCAATATTGTCAATTATTCAAGAATGGTTACTAAATTCAAAAGTATAGTTTAGCGATTCTGTGGTTCGTTGGAGATGGCTGCTTAGCTGGATTATTTGAAACAGGAGCAGTGGTTGATCGGAGATGAATTTTGCCGGAGTAGTTTGCCGATATGGAGGAGAAAATTTTAGAAGAGAGTGCCTTTAGTAGCATTATTGCTTTTAATGGTAATTGATCGAATGAGGAAATGGAAGTCATAAATTTTTCCCCAGATGATCGATGCTGAAATTACTAAGCTCTTTTTATGTATTTTCTATTTTTAATATTGTTAGATTGCTTATGAGTATTTTCTGGGGACACTTACATTTTCAGGCAAACTCCATTGTTATTGCTTTTGAGTATTTTCAGGCAAACACTCTATTGGGATGAGTATATTTGGAATATATTTTGTATGGGTTAAATTAACTAGATGGGTATGGGTCAGGTCTAAAGAGGGTAACATATTATTTATGGAATAAAGGTAAGATAATCGCGTCTGAAGCTTGACAACTTCAGATATTCGCGTTTGAAAGTGTGGCCTTATGAAAACTTAACATCTAAAGTTTTCGCCTAATGTTTAAAAACAGATATTTTTGATTAAAGTGCATGTAAAAATTGATTAAACTTTCAGTCATGTATGTCTGCATCTTTGAATGTATGTTTGCCTCAATCATGCATGATTGAAATACATGTGAAAAAAGACTGATATTTCAGATATGTGCGTCTGAGCAAAAAATAATTAAATTATTCTTCGAATTTTAACAATTTAACACATAATTCAACATTCAAATATACTATAAATAAGCTCAAATTTGAAACATAAGTTTCATATATCATAAAGAACAAAACATAATCATCAATTTGTCAAAAACACACAAATCTAACAAACTCATTAATTAACAGACTTTTATTTTTTTTAAATCTTCACTTTTGTTATGCGCATATGACTGAACTACATATAAAAATTGGCTGAACTTTTCATACATGTGAGTCTGGAAGTACAAAAAAATTCCACGACATACACGAAACATCATTTCTAGGATTTAATGATTCCTACAACGTATTCATCTCTTCCGCTATCTGCATTTGGTATGATTATTTGCTTTGGTAATAAAAAAAATAATGAATAAAAAAGAATAATGTTGATAAAACTCTAAAATGGCATTTTCTTTTGACCCAATTTTTTTTCTCTCCTTATCACTCAGAAAAAACAAAATTTCAGGATAGCAAACATTCTCTAGAATTTCTCTTAGATTCAAACTCATAACTGATGATAGAACTAGAATAGATATTTTTTATTTCCTACTTACATTCGCAATTATTGCCAAAAAAAATTCAACTTTAAAAACTCAAATCTACACCAATAAGCTCAAATTTGAAACATAGGTTCTATGTATCATAAAGAACAAATTTCAATCATCAATTTGTCAACATAACAATAAATTTAACAAACCCATTTAACATCCTTTCAATTTTTTCATTTATGTCTAAACTCAATCATACATGACTGAAACACATGTTAATATTGGTCTAAATTTCAGTTATATGTATGTGAATGCGGAAGCAAAAAAAAAGTATATTATTTCGCCTGAAAGTTATCTAATATTGGATATTCATACAAAAATATAAATAAGATGAATATTATTTAAATGGGGCGACCAAAATAGAATACCCCATCAAAATTTTACGAAAAAATAGAACTAGAGGGAACCCATCGGTGGACCCCTAATGTTGACATCAACTTTTACTTAGACATCTCAAGTAAACTTTGTTCATTTTAAACTTCTCAAGCAGGGGTCTGCTGTGTCATTTTGACAATCAGCAAAAATAATAAGAAGAGTGTGATACACTCGCAATGATGTGGCAAAATAGCTAATTAAATAATTACACGTGATATTTTAAGTTAAAAAAATTTACTTTTTTTAACCCCCCTCTTCGAGTGTTGTCTTCTCCATTGAAATCTAAAACACTATTTTCTCAAGCTTAGACTCTTTCAATGGAGATTGAATTTATCGATTCAAATTTATTTTCAAGTCAATTTTTTGTATCTTCTTCTTCATTGTATTATTTTTCATATATACCATTTCCTTCTCCATTTTTTCGTCAGAAAAATGAATACGAATACCCATAATTTATACGTTTCCTCCCTCCCCCCCTCCCCCCAAAAAAATAATAATACTTAAGCATACAAAAAAAATTCAAGAAATCAAGAATACCCACAATCTAAAAATTAGGAAGAATTTTTAATTTTTGATGTATGTAAATTTGGTAGTCATTTTTCTCAAAGGTGGCTAAGGAATAAAGACCATTTCTTGGAGGTTTAAGAGAGTAAGAAATTTTGGGTTTGATTTAGAAGCAATAATCTTTGTGGATATTGATGTTTGAAATTCAAAATAGTAGAGAAGAATGAAATCTGGGGAGGGGGTGTTTGGGGGGAGGGGGAGCAAAATTATTTTGAAAGCAAAGAGGGAGTAACCACGTTCATCTACAGCAGCATGGGCGACAGAGGAAGGTGGAGATGGGAGGTGGGGGTGGAGGAAGAGTTGGAAGGAGAGAGAAGGAAGAAGAAGAAGATAAATAAAAAATAAAAAATATAAAATTTAAGGCATTCACGCGCTCAAAAGTAGTGCAGCACATACAAAATGTCAAGCCAGCAAAAAGTGTCAAAATAACACATCGGGTCCCTACTTGAGGTGTTTAAAATGAACAAAGTCTACTTGAGGTGTCTAAGTAAAAGTTGATGCCAATATTAGGGGACCACTGATGAGTTCCGTCATAGAACTACAAGAAAATGAAATTATACCATAGATTAGGGGTGGACATGGTATGGTATATACCGAATTACCATACCATAGCAAAAATTTTAATACCGTGATTTTGGTATGATGGTATTTCGTATGGTAAATAGTATACATTTTAAATTTGTTTGGTATTCGGTATGGTATTTGATATTTAAATATAATATACCGAAATACCGAATACCATACCGAAGTATATAGTTACATATATAACATATATATTATAAAAATACTAACAAATATACAACCTAGTATTAGTATAAATTAAATGTTTAGAAGTTGGAACTTTGCCTACTCTATTTCGATTGAAATGTCTTTTAAATGTTATTGATTAACAAATGAGTTGTTTGTACTTTCTTTTGGACATATATTTCTATATGTGTAATGTTTTAGTATAATACAATTGATACCTTTTTATTTTTTGAAAAATTGAAGTCATAATACTCTATTATACGATTATGTATTAGTCGAAGTTGAACAAACTATGGTTACCGATTTACCATACCGCAAAATATCGAAACTGAACTTCAATATACCGAGTCATACCGAATTAATTTGGTATGTAATGGTATAATATTTTTAAAAACTGAATACCAAAATTACCGTACCGAACTTTCAAATACCGTACCATACCATACCATGCCCACCCCTACCGGAGATAGAGACCAAAATGGCAAAGTCTACTTACTCAGCCCATAGAGCCAATCAGACTTTCTTAAGAAGTTAGTTATTTCTTAACGTTTAACTAATTGACATTGCATAAAAAAAAATTGACATTGCATATGAATTACTTTATAAAAAATTAATATCGCATATAAATTGTAGATGTAGATGAAATTGGATGTTAAAGACAATTTTATGATAAGCGGATTTAAATATTTTTTATGAAGATTATTGGTGTTTGATATGATATATAAGTGCCAAGAAATTTTATTGAGGACATTAGTGCTGATCTTTGTCATTGATATGCTCTAAAACAGTCTTTCATGTTGTGCTATATATTTGTGAAAGTGATAATTTGATTTCAGCGTGAAAGAAAACGGTTACCGTTATTTTTCATATGCCTTTCAAATTTTTAATTATTATGACTTATAATATTTTATATAGCTTCTAATCATACAAATTATATTTTAAAAAAGTTGAAGAATCTATGTTCGAAATCACACAAAAGTAATTAGACCCTCATACTCCAAATCGTCTCACATAAAGTGGGCTAGAGGGAGCAATAAATTTTCCTTGTAAAAGTTTATATATTTGAAATTGTTAGATCAATATTTAGGTTGAAGACAATTCTTTTAAAACAAAAACTAAAAAAAATGAACGGTTGACTCCCCCTAGATCGACCCTCTTAGACTGGGTTGGGTTAGTCATTTTAAGACGGCAAAATTTCATAAATAGCTAAAGTTTAACTTAATTGGAGGGGGTCTATAGCTAAAGTTTGCTATTTACAATCCATATCTACAAACTAAAAAGGATTTATAACATCCCTTCCCCTTCCTCTCCCCTATCTACTCACCCCCCCCTCGCCCCCCCCCCCAATCTACTCGCCTCCCCCCTCCCTCTCCCTCTCCCCTATCTACTCGCCCCCCCTCCCTCTCCCATATCTGCTCCCCCCCCTCTCTCTTCATATGTCGTTCTCTCTACTCTCTCTCTCTTTTTCTGCCTCTCTCGTTTCATCTATCTCTTTTTTTTTTTGCTATTCCTAAATCTGAAAATTGGGAGAAAATCTTGAGTGCAAAATCATTCAAGTCCTGAAAATTAAGACGAATTGTATCTTTTTGAAAAACAAGCCTCTTAATTCGTATATATAAACAAGTATCATTTGTATCTGTATGGAGAAGAGAGAGGAGATAGAGGATTGGTATACGTTTGTAAATGTATATGTATAAAATATACACTTGTTCAAAATACATATACATTTGAAAAGGGGAGGGGGTCAAATATGTTTTATATACGTTTAATTGAGTATTTACAAATGTATATCTATAAAAATACACTAATTCAAAAATATATAAATACATTCAGCATTAGTTGAGAGAATTTCGTGGAAAAGATTTGTTTTAAAATAGAAAATCATACAAATCACGTATAAAATATTTTTTCAATCTTCCTTCTAGGATCTGGACTCTCTCATAGCAAAATCTTTTTTAAAAGGAAAATCTCATAAAACAAGCTAAAAATATTTTCTTAGTCTTTCATAAGTATTTTCTTAGTCTTCAATAAGATTTCTTAACCAAAAAAATCCCTTAAATCAAGAAAATGATCTAAATTCAAATCTTTTATTAGAGATTACAGTTACCATTTGTATTTGGTGTAAATATTTCAACAATATATATATATGTATATATATATATATATATATATATATATGTATGTATGTATATATAAATGCATAAGGATGTAATGTTTTGTCTGCTAAAAATACATAAATACAAGTACAAAAAGCATACATATCCCAAAATGGATATACAATGATTTATGTATACGTTTGTTCTAAAATTTGATATATACATTTTTAATTGTACAAAATCGTATATACAATTGAACAATTGTGTTTTGAATACAGTAATATGTATTTACTTATTTCTATGACTTATAAATACAAATGCATCATTTATATTTGCTTGAGCCTGTCATATACAAATACATATATAATAGATGCATTTGTATATTACAATTGAAACCAAATACAAATATCACGTATTGATACATATACAATAGATGCATTTGTATATTACAATCGAAAAAACATACAAATATCACAAATTGATCCATATATAATTACTCTTCCCAATATCCATTGTACCATCTTCATTGTTCTTCACTGTCCTTGGATGAACGCCATCAATAGTCGAAATTCCTTCTTCATACGTTTACTGGATATACATTTGTATTTCAAACATATAACACAAAAATACATTTATTCAAATATACAATAATTTATATATACGTTTGTTCTAAAATTTCAGATATATATTTATATCAAATAATATATTTTATACAAATTATCATTTGTATTTGGATGGTTTAGTCGTGAATATAAATCGTGAGTGTAAAAAATATAATTTTGTTCATACCACTGAAAACAACTACCACCAAACTTGTTGCACCTCCATCAATTCAAATCTGTCGAAAATAAAGCATCACTTTCAGATCTGACCGGAATGATGGAGGGAGTTAAAAAAATGGGAGAAAAGGGCGGCTGGTGGTTGAGGAATACGACTGTGGTGTTCATGGCAAAATTTCGATCAAATCTGATGAAATTTAAACCAAATCCCGTCTAAGTATTCATGGTGGTTTGATTCTGGGGGCAAAGAGAGTGAGAGAGGAAGGAAGAGTGAGAGAGGTAAGAGGGGAGTAGAGAGAGTGAGAGAGGAAGGAAAAGCGAGAGAGGGGGGAGGGGGACATAGAGAGTAAGAGAGGAAGGAAGAGCGATATAGGGGGGGGGGGGGCAGAGAGGAAGAAAGAGCGAGAGGGGGGGAAGGCAGAGAAAAAGAGAGAGCGAGAGCGGGGGGGGGGGGGGGGGGGAGTGGTGAGTGTGAAAGGGATACTATTATAGATTGTAATTATTATAAACATTACCTAAGTTATAATCCATATAATTTTTCCTTTTAAGACCCTTTCAGTAGATAGGTCGGCCCCATCTCTGCCTATCAAAATCCATGTCTTGCAGGGGCAGACAGACCCAAATTGACAGCTCTACTGATAACTAACTTATTAATAAAATATTTTGAGACTTTAAAAAATTCTACCCAACACCAATATTTACCTACTAATACCAATTTACAATACTACCTATTAAATAATTACCTTATACATCTTCAAGCGCAACAATAGTGAATTTTCAAAAATCCTATGTCACAAGCACTTCAAATCAGCTCCAAATGCACCAAAATTGTAGCAAGAACTTCTCAAAGATACTAGAAATAGTACTTTGTAATACTCACTTCGAATCAAATAACAAATCTTTAAATTAAAATTTTATATTCAAGAGTTTCAAGCTCAACAATGGTGGGTCTTCTATTTCATCCATCAAAATTATCCCAAACAATAGTTGTTTCCTTAGTTCTAAGATCTTTGATTAACAACAAATCAAAATAAAAAACTAAATTTTCAATTATTCGATAGTTGAAGAACGTAGCTTCAAGGCTTGAAGTTAAGAAATTGATATTAACAGCATTCAGCAATTCGAGAAAGGTGCAGCAAATATTCTAAAAAGGCGTAGATCAATTTAGAGAATAACCCACTGAATTTTGATTCTTTCACCATGGATGAATATAACTTTACTGAAATTACAGTAGTGGTTGAAATATATTGTTATAATACTTTATATTATTATATTATTGTTTTTTCTGCTTTTTTGGTTAAAGTTACATTATTGTTGTATATTATTAAAGTATACAAAATGCAAGTTGTATACCTCAAAGGTATACAACCTAAATACATGTTAGATATTTTGTAAATACTTTTTTCGAAATAGGTATGCATGGTCATATTTTTAAGAGGCATAATACATAAATAGAGATACGTAAATTTGACCTCAACTGACAAGTAAGGACTCTAATTTTGAGAGTGCACATCTAGACACCTCAACTTGGTCTCAACCGGCAATTAGCTAGACACTCTAATTTATCTTCATTGTGTCTCGTGGACACCCAACACTGACATGAAACATAAATTTTGGAGGTGTCTAGATGATTGTTTTATAAGTTGAAGTGTTCAAATAAGAAAACACAGACGAGTTAAGATGTCTAGATGTGCAAACAAAGTTGAAGTGTTTACTTGTCAGGTAAAATCAAGTTTGAGTGTTTGTTTATTTATCATGCCTTTTTAAATGTGTATTTTTCGAGTAATATCTCTTGGAATATAAATATGTTTTGCGTCGATAGTGCATAAAAATAAAACCAAGTATCCACATGCAAAGAGTCCAGGGTTAAAAAATCACATATTTGAGAGATACAATGAAACACCACTCCAGAATAGGGGTATTTGTGTGAATGCGTTCTCTCAAATATGTAATTTTTTTAATTTTTGTCATTTAACACCTTTAAGTAATAAATAAGTGGCTGAAAATATTCCTGACACCAAAATAACAAATTACTTTTTGTGGGGTATAAGTTTATATTTTTGTATCATAATATCCCATAAGTTATGTTATAAAAGGCATAACAAGTTATGTCTGACACCAAAATAACAAACAACTCTTTTGCAGCATGTGTTTATATGTTTGTATCATAATATCTCATAAGTCATGACGCATGTTGAAGGGCAATATTTCACAAGTTATATCGTAAAAGGCATAACAAGTTATATCGTATGTTGGAAGGGCATAATATATTTTAAAAAGAATACACAAATCCACACAAATACTCTACCTTCCCACATTAGCTTTCAATTTTTTTCTCTAAAAATGATTTTAAAAAACATATTCTGCAAAAAGCATAACTTCAAATTCTAAATATTATAACAAATTCTGAAAAACAACTACACAAATACTTATATCGCATAATTTAATTCCTACATAACTTATATCAAGCAAGACAAAAATAATTCTCTAAATTTATGTTGCGCGAATTAAGTTTGAATAAATAAGGATATTTGATCCATAAATTTCCATTAAATTAGCAGAAGAAGCAAAAATTAAAGAACATCAAATTTGAGGGGAAAAATTAAAAACCGTCTCGAAATAAGTACTCCCTCCATTCCTAAATGGATTATCTTTTTAGTTTGGACACATCTTTTAAGAAACTACTCATTCCTAAAAAATAAAAAGTGTTTTTACTAACTTATCCTTAACAAGTACTTTGAAAAAGATGTAACTCTTTCATAGTTTTTTGGTTATGCAAAACTCCTTTTATTTAAAGAAGAATAAAATTAAAAGAACATCATTACTATCTTCTTGATTATCTAAAAAATTACTTATTTTTAAAAAAAATAAAAAAAATAAAAAATCACCTATTTAAAAATAAAGGGAATAGTATCCCAAATAAACGGTATCGATGGAAAAAACATCAAGAGGCCATCCTCGACCGACAAATAGCAATGGTATGCAAAGTCAAGGCACCATGTGTGGTCTTGGAAATATGCTAAGTAGGGAGTCTTTAGTGACGATCATCTACAATCACAAACTTTGGAAGTAGGACTACCTTGCCCTCAATTATAGTAATTTTGAATTAATATACACCACAATGTAGTCAACATTTAGGTGTCGTCTGATAACTGGTTAGAGTTATGTAAATATTAATAATATATGTTATATATAAATAAATTTATGTATTATTTTATGCAGAGTTAGTTATTATGTATTAGTTATTTCATATTTTATTCTGCATAAAATAATATATAAATTTTCCCGTAATTTATACGTGTATTAGTTATGCAGGTTTTTAAATACCAAATCAAATGTCGTACTAAGTTAATTACAAAAATAACTTATAACTTCCTCCATTTCATATTACTTGGCCCTTGTTGACTTAACACACCTCTTAAGAAAGCTCAATTAAATGTGTATTTTACTAAATTAACCTTATTAATAATGCTTTGAAACTTTAAATTTGACTATTACTAATTTAGGTAGTTATTTAATACTAAGGGTGAAACGAAAAAAATATAATAAAATTCTCTTTGTTTCATAAATTGGACAAGTAAATTGAAACAACTATTTATAGCATGCTCAATCAAATCCTCTTTTTTTGATGATGGGATACGTTTCTATAGTCCCATATATTAGGGTTTGCCCTGAATTTCCTACCTTATTTGGATTTTACCATAATTGTGTTTTACTTCAAAAAAGTTTTCTTGGTGGAAAAAGTTTACTTATAGGAAAAAATTTCTTCTATAATTGGTTAATTCTTTCTTGGAGGAGAAGTTTTGGACTTCTATAAATAGAAGATTTTTACTTCTCATACAACAATACAATGACATCCGCAATGTAGTCCTTTAGAGAGTCTTGTTTAGGGGAAAATTATTTTCCCAATAGATTCTATGTTTTTTTATTTAGTTTTCAATATGTAGGTCAATTGACCAAATCATATCGAATAATTATATATTTTTAGTATAGTTTTTCTTTGTCATCTGATTTATCGTCTTGATGGTTTGTAATTAATAACTTTCGCATGACGCTCTCTCGATTTCGATTCCAACACCATATGGGGTCAAGTAATATGAAACGAAGGAATACCTCCTTACCAACTATTTATTATGTAAGATTCAATACCTAACTCATCATCAAACCAGCTATCAAACGAACTCCTTAATGCTTTCAAGAATTCAATTGCAATGCATTTTGGTTGTCCCATTAAGAAGATTTGTGGTGTACAACATATGAGAGTATCATCTACTTTCTTGCTTGCATTCAATACATTATTGAAGTATATCTTAAGCGTCAGTCCACTTGTGCTGCGTTAGTGCTCCTAATTCGTTTGCTATTCATTGCAGCCATTAATGTTGATCTGAATTTTGATATAGTGGCCGATACGCCCCTTTAAAAATGTGTATGTAAATATATTTTTCGAAAAATAATACTCCTTCTGTCCCAGTTTATATGAGTCACTTTCTTTTTTAGTTAGTCTCAGAAAGAATGACATATTTTTATATTTAGTAATAATTTAACTTTAAAATGTCTATTTTACCCTTAATGAAATGATTTACAACCACACAAATATCTATGACTTATTTTAGACCACACATTTCAAAAGTCTCTTTCTTTCTTAAACTCAGTGTCGAGTCAAACTAACTCATATAAATTGGGACGGAGGGAGTATGTTGATATTCACAACGTAATTTTATGTCAACTATTTTGATAATAGAATGGATGTCTCGTGTAAAAATTCTATATACGCCACTTTCTGATTAGCAGTAACATAGTACATTATTTTCGAGACTAACATGTAAACTATATTTGTACATCAATGTCAGTATTCGATGCCTATGCGAAACAGAAAATTCCTCATCTAACTTACTGAATTGTCATCTAGTTTAGCAGCTAGAGGATCAGAAGTTTCCCTTAGAATTTTGCCCATAAGAGGAGGAAACAACGTTCGAACGTGAACATAGTATAAAATAACAAACTTATGTCCCATCAAATGATCTTAACCAAAATAAATTCGAGATAATCACAAAAGGAAAACTTAAAATAATTGTTCGGCCAAATTTTTGGGAAGTCAACAATACATTTTAAAAGAAAAGTTAGTAATCTTACAAGATTGAGGTGTTTGACTAAGCTTTTAGAGAACAAAATAGAAGTGTTTTTAGTAGTATTCAAATTTATTCTTTAGAAGCTAAAAAAATATAGTTTTTTTCCCAAAAGCACTTCTGAAATTTTGGTCGAATACAAATTACTATTATAACATTGGTAAAAGTTATTTTCAAATTAATTAGTCAAACATAAACTGTTACTCTTCAAAAGTATTTTTACAGAAAGCACTTATGACAAAAAAATATTTTCCAAAATAAGCAAATTTAAAAATTTGGCCAAACAGGCAATAATTCTTGCTCGAGATCGATTTTATGACCAATTACGCATGTTCATTTAGTTATATGACTCTTTTCACAGGAAATCAATAAAATATAATACATGAAATTAGCAAATAAAATAAATTACAATCATTTCCTCAATATTTTTTTCAATTCCATTTATATTTCCTATTCCCAACGGAATGAATGACATTTTGGCGATTGGTTTTCCCTATTCTTTGCGTTCAACCCCATAAATCATATCGAAAGAACAACATAAAATCCTTCGTTACTATCAAAATATATCACCACTAAAATAACAATAACCCCACACACCTACCTCGAGAATGTCATCATTTATTAATTTGCTTAATGAATCCTCTCTCTTAAGCTTCAATTCCTCTATAAATACACAAACCTATTCTTTATATTTCCAAACTGAAGCATATATTATAACTATATATATATATATATATATATATATATATATAGAAAAAAGAAATGAGTGGTGTTGGTGTAGAGTCGATGGCACGATCAAATCACGGAGCAGGATGTGTTGGGATCGAAAATAACAGGACGTCATGCGGAAGTATGGAGTCGATGGCACGATCAAATGGTTGTGGAGGAATTGGGTTTCAAATGCCATTGCATTACCCAAAATACACAAAGGCTGAGTATGAGAGTATGCCAGAATGGAAGCTAGATTGTTTGCTTACTCAATATGGACTTCCAATTCATGGTGATGTAAACCATAAGAGGAAGTTTGCCATGGGTGCTTTTCTTTGGACCTATTAATTATATATTGTAATTCCTTCTACTTAATTCTCCTTACAGGTTTATTGTTGATAATGTTTTTAATTAGTCTTATAATATTGAACTAATTAATAAGAAAAGATTGACCGTATTCATGTGGCAGACCTCATGGGACTGAGGCATAGTTTTCATTGTTGTAGGGTTGATATGATTTGTGTTTTTGTTTTGTCTTAATAGGAGTATGAAGAAATGGGACATGAATATTATGAAAGATTTAATCTCTCAAGAATTATAATAAGTGTATTTAGAATAATATGATATATGATGGTGATCATCAATCCAGGAAAAAGTTTAATTTTGGGATGCAAGTGTTATTCATACTCTTTGATTCTATCTTTCTCCTCTTCGTTTATAGAGTAATTTTAGGGATGATTATTCAAATAATTACTGTGTTAAAATTACTAAACTATCTTTCTAACCATAAAATTATTTAGGTTTTGCTAAGTACAAGTCTTTAAACGTTTTTTGGTAACAAAAGGTGATCAGTCATGTTTTCCTAATTAAGTATCATGATAAAATGTCGTTGTTTTCTTCAGGGGCGGATGTACCTAGGCTCAAGCGGGCTTCACTGGAAACAAAATACTAAATATACATGTTTAATTAGTATGAAAAAAAATACAAAAAAGGGAATAAAAATAAGCAGTGACACTATTTAACACAGATCTATTCTAGCCCGTTTGGTTCAGTGCATAGTAAAGTAGAGCAAGGTAAGGTGATCGAATCCGGATAAAATTAGCACTTTTTTTTTCTCCTCTTGTTTAATAAATATTTTTCAGTTCTCTTTATTTTCTTTCACTAGCTAGTAGTACTTATTTTGAAAAATCATTTATTAAGTATTTATTTTATTAAGTTGCACATATTAATTTGAATTTGGAAATCTAACTTTGATTAATAGTATTCTAATAATTTTTGGAAAATACTTACATGATAAGGGTTTTAAATTGAAAGAAAAAATCTCTTAATTTGTTAAAATGAACAAATAAAATAAAAAATATTTTTAAAATATTGAAATAGTAAAAGAGAATGGAAAGAGTACTTGAATATGTTTTGTTCATATTATTTAAATTGTCCTTTTATTTTTTTTATTATGATGTTGTTATAATAACTTGTTCACTTCTTTCAATATCGACACCGCTTACAAATTTTTGTGTATGCCACTGCTTTTCTTAACTATGACTTTTTGTGATATTTAGTTAAAGTTAATTGAACTAATCTTGTTTCTGGTACTACAAGCAAATGAAATGTAAAAACTTACTCATTGGGTGTTTACACCAAATCAATGAATTGCATGATATGTGTTGGAAGATACATAAATAGTTAATTAATGTATATTTTCCCTTTTTTCATTAAATCTAATAGTATGTTGCATGAATTTGTTGCAATACCCGGTACGAATAAGTAATTAGTAATTCCTGGTACAGGTGCTACTTTAAGACCCAATTTCAAACAAATAGAACTATATATGTTGACCTGGCAAACATTCTGCATCTCTTTTTCATAAAAGGGGCAGTTCAGTGCATGAAGCATTCCGCATTCACGTAGGATTCGGGGAAAGGTGCACCCCAAGGGGGTATTATGTAGACAACCTACCCTGACACAATCATTAGTGGTTGATTCCTCAACTCAAACTTGTGACCTATAAGTTATATGAAAAAAAGCCTTTACCATAGCTCCAACCTTTATCAAGAAATAATTGAGTACTCTAATTAATTAAAGCTGTTCTGTTAGATAATTAGCAGCATCAATAATACATAGCACTATACCAGACTCTCTGGGTTCTTAAATTAGTACAACTGAAGAACCAAGAAGACAAAATGTGCCTCTGCTCTAGCTGACATCTCTATCTCAAAGTTTGTTGAGAGAAAATGTGAGGAGTTTAAAAACCTAGTGAATAGATACCATCCATGACTATTGGCACAAGAGTTATAAAACAACATACTTATTATGCAGTCAGCAGTACTACATAATGAAAAGTGGATACTACTAAAACTCTTGACTGAAAATAAATCTCTCTTTTATATTGATAGCTGAAATTGTTTCAGAAAGTACATCTGATAATGTAGTATAGAAATCATATTTGAATCTGTATTCTGACAGTATCTTGTTATCATGTCATAGGTATCACGTTTATAACTGAAATTCTGTGTTATATTTGTATATGGGGATAATCACATCTAAAGAGTTTGAAACCACGCGAACCACACATTCTGTCCCAAATCCAATCGACTAACTAGGTATTCATACGCCTCGTATGTACATTATCTAGCAATATGTTGATATTTATTTAGACAACGTGATCTACTTGGTATTCATTGTGATCATCCCTTTCCAAATGAAACAGCCAATTGACTATCTGAATAGTCAATCTTCAATATTGGGACAGGCAATTTTTTGTTCTTATCTTGCATCCTGTTCCTGTAAATGTTAACAATCATTGCTATGGCAGCAATTCTTGTAGTACGATACCAATTCCATGGATTAGATAAACCCTTTATGCAAATGACCAAGAAACTTGAACTATTCTTCTTTTCTTTCTCATCTTCACTCTGTTTCTGTTCTGTTTCTGCCAAATTCTCAGAAAATAATGCAACTTTTTCTTGGCCAAAATATTCTTTTAGTTCCTCAATCACTTCTAATTTCTTTCCCCATGTTGGGTACTGATTTAGTTTATCCATCAGTAGCATTCTGCTTGCTTCTAAACGGACAAGTGCTCCGTTGTAATGTCTCTGTTGCCGAGACTCTAATGTCTGCATTGAAGAAGTAAAAATTAATTGGTTACCATTTATGCAACCAGTGTCGATCTATTGCTCCAATTCGTCTTACAAGTGAGTTGGGGTCTCAGACTGTATATGCTTTTAAGGTTTTGCTTCATGCTGCAATGTTGATAGTATTTACTTTGTATCATTTTCGAGCAATATCGGTAGAATGTATATATATACATATTGTTTTTAAATAAAATGATGCTTATAGAAGGAATTTTTTTGGTAAACAGTGTAGGATGACATCCTTGGTAAAAGATAGCTCATGTTATTAGAGAGGGAACACACACTATTTACGTAATTAAACCTTAAACACAACCATTCACATGGGGTTAAATTCTTTTTCATGGTTAAGCGGAGGGCAGAGTCAGAATTTCAGTTTATAGTTCTAAATTCTAGGATAGCGATATGTAACTAGGTTTTTGAGTTTAATGTTTGTACATATTTATTGAATTTCATAATACAAATAAAGAGTTAAAACTAAGGCCACTGCATTCGACTTAACCTGTACCTATACTTCTAGCACCGCCCATGTGGTTAACACGACTACACGAGAACATTCATTTTGATAATAGGTGATCTCTATGAGACTCAAACCCATGACAACTTAATTATGCTTGCTCTGACGACATATATGTTGAATTGTGTATAACAATCTCATCTAAAAACTTAAACAGTCATATTTAGTAATTGATTATGTTATCAACATTGCCATCAGTCATTTATTTAGAATAAATAAACAAAAATATTTAAAAAATGAATCTCTAACCTGGTAGAACTGGAGCATGTTGTGAAGATCCTTCAATGAGTCTTGAATTGCAATCAATTTTTCCTTATCTTCCATTGTGAGGTCTACAATTCCGCAATAACGACCATGTTCAGCGCAATGTCTACAAAAATTAATTTCTTCGTCATGTCGGATTCTATCACTAACCTCATCATACAAAACCCCTGCTCTCTCATGCAAATCTTTATAACTATTATTCATCTTCATATCATATAGTACAAATGCAGCATCAATCAATTCATTTTATACTTGAAAAGCTTCCTTGCCTTTGCTTCTTTTTTTCTTTTTTCAGATTCTGTCTATTTCTTGTTTTTTTTTTTTTTTTTTTTTTTGGTTGGGAAATTTTGAGATCACTTGGAATGTAAGGTAGACCTCTGTTCCTACTTTAGTGGTCTGGATTTGGTGTACTTTAGCCTAATCATTTTGTGTACCATTTTTCTCTTCTTTTTTTCCATGTGGTAATCCTTTCATAGTAAGTTTTGTCTGCTGCTGAAACCATTAGCTGTTCACTGTCCCACACGTTCTCGTATTCGCACTCAATATTTTGTATTGGCTTCATTTGAGAAAGTGTTTTGGTTTGGGTTTGCCTGAATATTCTATTTTATTTGAATTCTATTATAATTGTGTTTTAATTCAAAAATATTTTTTTTGTTGGAAAAAGGTTTTCTTGTAACACAATAGCAGATTTTCTCTCAATAGTTTTATGCTTTCTTTTATATTAGTTTTCTCGTAATATATCAATATATTATGCTTTTTTTAGTATATTTTTCCTTGTCATCTGATTTATCGCCATCAAGGTTTGCAATTATTAGCTTCCGCATGACGCCCAGATTATTTCGATCCCAACACACACACATCCAGCTAGCGCTTCGATTACGAGTTCAGCTGGACCGATACCTTTAATCCAAATCCTATTTTTGAATTTAAATTTTTTTATTGAATGTGTACAAATTATTAGATTAAAACCCGAACTAAAATCTTGTACTAATAAGCTTAGAATCCTGAATCTACCTTTGCCATTTACGATATACAATAGTTTCGACTTAAATCTTGTATTTATTTTAAAAACTACAAATTATGAATCTAGAATGTAGTTACTTCAAAGGGCTAGAATTCAGAACTTATTAACTTTAATTTCTGATTCCATCACTGACATAGACTCCATACAAAATGTGTTTTTGTGTGCATGTATACACACATAAAGAAATATAGGAGTAACAACCACTAATAATTACGTCTCAATCTCAAACAAGTCAAAATCGACTAAATTAATCTTCTTAATTGATTAAATTTTCATTGCTACAAGTTTTTTTTTTCATATTCTATACTTATTTTACAAAAAGAAAATAAATAGAAGTTACATTGCAGCTACAGAATTAGCAACGAGAAAAAGAAAAGGGAAACCATTGGCAAATGTGACTCACACTGGTAAAAAAGTGGATTGATAGTGATAGCCAAGTTTTTAACTTTAATACTTTGGCAACTTATTAGATAACGAATTTGATTTTCATCTCTTTTCCCTCACTTTTTTACTGTTATCAAGCTCAGGATCCAAGCAAAGTATCAAGAACAACACTAATTCTCCTAGACATTCAATCGTGTAAGGAATGGGACATCCAAAATAATTGGAACGATACAAAGAAGATAAAAGTCGTGTAGTGACTAAACCCCCAATGTTAGATGGTCTAGTACCCGAAGAGTCAGACCATTGGAGTAATAAGAGAGAACCTAGGACTGAATTCCAACGAAGAGAAATCTAGGTGATTTTTGTTGAAACTTGGTTGCAAATGCACACAAACTAGCTCGAACATACAAACAAACAAAAAAACAAAAAAACGATTATAAGAGACCATTATGCACCTTTCTATCCATCCTTTTTAATTCTTAACAACCCATTTTGTCATATAACTAATTTGATTTTCTTTAATGGCCCTCTCTCCTTTCTTTTCTCCTTATTCCTTCCATAATCTATCCAAGTTATAAGCATATAAAAGCTTGGAATATAATCTTTTAACCTTCCTAGTCACAGAAATAAATGGGGTTAACTTAATAGGATTCTTTCTGATTTTATCTCGTGTTAAATTTAGACTAGTTCTAAAATTCTCTGTTGCACAATGAAACTATGGAAATCCCAATAAATGATGCTTCTGAGTTCTGATGTTAATTAAAGAAATAAACTAGGCTGACAGTATCATGAATCCAATTTGCTTTTGTTCTGCCTCAGTACTTTTTCAAACATGGCCTCAGTTGGCATTATGGCATATAAGCATTTCAATTTTGAGGGTGCATATCTCGACACTTTAACTTAGTCTCAACTGACAACTAAACACTCCAACTCGTCCTCACTGTATCTCGTAGACACAAATGATCATTTTATAAGTTTGAGTGTTCAATTGACACGGTGGAGACAAATTGAAGTGTCTAGATGTACACTCACAAAGTTGAAGTGCCTACTTGCCCGTTGAGGCCAAGTTTGAGGGTATGTTAATGTATTATGCTAGTACGAAATACACAATGCTATAGCATAGTTATCATACTCCAACTTAGAATAAATATCAAGTGTCGCAGATGAATTAGATCAAATCAGGTGATATTTGGGGGGGTATCTAGTATGATGGAAGTCATTTTTTGTGCTTAGTTAACAGAAAATTGTTATCCAAGGATCACAAACTCAATCAAAAAGGCGAAAACAAAATAGTTGTCTCGGTTCAAGAAATAGCTTCTGCTCATTAACCAAACACCGAAAAAATTATCCGTGGAAAATGACTTCTGACATATCAAACACATTCCAAAACATGGAGGGACGCAATATCCAGGCTGAACTATAGTTATCTGTAACAATAAACACGATAGAATTTACAAAAGACTTTTGAAGTATGGAAATATTTACACAAATAGATTGTCAAACCAAAAGAAATAATCCAAAACCAGATAAATACGCTTCCCACACATATTCAAAATTCAAATATTAGCATCCATACATAAAGAAATTCAAAGCATCGTCGTTCTTCCTGTAGAGGAGCAACGCCTAATGCTATTCTACACATTGTTAATGGAGAATAGAGAAGATAAAACATTTGAAATTTGTTTTTGTTTATATAAATTCAAGCCATATCATAGGGTAATGCTTTAACCCATGGCATACTTCTGGGTCCAACTCCTGGCGGTTCCTTCGTATTTGGACTTGTCTGTCTTGTACATGTGAGCAATCTCAGGAACCAACGGGTCGTCAGGGTTTGGGTCCGTCAGAAGTGAGCAAATTGAAAGCAAAACCTGAAATGTAATCCAGAATCCTTTCCCACCTTAAGAAACATAAATAATACAACATGCTTTGCGAAACACAAACCAGTTTGACTGGTCCTGGAAAGCCAACAAACAACACACCCAATGTATTCCCACAAAGTGCGGTCTGGGGAGGTAGCGTGTACGCAGACCTTACCCCTACCACAAAGGTAGAGAGGCTGTTTCTGATAGACCCTCGGCTCAAGAAAAAAACAGTCCAAATAAAAAAGAAGTAACGGAGGAAGATTAACAGTCCTGGAAAGCCATTTAACAAAGCACATAATTCCAGAAAAATAATTGATGTTACTAGCACAGAACAGAGACAAGATCTTATCCTAACCATCCGAAATCAAAGTGCTTTATGGACACATTAGACGGTTAAAATGTTTTCACCATTGCTCCCTAAAGCTATTAAGGAATAATATTAATTGATGTTACTTGCAGAGAACAGAGACAAGATCTTATCCTAAGCATCCGAAATCAAAGTGCTTTATGATGGACACATTAGACCGTTAAAATGTTTTCACCATTGCCCCTTAAAGCTATTAAGGAATAATATTAGGTCACCTATAATCTACAATGTCCAATTAAATGATCTTTCCCTTTTAAGGAGTCAATAAAGTTTTATTAGCTATCCTTCAGAGTACACACAATTAGCTAATGAATCCTAATCGATTTGGAAAGGCACTTATATCATGAAGGTCCCAAGCCTCTGAATAAGTATGTTTTCATAGCTTGTATTGTTTCTCAGCAGATAAAGGTAAGAAAAGACCTTGGAAATAGTCAAGGCAGGGCTCCACTGCTCCTTAAGTATGTCCAAGCATATACTCCCATTACTGTTGATATTTGGATGGAAAACTTTTGTCCTAAAAGCAACCTGCAAGGATTTAACCATAAATGTAACACAATAAAGTCTAGAGGGAGACTGCAGTTTATAAACTGATACGCATGAATTTACATGAATTTACATGTTCTGACATGAAAATTTTCCAAATAGCCCTATCAACAACTATGATTCAATATAGACTAGTGTGGTCGCTATCTGAATCCTCAATAACCACTTTGCTCCAAATAGATCTATGTATTTGTTTTTTCATTTTTTTGTGTGTGGGTATCAGACTATTAGTATCAACAACAACAACATACCCAGTGTAATCCCACAAGTCTGCGGAGGGTGGAATGTACACAGCCTTACCCCTACCTTGTGAAGGTAGAGAGGTTGTTTCCGATAGACCCTCGGCTCGAGTAAGCATGTCACAAATCAAGTATGTAAAGCAAATACAGTAGCGAATCAGTATGTGTGTATAAAACATACAGGAGTCATTTAGATCCACCTAGCCTAGTTGATATTGAACATGATGTGATTCTAAAGAAGCTGAACTCTCAACCCTCCCCAAAGAGAATCCTATTCATCTTTGTATAAATAATGTAATAAGTGTGGATAGTCCAAGGCAATATTAAAAATTAAAATTGAAAGATGAAATCTCAATTCCTCCCTAATCACCTTATCTGGACCAAAAGGTACAAAGACAAGCATGCGTAATATGCTGATCTAAGTATCATAAGACCTACAATTCCCCCAGCAAAAACATACTCGTGTTTTATCTGTACATTAGACCTCAACCTTGAAAATTTGCTTCTCATGCAAGGGTGACAGTCTAAGAAACAAGCTTATAAATAAAGCCAGAGAAGGCTCCAGCACCGACGCATGATCAGTTAACAGCAAAAATCAACTTCTCTTCTTGGTCGCAATACCACAAAAGTATGCACCACAACTACAAGCTCATTACCAAGAGATCTATTTGAACATCATCAAAAAATACTAGAATAGAAGACGGCCAAAACACCAAGAAAATTATGCTCCAATATGCAAAACCAAATAAGAAGGCATCTGCAAATAGAGTAGTCACCAGCAGAGATATCATTAACTTAAAGTAATTTGCAACTGTAAGATACCTTAGGAGGTTTGAATGGATAATCCGGAGGAAAATGGATGGTGACCAAAAATACACCCCCAGCGTAAGGGCTATCAGAGGGCCCCATTATTGTAGCCTGCCAGTGAAACATGTCCTCTCCAACAGGGCCTGTTACCACATGGTACAAAAATGTTAGGAATTCCATGCCAAAGAATAACAAATAACATAGCATGTATATCCTTTACAAAAGATGCAGGAGTATATGCACGACATCTTGTTGAAGTATAGTGAAATGCCCTATCACAATAATTCAAACCAGTATTGTCAAATCCGGATGTATATCATGTATCAAGATAGTCAAGCATGCGTCATATGCTACACAGAAGCTAATAAAAAAGAAATGAACAGAAACTATCATCTTTATAATAATCCACCAGTCGTAAAAATAAGCTAGAGATCCTCTCTTTAAAAGGTAAGATAGCTACAACTTCTTCTTTTTTTTTATCCAGGAAAACTGTTAAGGGCCAATCTTTAGGACCAACTGCAACCTTCAAAACTCGGGGACAATGCGATCGCCCCTCTACCCTTAAAAAGGTAATAGCTACGATACTATATCTGTAACACCCCAGAAATTCCAAACCTAGAACCAGCTCAGAAAAATAAGAAATGAAATCTGTCCAAGTCCCAGCAGGAACCACGGATGGTTTTCACGGGCCGTGGAAGGCCTCCGTGGAAATCAGGCCTGCAGACCGTCCTCTGGGTTGGAAACCACGACCAGCTTCCACGGACCGTGGAATGATCTACGGACCGTGGATTACTGTCATGAAAATCAGACCTAAGGGTCATCAATCCCACAGGAACCACGAACAGGTTCCACGAGTCGTGGATGTTTCCACGAGCCGTGAACCTGGTTCGTGGTTATCAGACCTGCAGCATGACAAAAAGGTCTAGGAACCACGACAGGGTTCCACGGACCGTGGAAGCATCCACCGAACGTGGTTCCCACTCGTGGAACTCAGGTCGCGATTTTTCCAGCAGTTTTCTAATTTTATTCCAGGGGTATTCTAGACTTCTCCTATCCCTTTTAAAGGCTAAGCTACGACGTTTTGACTAGCCTAAGTGGGATTTTAAGCCTAAAACTACCCAAAACCCCTCATTCGTTCAAATTACATCAACACTTAGAAAATTAGGAGAAAAGAAACGCTCTCTTCTCAAGAACAAGCAGAAGGTTCTTCCAAGTTCAGGCCCCAAATCCAAGGATTTTTCCATGAACTTTACCTCCAGGTATGTGGGATTTCATAAATGGGTTCCTTTCACCCATTGAGCCCCTAGCTACAGTCAAGTTCTTCAGTTTTCAGATTAGTTCTTCAGACCTAGGGTTCCTAAGTTCTATGAATTCATTGTATTTCAATTTCCATTGTTGTGTAGGGAACCCATTACATGTTCTCTTGCGAACCTAGTATAGTTGTATATTCAGAACTTTACAACCCTAGTATGTTGTTAATTTCAGTGTTTTAAACTCATGCATGCTAGTCATATATTTCAGTCAGTCATGCTTTATGATTAGAATGCTATCAGTTTTCAGTATTATTATGCATTCTCAGAATAATCAGTATTTGAGCTATCCAGTATATCAGTTTGTGATCATTACTTGCATATTCAGTTGGGAGTAGACTTAGCACCGAGGGGACGAAGGGATGAAGGCTCACCCGTCAGTTTAGGCTGAGACCGTTAGTAAAAGTCCCTAAGTCCCAGAGCTACATCGCCACCGTAGGTTCTAAAGGGGTCACCCGTCAGTTCAGGCTTGACACCCTAGTCCCTTGTTGGACATCAGATTAGTGGATCCACGCCAGTTTATGTTTGTACCCTTGGCAAGGTATGAACACCCTCCCAACTAGGGTTACAGGTTGGCCCCATGGTTAGCTCAGCTTGGGGTATGTCGGTTAACAGTAGCTCTCACAGTTCAGAGTCAGTACATGCATTGACCTTGTATTTAGTATTCAGTTATTCAGTTCAGTTCAGCATTTTTCAATTCATGTTAAATACTCGGTCATTGCATCAGTTTATTTTTCAGTTCATGTTTCAGTATTTCTTCCCTGTTCAGTATCTATGTATACAGTTTTGCATATATCCCGCATGCTTAGTACATTAAAGTACTGACGCATACTTTTGTGCTACATCCTATTATGATGTAGGTTCAGGCGCTCAGTATTCAGACTGCGTTTAGTGCGATTCTCTAGTTCCTATTCACCAACTCAGTGGTGAGTCCTCATAGTTCGAGGAAGATATTTATGTTCATTTATTTAGTATTCCTTTACAGTTTTCAGATTTCAGACTTTTAGAGTTAGCTGGGGGTTTGTCCCAGCAACTCACTTCAGATAGAGGCTTTCAGACATAGTATTAGTTTCAGCTTTTGCAGTCAGTGTTTATCTCAAACTTCTATTATATTCTTATATATTCAGAGATTATTGGATTATTTCCAAGTTTATTTATCAAACCAGTTTACCTTCTGCTCAGTAATGTTTTATTCAGAATTGCTTAGCACATGCCAGACCATGGGTTAGCTTGGGGCCACTTGTGACTCTAAGCACCATGCTGCGTCTAGGAGGTAGCCTCGGGGCGTGACAATAACACATTATACAGTAATACAACAAAAAATAATGAAAGACAAACTCAAAAGCCTTATACCCAATGAAACACAACCTTTTAAACCCCTCAAACCGCTGACCACAAGCCTATGTGACAGCTTGATAGTCGAGTTGGAACAAATGCGTGATTTGACGCGTAGAAGCGCAAACATAAAATTTTAAACTAAAAATGATTAAAATAAAAATAACATAAAATAAAATGACAAAAAATAAATAAATAAAATTTGTCACCTCTTTCTTCTTTTTCCCACCCCTCCCCAATTTCTTTTCTCTTTCTCCCCATCACCCTTCCCGTTCTCCCTCACCCAATCCCCCATTTTTCTCTCTCTCTCCCCTTCCTCATTTTCACCACCTTTAATATGTTTGAGAAAAAAATTCAGGAACCTTTTCTATAGGCAACCATTATCAGTGTTTGTGAGATAAAAAAATATATGAAGAGAAGCTATCGGATTTTCAGGTGGAGCCGCCAATTTTTAATGATAAATTTATTTGACTAAGAGAAGCTGAAGATCTGGGTTTTTTTTGTGTGATCCCAGAACAATTGCCGAACTCTCAATACTCGTGTGCTCAAATGTTGCCTCAAAAACATGAGTCTTTCTAGGTTTAGAAGACACCACTTATATAGCCACATTTTTCCAGTCTAAAACCTAGACAAAAACGAGTTTGGTTCCTTCTCCACCAAGAAATAGAATTTCTAAATTCTAATTAGTTATGGGTACAACAAGGACCACGGAATTTAATTAACGTGGCTTCTTATTATTAAATTAATTTGAAACATCTGAATTAATCCTACCATAATAAATTACGAATTATTTCACTAAAAATTCGCAATTGCACTTCTCAGTTCAATTTCGAAATTCATCATTAAACCTTATTTAACTCTCCATGTTAAGATTCAGAAATTAATCAATTAAATTAAATAACTGGCAATTCAATTTATTGATTATTTTCTTTAGACTTAACTACTAGCAGAAGAAGTCGGAATTATACTATTCCCATAATCAAAATAAATTATATGTAATCTTGTGCTATAATCATTCTGATGGCTTGTCCAGTTCCATCTTAGATTGTCAACATAATCTTTATAACTTATAAAAGTTGATGATTTAATCTTTCGTATAAGTTAAACTCTATATACTAAATAATCTACTGTATAAGTAAAGGACACGCAGATGAATACATTACATGTTCTATTTAAATCTTTATTAATATTGAATAAATAACTATATAATAAATACACAGTTAATAATATATATCCCAACAAAAACTTTATACTCCCGCAGGATTTTATGTCAGAAGCATCTCCATTACAATTGGAAATCAATTAAGATTTAAGAGTTAAGGCTCCAAGATTTCAATCCTCTATTTGCTTCAGTTGGATCAAACCCACCAAAGTTGCAATCACTGTTACTAAATGCGCTCGCTTCCGCACTTACAGCGTGAAGCAAGGTGAGGCGAAGGTCAAGCGTTTCAGGGGACTAAAGCGAGGCGAGATGAAAAAAGTGCTCGCTTCAACGGAAGAAGCGAGGCGAGCGTGAAGCATTGTTGTTACGAAAAAAGTGAGATTTAAGGTCTATTTTTAAAAAAATTGCAACAATCTTACGCAGTTTTTCGGCTCTTCCCGCTGCTCTTCTTCTCCAATTCTAGGGTTTCATGGTAAGTTCTTTTAATCTTCTTCTACTCTTCGGTTTTCTCTTCTTCTCTTCTCCTCTTTTTTCGATCTTTTTCTCTTTTGCTTTTCTCCTCTGTTTTCTATTCCTTTTTTCTCTTCTTTTTTTCCACTGTTTTATTCTTCACGTTTCCTCTTTTTTCGGGTTTTTTCTATTCTTCTTTCTCCTCGATTAGTTTACTGTGACTTTTCTGTTCTCTGTTTTGTTACTTTTGTTTTAACCTTTTCCTGTTTGTTGTAGCTTACAAATATTCAGTTCATTTTTCTGATTGTGATTGTAGTGAAAATTTGTAGCTTTTTTATTCTAGTATTTATTATTTACTTTTTAATTTAAAAATTGAAAAATTTGCTTAATATGTTATTTCTATTGAGTTCTTGGTTATTTTTCTATGCAAATTTAATATTTTTTATGTTTGAAAAAGTGTGCCTTTGCTTCTCGCTTCGGTGAAGCAGAGCCCTCGGTTTTATTCCGCTTCTTGCTTTCCAAAACACTGGTTGCAATTGCACTAAGCGGTACATAGTGAACTCATGTGTCAAAGCTTTGGTTGACAGAGTTACTCGGGTATGTGAATTATTCCAGGTGCGCAGGGCGGGCCAGACATTATTACTTATAAAAAACAAATCAAGATATGAATTTGACCAGTCACCAAATCTAGCTAGATATATTTGACTTCAGATAACTTAATTCAGAAAAAAACAGAAAACATCTTGAATTATCACAACGAACCACTAGAATAATCAAGCAAATCACAACCATAAAATCAAACAAAAGATCATATCAAGCAAGGTTAAAAATCGAAATTCGAGTTTCTAAACAACAATAAACTCGAAGATGCCATGGATCAACCACCAAACAAGGAAAAGATTAAAACTTTACACAAAAAAAAAAAAGTCAATAGACAAATAGACAAGAGGGAAGAAGGGATAGATACCAGCGCTGCATGAAGTAGGAGGATCTTTCTGGAGATCCTTCAGCTCCTTCAATATTCGTTTCGAAGCCATCAAAATCCAAACAATTGAAGAAATCTGAGTCTAATCTGACCAAAAACTAGATCAGAATTCAACCAAAATAAGAATAACAAGAAAATCTGGAAGATATATATAGAGAATTACCTGATGAGAAAATTGGAATTCGAAATACGAAACTGAAAAAGCTGCTGACTCTTTACGCGAAACAAGTAGATGAAATTGAGGTGGGGGAATATATCAATTTTTTTCCTTTTTGTATTTGCAGCTGTTTTTTTCTTTCTTTTTTTGTTTTTCTTTGGTTATATTCAATGGTTCTGGCTGCCCCTAGTTTGAGCCCCACCGGAAGTCATGTGTGATTGGGATTTTCATGGCCCAACACTTCAGTGTTATCCATAATTTTTATATTTTTCTTTTTCCGTCTATTGAGTAACTGGTTTGGAAACAGCCTTTAGCAGACATGCAAGGTAAGGCTGTGTACAATAAACCCATGTGATCGGGCTTTTTTTCCGGACCCTGCGCATAGCGGGAGCTTTGGTGCACCGGGCTACCCTTTTTTTTTTTTAGCAACCAATATTTTTAGGTTTAGACTTTAGGGTGTGTTTTGGTAGGAAGAAAAATATTTTTCACCGAAAATGTTTTCTTGGAAAATAAGAATTTTTTTTATTTATTTTTTGGTGTTTGGTTAGTAAGAATAAAATATTATTTCAAAAGCATTTTAGTATAATCTAGGCAATACTATGATACCGAACCCGACCACGACCCAATACCCTGACTCATTACCCAACTTCGTACCAAGACCCGAATCTCGATCCTGATCCGAGACTCGAGACCTATCTCACGACCTCGATGTGGTACTCGACTTTTGATCCCGACCAGGACTCCCGACCCCGACCACCATCCTGATTCGAGATCCAACTCTCGACTTCCGACTCTGAATTAGATTTGATACTTGACTTCCGATCTTGACTCGGGTCCCGACTCCTTACCCCGACCCTAATCCATGTCCTTGGCCCCAACTCGAATCTCAACTCCTGACCCCCAATCTCGACTTTCTACCCTGATCCGGGACCTGACTCTCGACTTCAATTCCTACTCGAATACCGATCTCAAAACTGATCTAAGACCCAACTCTCGACCCCGACTCATAACCCGACTCTCGACCCCGACCCCAACTTGATATCGGGATCCATAATTTGATCTCAATCGGAGACCCAACTTTCAATCCTGACACTGACCCTGACTTGGGAACTAACTCGCGACCCCTGAATTTGACTCCCGACCCTGACTCGAGAACCGAGTCTCAATCCCAACCCCAACTGGTGTCCCGACTGTAGACCTTGATTGGGGATCTGACCCCGAACCATAAACCTTGACTCATGTCTCGACTCTGAACCCCAATCTAGGACCTGAACCTAAACCCTAAGCTCGACTCCTAACTCTCGATTCGGGATCCGACTCTTAACTCCAACCTAAGACCTAACTCCTGACACTGATCGAAGATTCGCCTCCCAAATCTGACCCCGACTTGGATTCCAACTCTCGACTCTCAACCCTCATCCCAACCTTGATTCGATTTGGGAGTCGGGTCGGGGTTAGACCAGGTAGGAGTCGAGGTTGGGTTTGGATTCCGATCGAGGTCAAGAGTTGTCTCCTCAGGTCGAGGTTGGATCTGTGGTCCCATATCGGGATTGGGTGGTGAGGTCTAAAGAGAGTTTTGAAAATGCTTTTCTTTACTTTGTGTAGAAAAGTCATATTTCTTAAATTTGAGGAAAATAAGTCTATTTGAAAAATATTTTTCAAAACATTTGAGCCAACCAAACATGAGAAAATTGAAAAATATCTTTCCTTCATACCAAATACACCCTTAACCATAATTTAGGTATTATTTATTTTCATTAAGGTTAAGACATTTGAATTTGAATACACATCTCAATATTAAATATGCATTAAGATTTAGTTATCTAAATACACATTTAAATTGTTAAGATATTGTATTAAGATCAAAATACTAAATAATTAAGATTGTTTATTTTCTTAACACCTGAATATATAAAATTTATCTTTATTAATCTAATATATCAACAAACAAATTAGAAAGTTATACAGCGGTCGATGGTGGTGATGGTTAGCAGTGGTAATTGTGAATGTCGATTGGGGATGAGATGTCCCGGTAGATGTTTTTGGCCCTATCACTCAAGAATTCTCTAAGATGTCTTTTTATGAATAACCATGTCACTTCCACTGGCAAGTGGCGATAGTCCCCAGTGCGATATACGTGGGACCCATAAAATTCACAGATTGGCTCAAAATTCCATGCGTTAGGATCTTATTAGTGGGTTTTGGCCACCTTGCGTCCTTGATTTGTTTGATTGACACTACCAAGCCAACAATATTTATATTAAAGAAATATTTAGATAAATGTAGTGCTTCTACGTTGTTGATTCAGAATGGGCTGATATTATTTCTGTTCACCGTGCCTCACTTGTGGTTTTGATCATTTTTCATGTTATTTTTGTGCTTTTTCGACATCCGAGAGTAATAACCAAGGAAACTCTGCTCCGCCTATTCCGGGGATTTTCCCGAGGGAGTGTAGGATCAATACTTATCTTTTAATAGTTTCATGTCGAAGTCCATGCTTCTTTTCCAGTAGCTTTATCTTATCGACCTTGCATACATAGGCACAACCAACTGGTCATCTTCAACCCTGATTTCAAATTTGTACTTGTTATAGACGTTTCCCATGTTGTTGCCAAGAATTTCAGTAAGTTCTCTTTCAGATTCAGTGAAGCACTAGAGCTTCGGGGATTGAGCCCTTTGATGAAGGCTTCTGTTGTCCACTCGTATGGAACCAAAGGGAGCAACATCTTTTCCCTCTGCATGCATATCATGAATTTTCAGAGCAGTTCATTATCTCTTTGAGCGATTTTGAAGATGTCAGCTTTCTTTGTGGTGCACCTTTTTGGCCTCAGCGTGAGCTTGTACAAAAAAATCTGCAAGATGTTCAAAAGATTTGATGAAATGCTCGTGTAACATTGAGTACCACGTCATGACCCCTTTAGTCAAGGTCTCTCCAAACTTTTTGAATAGAACGAATTACACCTCATTTCGGTTGTATATCAATGCCTTTTATTGCTCATGTATAGGTGGTTACATGCTTCTACGAATCAGTGGTCCTGTCAACTTCGATATATCTAGCATTTTCAACTGCTTAGGAAGCATTTTTGTGGCCACACTCGGAGGGAACGGTAATTGTATGTATCTCTTCGAGTTTGAGCCTTTCAGAATTGGTGGAGCCCCTGAAATTTGATCCATGCGGGCATAAAATTCTTTCTCATTTCAATTCACCTTACTATCCAACGTTTTCAAGTGCTCCAGGATTATGAACAAGTCCCCGTTATTGGGAGCGGTTACGTTAGTTTCTTTCTGATCTTCGTCTCCTGTTTGGTGAAGTGACTCTACAGGTGGTGCATATAGGCCCAAGTTATTTCTCCAGAAATAAAAATAGCATTTTGTTAATACAAAGAGGACAATCCTACAATCATACATGAACAACTGAAGAAAAAAATTTCAGTTAGTGGTCGTCAAGCTGTCGGGGACATCCTTGGAAAGAAGAACAAGTACGTTGAGGCGGCTAAGCAAGCTGAAGCTGTTGGTAATATGTCATCATTTATAGCCCAAATCCCAAATCATAACATCAATCAAGCAATGGATGCTACATCTTATATAGAGTTTGACGCATCACTTTCAATGCTTGAAACTAACACTGATAAAGAGATTATTGCATAAGTCATTGGAGTGGAATAACAAGAGACACCATATGGAAAAGATGAATATGAAAGTGCTGATGAAGAGCCTCAATCTGCTGCTACATGGGGTGAGATAGAAGAGTTGTAACACCCCATAATTTTGAACTAGGATTCCAATCATTTTTCGTGTGTAATTAGACCTGAACTCGGAAGATTTTATTGTAACTACGTATCATGATCAAGCACTATGTGTGAAAAGAATGTTGGATGTGAATTAAGGTCTTAAGGAACCTCTAGCACAAGTTAAGTTGAAAGCTTCTCTACCGACTAAGTTTTCGTATAACTTTCTAACTTATGTCATCTTCAAACAATTATTTATCCTAAAATATAGAGAGTTAGGTGGCCTATTACCTACCAAATTAAAGGCATTTGAATCTTCTTTCTAACGCCACTGACCATTCATTAATCTGAGTCCGGAGTAAAAAGTTATGGGCATTTTAGTAAAGCACTGTCAGGCTGTCGAGCCATGCGGCGAACGGGTCCCTACCGTGCGTTGGACCATGCGAAGCTTGGTGGGGTGCTGTGACTTGGGGTGTGCAGTGCACCCCCCTATTTACCCGACGGTAATTATTTTTTTACGTTAATTCGGGGACCTTTTGGTCCTTTCCTTACCCAAAACTGTCCCCCATCCATTTAAAACATTCCTAAGTCCCTAAGAATGTCCCATTCATCAGAATATATGATACTTCTCTCCAAAGTTCTTAGAAACAACAAAGCTTAGGGTTCAAGCTTCAAGGGTCAACTTCAAATCCTTCTTGAGTTTCTTTCTGTCAAAAGAGCAGAACGACCCCTTATTAAAGTACTTTCTAAAAGATATGATTTACAAGCCCTTGAGTATATACTATCATGATTTTGAGCTTAGGGTTACAAGCATGGTTTTACTAGCTTTGATGAAAAGTCTTGAAATCGTTATCCCCTAACTTTTATTTGAAAATACTAAGGGTTATATGATGAATGGTATTCAAAAAGGGGATTGAAAGGTTTTTACTTGTTCTTCTTAATATCCAAAAGCCTTCAAAATGATTTACGAATTTCAAAAGATATTGCTATTCTAACGGATTTTACGAATGGAATGGATTGAGACAGAAATCATGGTTTTCTTACATGAATTATATGAAATGGGCTTACCGAATTGTTGGTCGACCCTATGGGTTCTATATTGATGAAATGAATGACTTGCAAGTCTTGGTATGCCGATACCAATAAGGGATTATGCCCCTACAGAAAGTTTTATGTATTATTGAATAATGTTCTTAATGATATTGAAAATGGTAATAACTTGGGCTCTAAGAGAATTAGATGGTTAACTGAGAAGGTGTGAGGCTAAACATTTTGGCACCCAAAACCTGTGTTTTGCCGACATCAAGATGGTTCGATCCTAACTTAGGACGACCTTATCTTTTCCTCTACGAGGATGATAGTGCTGGTCATATTGTATCAAAATCTCGACTCATGCGGTAAATATGGGTTGGGGCTTAGCCAGTCGAGCATTGATCGGACCCCCATAGCCCATGGTGATTGAATAGAAGTCGGTGATACCATCTTGTTCAAAAGTAAATGATAGAAGTCTATTATTTTCTCCTAATGGAATTTACTGTGGATATTTATTATTTATTGTATTAGAAGTATTTCAATGTCAACTTTTCATATAAAGTATATTGTATCTATTTTTCTGTTCTGTGTATCACTATATTCCACGTACTGACCATCTTCGAGCGGCTACATCGTTGTATGATGTAGGTCCAGAGGCACCTTCTCGTGGTACTATACAACACTAGATTCGATCAGACAGGTACAACTTTTGGTGAGCCCTCCATCTTTCGGAAAGCGATATAAATTCTTATTTGACTCTGATTTCAGTGTTATGGTATTGTCGGGGCCATGTCTCAGCATAGATATTTCATTCTTATGTTAGAGGCTTCGTAGACCTATGTAGATGTTGTTTAAATGTTTTGGTTCCCAACACTTTGTAAAATTTTAATTATGTTTTAAATGATGCTCTCAAATGGGTCCTTTTTCTATTTTAACACACATGATGTTATGCTAAGGGGTCTTCCGGGCCTTCATTGGTCTGAGTTGCCCGTTATGTCCGGGGCCTAGTCTCGGGTCGTGAGAAGAGTCAACGGTTAATCTCTTAAACAACCTTCAAGGAAAAACGATTGAATACTTTTTCGCTGAAAGTTTGGACAAAATTCTTCGTCAATTCAAGCGATATATTGTTACTAAGAGATTAGAATTTACAAAACAGCCTACAATTATAGAATTCTTACATCAAGCTTGATATATTTAAACTTTTCATTAATTTTAAATGCATATGGTCCTTAGATTTTAATTCTTTGTCGGCACGATATATCTAGTTATGAATTTTTTTAGTAATGTATTAGTCCTTTCAATAATGAAATATGAAATCAATTGAGATTTTAAATTTAACAAGTATTTTGTTTTCGTTTATAACATAAAAAGTACAAGGAAATAATTTTTCATATTTTTAATTATAACAGCTAAATGTATATATATATATATATATATATATATATATATATATATAATATATATATATATATATATATATATATATATATATATATAAAGGAGGGTTATAGACAAGGTGATATGGCACCCCTCTATGACCTTCATTCCTATTTATCTTTTTTCTCCTTTTTTTGACATTTTTCTCTCTTTTCTCTTATTTTTTAATTAAAGAATTAACCATGTTCTATCCTATTTATTAAGTTTCATTAAATTTCTTAGCAATTATATTAATTTATTGTGTATAAATTATTATATTGATTACTAATTATTGAATGTACTAATGAAGAATTGAAAAGTCACTCTAATTATGCACTTTTTTTTGCCCTAATTTTTTTTATAATTTTTATCCCTTCTTCTAATTATAAAATGACATTAATTCTAAGATTTTTCCTTTTTTTATATAAAAAAAAATTGCCCTTCTTATAATTATAAAATGATATTAATTTCTAAGATTTTAAAGATTTTTCCTTTTAATTTTTGCCCTTCTTCTAATTATAAAATGACATTAATTTTTAAGATTTTAAATATTTTTTCTCTTTTTTATTTAATATATTTTAGAAGTAACTATTCATAACTCATATCTTTTTAATTTCTACTCTTAATAATAGCCATAACTCTCATAATTTTCATGTTCATAACCCCCAAACTTTAATTTGTATGTTAGTAATGTCTTATGGTATTCCTCTATTTTGCCTATATAAACTTATATTTTGTTTCATGAAGATTCTCATCCAAATTTATCCTCTCTTCTCTATCACTTTGACTTGTGAATTATAACGTATAACATGAACGGAGTATATGAAGGCAAGAAATATTTTATTTTCATGTTTTTTTTTCAATTTTATGTACTTGATCGTGCTTTCTTAATTTTAGCATATATTTTTTTACATATTCATTATCTCTTCTCCATCACTTTGGCTTGTGAATTATAACATGTAACATGAAGGGAGTATATGAAGGCAAGAAATATTTCATTTTCAAGTTTTTTTTTAACTTTATGTATTTGATTGTGCTTTCTTAATTTTAGAATATATTTTTTAATGTATTCGTTATCCTCCATCAATCAAGTATGATCCAGAAATCTTCACGATAATTTGTTGAGGTAATAATAATTTTTAAATATGTTATTTCTGTGTAGTTAATCAAAAAGTCAATTTGCGATGGATACTAATTTAATAATCATATATGATCAGGAAATTTTTTACGATGATAAATATTAAGGTAATTTTAATTTTTAAATACATCATTTATGTGTGGTTGATTAAAAGTCAATATGCGGTTGACACTAATTTAACAATAATATAGTGTAGTTCGATTATAATATTTTACTAGATTTCAAGAGATAGTTATTTTTTATTGTTTGGACAATCGACTTTTTTTTGTATATGTATTATATAATTTAGATTTCTTTCCTCTTTTTGATATAATTACATTTTAATTGATATGATTGAAATAGAAATATTATAACTATCATACACAGTGAAGTATCATATTAATAATGGCCTATATTTTTCTTGTGTTTTTATGTTATTATGATTAAATCATTTATTTTATTTATCCATAATTGTGTTAAACCATTTTTTAAATGTTGCTAGCATATAATGAGAGTTTTGATATGATCTTAGGGAGTAGAACATGGTGGTGGATCTACTTATAAAAGAAGGCGCTAGAAGAAAACTTTTTAAAGCATAATTAAGAATTATTTTTGCTAGAGTTTTTTTTTGGCTTATAATAGTTACTTAGCTACACATATTGACAATATTATTCATTTAGTCCTTTATGATTCTACTTTTTGTTATGAAGTATAATTAATATAATTATCTTATTTCAACTAAGAGAATTGTGATAAAGAGTTTTATTTTTATTTCTCTCGCAAAAAAAATTAAAAGATGAAAAAAATTATTTATAGTGTCATGGCTTAATCTTTTGCGTATATAACGATTTATTTTTGTCGTTGTTCTTTTCTTGCTCGAAATGTATTACGTAATAATTTTTCTTTTTATTTTTTTATTACTTTATGAATATAATAGTGTAGGTTATTTTTTATATGTCTTAGCTATGTAACTACGAAACATTATGTTTGTATATTATATATTTGTGGTCTTTGAAATAATAATATTATATGTTTCTTACACAGTCAAATTATTTATCTTTTCTCTTTTTTTTCGCCATCTATTTATTTATTTTTACAAATAAAATCAATGCATAATAATTAATATATTTAATTTCTAATAAAATTATACATTCAAGATTTTTGTAACTTATGTCTCTTTATCTTCTTTATAAATTCTACTCTCAAGTCTCAAATAATATTCATAAGTCATGTTTAATTTATTCTGTTTTTATGATTTTACAAAATATTTTTTTAATGTGTACAAAAATTTAGTAAATAAATATAATAATCAAAACACAACATAAAAGTTAAAAACCTTTTGTATAGAGGATCAACTATTTCTAAAAAAGATTTAAAAAATTAAAATAGAAAATTAATATTTTCAACTTAATACAATAAATTATGTTTCAAAGTATTATCATTTATTTCATTCACTTCACCACTCATACACTCTAAATTTTCTGTTTTATTATGTACATATGAAAAGTTTGTATTTAAAAAGAAGTAAAGAATTTCTATTTTGCATAGCGAAAAAAGTAAAAAAATATATCATATCCCGGATTATGACAAAGATCTACATTATCTTTTCTGTCATTGACCTAAATATAAATATTATATTCTACTCCATTAAAATAAAAAACTACAAATCTATAGATATTTTTAATATATAAACATTAAAATATATTAATTAATTATTTTTGTTTATAGCCGCGCGAAGCGCGAATTATTTCACTAGTGAGATTTAAACATCAAATGTCACTATACATGTATAACATCACCTCTCTATAGAAGCCATAAATTTTTTGGACAAACACCGTCACTATAGAGACGTTTGATTGTACTATTTTCTTATTTATATTTAAATATTAAAAAATAAAGTAATTTAGAATCTTCCCTATTACAAGTCTTAAGAATCCCGGACCGTGTAAAATAGTCATTCCACTGACGGTGTATATTAATTAATCTCCTTATTATATAGTCTAAAAGTTTATTTTCACACGTAAAATGAGTAATAGCATCCTAGAGCCGCAGGTGTGCCTGGGCAAAGACCAAGCACACCATGGTCTTGTGCCTATTCATGTACGATTTTGAACTCGATGATAGAAGTGAGAATATGCATAACATATCAAGCATTTTCGACAATAAATACTCTCAACACTAGGCATCAGTCATTAACACCAAATACATCACAAAGATCACTTGTTGACTGCTCCACACACATCCAAGTCAAAATCTTTTCAATTAGTCAAGTCTCTAGTGTGACTAACATTACCAATTTACACAAGACATGCAACATGGCACTCTGAAGTGAAGGGACAAAAAAAGCACTCCTCACCTTCGTCCATGGCTAAATTACAATTAGGTGAAATTAGATTTTTTTTTTTAAGTTTCACACTCCTATTACTGCTCTTCTGTACTGTTAAATTTCTTAAACTTTTAACATGTCAAAGTAGGGGCCATGCCGCCACGGTCATGACTTTTAATGAATGATGATCTAGCAGCCACGGCATGATCAGTCCTGGGGCTTGCATCAAGGAGTTGATGAAGCTTTGCTCCAGAGGTACTATTATTCTCATGAACTTCACCGTCTTCGTTGGTTCTATTGAACGAACCATTGTTGTTGACTCTTGCTAGTAGGTCTGCCGTGCTAACAGGTTTCAGCCTCTTATCATCAATCTTACCTAAAGTTACCTCTTTTGCTTGTCCTTGTTTATTTTTTAGTCTCTCCTGCACAATCCAGACCACATTTATTAAGCACAAAAATGAAAATTCGCACCGCCATTAACCATTGAAGACTACTTAACAAAGACAAATATCATACCATTAAAGCAGCATTTTCAACCTTTAGTTTCTCAGAACTCTGAGTAAATTTGTTTATTTCTGATTTGAGTGCCAAATTTTCAGAGGTTAAACACTGAACCCCAACTGCCAATTCTTCAGCTTCTGCCTGGAGGGAGGAGGGAAGAAAAGAACGTATCATTCCATGATTCAATGAAATATCGTGAATTTGATGTTGAATTGCTAGGTGTACAAATTAGAAATAAGTAAATTAAACATAGGCCATATATTAAATTAAATCAGTATCAAAAGATTCTATAATGTGCACATTTCCCTTTTACCTGTTTTCTCAACCTTGATCTCCTTGCGGATTCTCGATTAGACTGCTTCCTCTTCTCCCGCTTCAGCTCACGTTCATTCTGAAAATATAGATGCATTTAACAATTAGACCTTAGATTTCACATAATAAACACAGTTCTCGTCAAATTCATACACAAAACAGAAGTTGGAGACACCCAACGTCACGTCAAAATAAGCAAAGCAAAGTTCACCTGATACATGCATATACCTGTAACCAGGCTTCACCCGGCACTGCAGGACTGATTTGTGAGGTTGGACTAGATTTTACTAGTGTACCAACAGCATTTCTCAGTTCCAGAGTAGTAGCCATGGTAGGAGAAAATGCTGTTCCCGCTACTTTTTCTGCTATATTACCAGGATTAACAGCTACACCAGTTCCCTTCTCTAAGGCCCCATTTACTTCCCTAGTACGTTGTGGACTGCAGAGTCTTCGAGTTTTTCCATCACCAGCTGTAAGAGATTTTGAAGAACAGAGAAATCAAAAGACGAAATCAGGCAAACTACTTCCAAACTGGGTTTTTCTCACTTTCGTACACTCTCCGGTAAATGCATTATCTAGTAATAGTGTTGAAGCAATCAAGTGTACCACGTTTGAGAAACCGATACTTCTAACCATTATAGTCCCCAGAATAACAAATGCCTTACACATTTAATGGGGGGAAAAAGAAAGGCAGACCATCTCGTCCAACTCTTTTACCAGTAATTTAGCAATCAAGTTTGGGTATTTCGTTAATAAATAGAGAAAATTTGATAAAAGAATCAGAAGTAGATTGAAAAACAAGTTTACAGGAGAAGAGTACAGACGGTTCTAATGTATCCACTTCGAGCATTTCCTTTAAAGGTTAAAGAGGCAATATCTGAAGCTACAAGCTTCCAAGAGTGCTTTATCTATTAAGCAATTAACACAAGTAATTTTGTTGCATGTTAGTATTACTCATGGAGTTTCTTGTCTTCGATGTCTGTTACTATATGTTGTTTCTTGCACTTTGATTATCGTAGTATTTTGTTGTAGTTACATTTCTTTTTTCAGAATGTTTTGGCATGTTTTCTATAGTATTTTTCCATGACTTCTTCACTCCTGTTATTTCTTTTTTCGACCTCCTTTGAAATTTTTTTCCTTGAGCGGAAGGTCTATCGGAAACAACCTCTCTACCTCCCAAGGTAGGGTTAAGGTCTCCGTACATCTACCCTTCCCGGACCCCACTTGTGGGATTACACTGGGCATGCTTTGTTACTTTTATTGCATGTAACTGATGCCACCCTCAATTGTCTTAAGCTCAAGACCTTAGAACAATTGACGGTTGACACTAACGTCAACAAATATGGAAGCGGAAACGAGACAATTGAATGAAAGCAAGAACCCTTAAAGTTCACTCTGAAGCAACTGCACATTTCACGAATATGTAAATCCTATATCTATTGAAATTCGAATAGAAAGTGAGAGAGAGTCCAAACTCTTACATTTTTTAGTTGTCTCACGGTTTCTTTTCTTACTGTTTTCACCCACCTAGAGTATGAGGAGAAACTATTAGCAACGATAGCCTAATTACCAATACAAATAAAAAGTAATAAAAAAATTGAGACAAATGGATTTATAGATCTGATCACACCTCTGCTGTGTGTGTGTTACTTCCATCACTTGAACCTTCCGTTTGCCCACTGTCATGGCATGAAACTAACAATTAGTCAATATTCAATATCTTTAACAGGATTACGAAGTATTTTCCCGAATGTAAGGACCACTAATTGCAGATATTCTATCTATGACTGAGTCGAGCATGGTTCTTAAACACCTGAATATGATCCCAAGCATGAACTAGTTTTGCACAAACCTCTGAGAAGGTCCGTGGTCAGTGCCATCACCATTGTCAACACTGCAATTTCCTATCGACATTCCAAGCCCATTAAACCCTTTTAACTGACTTGTCAAGCCTTGATCAGTGTTCCCCGAAGACTTAGCAGAAGCATCGATACTCAAAGAAGCAGTATCCTACATAATGTAGAGTGATTAGCTTCAATCCCACCATTAGGTACTAGTATACTAGGTTGAGCTTAAAGGAAACAATAATCTGTCAGTCCAGCATTTTCCAGAAGCAAATAAGTTCATAAACACCGAAAGAAGTCAAAGAACTAAAAGTAACATATACCATGGTTTGGCTAACAGCAGGAGGTGATGTCATTCCATGAGCCTGAGGACGAGACACCTGAAATTAGAAAAAGGAATAATCTGTAAATGGGCCTGTTCGTATGTTTTAGCCACAACTCTGTCACTAGAGTCATATATTACAGTAACTCTACGTAAATATACAGTCATATGCTTAATTTGAAGATGAAAAATCCAAGTATATTTAGAAATTATAAGATCCCTATTTATTTATTTTATTCATTGAAAGGTAATGAGTTCCCCTTGTTTCATACGAAATATTAACTTTATCAAGGGATAACAAATGCATCCTATCAAGTTGAAAAAGTCCCCATCGCGCAAAGAAGAACGAGTAAAGGTTGATCAAGTTTTGATGTGATAGCCTCTATCAATGATCACCGTAAGCTTGAACCAATCCATAAATATTCAACTGAATTAACAATCAAAATGAGCTTCTCTGTCATACTAAGGAACACAACCAATACACCATTTTTCTTACCAACAACTGAACAATACACTCATAAATCCTAATAAGGTAGATACTGGAAATCATTGTTGGCCAATTGTAGGGCATAATTCCTAAATCAGTTAACTGCTTGGTTTTCACACTCCATTTACTGTTAACATAGTAATAACCTTCACTTTTCCTCAGAAGTTACTTCTCCTCGGTTCCTTAAAAGAAATTAGTGGTCCTAGCTCAATGAGTTTAAGTTGTTGACCGATGCCCTATAATCTAAACTAAATTTGATAGCATAGCAAAGGGTGGACAGGGTTCAGCTAAGTTGTTCTGCTGTTTTCAGTGGCCTTTCTTGATATTACATGTAGAAAACCTTATAAAGCACAGTAGGAATCAGAAAGCACTCATGATTTCAGAAAAGAAAAAAAGAACGGAGATGCTGGAATGAGGACTCACAATAGGAACTCCAGGGCGTGGATAAACACCGCCATGCGCATAGACTCCTGCATATGGTGTGCCATAAGGTGGCATCATAGGCTAAAAAAAGGAGAATCCTAGTTAGCCCTCATTTTGTCAAAACCCAATAAACTATTACCTGTTAGGGTTTGCCCTGAATTTCCTACTTTACTGAATTATACCATAACTGTGTTTTACCTTGAAAAGATTTTCTTGGTGGAAAAGGTTTCCTAGTAGGAAAATAACTCTTCCATAATTGGTTAACCGTTTCTTGGAGGAGAAGTTTAGACTTCTATAAATTGAAGATCCCTCTTCTCAAATCAAACAAAATAGCATCCACAATGTAGTCATCAAAAGAGTCTTATTTAGGGAGAGATTTTTCTCCCATAGATTTTATGCTTTTTAATTTAGTTTTCAATATGCAGGTCAATTGACCAAACCATATCGAATAATATGTTTTTTTAGTATATTTTTTATTGTCATCTGATTTATCGCCTTGATGGTTTGCAATTAATAGCTTCCGCATGACGCCCTCTCGATTTCGATCCCAACAAGTGGTATCAGAGCCTGACAATCTAATGGGTTCAACGATCCAACGATCCAACGATTCAATGGGTTCAATGAGCCGATGGTTGAACGAGGTTGAAGACAGGTTTAAAGCGGTTTCAAATCCACTTGCAACTAATTTGATGATAATGAAGATTTTTGTCCAAATACTACATGTGGAGAAGGAGTTTCAAGTTTCAACCATATTTTCAACATACCTGCTGCTACATCTTTAAAAATAGAAGCAAAATATTTTTAAACCATTTTTAACCACAATATTTTAAATCTTATTTTTAACCATGGAAAGCAGCAGTGATGAAGATGATGTGAAGAAGAAGAAGAAGATGAAGATTATTTTGCCAGAAAATTCAGGCCAAGGGGAGATTTGTTAGGGTTTGCCTGAATTTCCTACTTTACTGAATTATACCATAACTGTGTTTTACCTTGAAAAGGTTTTCTTGGTGGAAAAAGTTTCCTAGTAGGAAAATAACTCTTCCATAATTGGTTAACCGTTTCTTGGAGGAGAAGTTTAGACTTCTATAAATTGAAGATCCCTCTTCTCAAATCAAACAAAATAGCATCCACAATGTAGTCATCAAAAGAGTCTTATTTAGGGAGAGATTTTTCTCCCATAGATTTTATGCTTTTTAATTTAGTTTTCAATATGCAGGTCAATTGACCAAACCATATCGAATAATATGTTTTTTTTAGTATATTTTTTATTGTCATCTGATTTATCGCCTTGATGGTTTGCAATTAATAGCTTCCGCATGACGCCCTCTCGATTTCGATCCCAACATTACCTAGCACTTTGATTAAACAACTTGCAAGAATTTTAAAGAAAGATTCAGCCTGGAAAATACCTGTAGCGGTCCCCACATATAAGGATGAGGAGCATGACCAGGTGCAACAGCAGAATTAACATATGGAGGTACAGCTAACCGAGGACCATAATATGCCTGAAGATTTAGCAGCTTACATAAATATCAATAACCACTAGACCTATAGTAATAGTATCTAGCAGCATGATAGAAAATGATTAACCTGCATCGCAGCCCAATCAGGATACACGTGGATATTGCTTTGATCCTGTCAATACATGACGACATTTGCCAACTACTCAGAGGATGAACTTCAAAGAAGTGATCAAGACCAAAAGAGTAAACTAACATAGAGGACATTAAGCGACACGAGCCACAGATACTCTGAAGCATAGGTGAACAACATCGAACACTCTAAACAAACTCAACAATACACAATTCTGTATTTGCTTACTGGTGCAGTCGAAGATGATTTCTCAGGCTTACAAGATTTCCTATCCTCGTTATTTCCCATGTGTCAGAAAGCAACAAACACTCTACTAATTCACTGCTGAAATGATGCTTTCGTTTCAGAGGTACTAACCAATATCGTAACTTGTTTGGGACTGAGGTGTAGTTGTTGTTGGAGGTACTAACCAAGATTATTATGTCAACTGCATAAAATAAATCCCTGTCAAACAATGAGCAACAAGATTTCACAAGACCAAGGATGGCATAAAATTCTTCTTTCTTAATACAGGTATGGTCCAACTTGTAAAGGATTTAGGAAAGAAAACTATCCAAAGCTGAGAAGCAAATAACTCTGAGAAGTTCTATCCATCCAAATATATTCCAGTGAAATGCAACATTAAGATTTTGTATAGGACTTTACAAAGAAAATACATAGCACATCAACTTTAAAATCAGTAGAGGACCACATAGGAGTCTTAAAGGGTTGGCTCTCAAAAGATAATATTTAGATATAACTTATAAGCCTCAATTACTCTACAACAACAACATAGTGACATACCTAGTGTAATCCCACAAATGGGGTCTGGGGAGGGTAGGATGTACGCAGACGTTACCCCTACCTTTATAGAGGTAGAGAGACTGTTTCCAATAGACTAAGAACCTCAATTACTCTAAATGTCAAATTTATACTATGTAATATCTTTAAAGCTGGACACTTTATGAAATAGTTTCTACAGCCCAAACTTTTAACACAGAATTTAGCTGATTGCATCCATTCCCTGCTGGTCGGAAAAGCCGTCATCTTTTTCTCTTTTTTTGATAACTATGGTGTCGGGCCTCACCTCAACTAATTTCACGAGATAATTTTGTCCACCAAGGCTAGAACAAATGAGAAAAAATCACCTAGTATTTTGAAAAGCCGTCATCTTTGCAACACTAGGCAAGCATAATGGAAGATTGGAAGACCATGGCTTCCTAAGAAAAAAATTAAAATCTGTTTTATCTACCTAAGGCTTTTACAAAATTCAGGTTTCTTAAATTCTTTGACTGGATAATTTTTGATTACTTTATTACTTTTTAAAATTTTTATTACTTTCATCCTTCAAGAAACTATTTGCTCCTTCTTATTGATATATACTTTTAATAATCTCAAGCAGGTAAAAGAGAGGGGAAAGAGAAGCAGGGCATAATCGTCCTTTCATAGTCCTCGCACAAAACCAAGTAAAGAGACAAACTTTACAAAACGTTGAATCTATGGAATTACCTAGGATGTAATGACAAACTAGTCCTCGTCAACCCACCTAAATTACAAGTAGAAAATCAATATATATATATAAAGGAGAGTTTTCAAACTGGTGACGTGGCGCTTTCATAGGCCAAGATTGCTATTTATCTTTTTTCTCAATTTTTTGACTTTTTAATTCAATTTTCAAGCTAAAAAAATTAATTATTCAATTAATACATTTCAATTTTAATAGTAGTTAATACTTATGAGTATGAGTGCATGTACGTGGGTGGGGACATGGGAATGGGAACAGTAGTGTGAGGCGAGGAAATGGGGTATTGTCTTTTTTTTTTTGTATTTAAGATAAAATATACAAATTTTAAAATATTAATTAATTATTTTACATTAATAAAACTTGCTTTAATAATATTTATATTTATATATAATATAAAGCTAGGCATTTAGAGAAGTAATGTGGCACTTTTTTTTGCTAATGATTCTATTTATCTTTTTTCTCCCTTTTTCTTAACATTTTCTCTCATTTTTCTTAAATAATTTTTAAAAATTATCTTGATAACTCACACCTCTTCATCTTTATAACTACTTTTAATTAGTCTTTAATAATATTTATAATCATCAAACCTTTCATCTTCACAACCTCCAATTAATTAATGTGGAAATTTATATATACTCCACCGAGTATGCCATCCCCAAGATCCTAGCACAAGTACTGGAGGAAACTTGGGCATAGCAGAAAGCATACAATGCCTTTTTAGGTAAGTTTCTTTTGCATTTTTTTTTTCTCCGGCTACTTTCTTTGTTATTTCTTTTTAGTTTAATTAGAACATTGTTATTTTGATGCAATTCATTTATCATAATTTTCTATTATGTAATTCATTGATGTGTTATTTTACTTTATTATAATTGTTTAATTCTAGGACTGATTTGCAGATAAAGAATTAACATATTGACTCGCTTTCATCCTTCTCGTTCATAGACCAAGGGAAACTCTTTTTTATTCTTTAATTTTTCTAATTCAATGAATATAATTGTATTAACCATTTTTGATGATTTATGGATCGATGTGTTATTTTTGAAAGATGATTACGCTTTACAGGTAATGTGATATTCTTATTTTTTAATTGTTTCATTTGTTTTGGAACAAACAAAGGGTTTAGGAAATTTCACTTGGATAAAGAAGCGGGAAAAGTGATTTTTAATTAGCCCTTTATGTGTTTTTTTTTTTTTTTTTTACACGTGAGAGACCTGAAAAGACCATTTTCTGTTAGGATTTGCCCTGAATTTCCTAACTTATTTGGATTCTACACAATTGTGTTCTAATTCAAAAAGGTTTTCTTGACGGAAAAAGGTTTTCTTGGTGAACAAGAACTCTACAATATCTATCCTTTTTCTTGGAAGAGAAGTCTTGTAATTCTATAAATAGAAGACATGTTCTTCTCAAACCACAACACAATAATATCCATGATGTAGTCATCAAAAGAGTCTTGTTTAGGGGGGAGATTTTCTCTCAGTAGTTTTTATGCCTTTTAATATTAGTTTTTCATATGTAGGCCAATTGGCCAAATCATATCGAATAATATGCTTTTTAGTATAGTTTTATGTGTCGTCTAATTTATCGCCTTGATGGTTTGCAATTATAAGCTTCCGCATGACGCCCTCTCGATTTCGATCCCAACAAGTGGTATCAAGAGCCGGACGATCCAATGGGTTCAACGATTCAATGAGCCAATGGTCCAATAGTTCATGGAGATTGAAAACAGGTTCAAGGCGAGTTCAAATCAAGTTGCAACCAATTTGATGATAATGAAGGTTTTTTGTCAAAAAATAAAAATAAAATAGTCTGAAGTACTATGTGTGGAGAGAGAAAAAAAATCAATTATATTTCAACAACCCTGCTGCTGATCCATCTTTAAAAATCAAAATCAATTTTCAACCCATGCTTACTTTAACGCATGGACTCCAACTTTCAACTCTTGCTAACTTTTAAGGCTTGAGCTCCTTTCAACTCATGCATATATACTTTTAACGCATGAGCTCCACTTTTAACCTGTGCTTACTTTTAATGCACAAGGCCTCAATTTTCAACTCTGCTCACTTTTAACACAGGGCTTCAATATTATTAACCCGTGCTTACTTTAATGCACAGGGCTTCATTTTTAACCCATACCAATTTTTAATCATGGTAAGCAGCAGTGATATATGAAGATTATGTGAAGAATGAAGATCAAGATTATTTACCAGAAAATTCAGGCCAAGGGGAGATTTGTTAGGATTTGCCCTGAATTTCCTAACTTATTTGGATTCTACACAATTGTGTTCTAATTCAAAAAGGTTTTCTTGACGGAAAAAGGTTTTCTTGGTGAACAAGAACTCTACAATATCTATCCTTTTTCTTGGAAGAGAAGTCTTGTAATTCTATAAATAGAAGACATGTTCTTCTCAAACCACAACACAATAATATTCATGATGTAGTCATCAAAAGAGTCTTGTTTAGGGGGAGATTTTCTCTCAGTAGTTTTTATGCCTTTTAATATTAGTTTTTCATATGTAGGCCAATTGGCCAAATCATATCGAATAATATGCTTTTTAGTATAGTTTTATGTGTCGTCTAATTTATCGCCTTGATGGTTTGCAATTATAAGCTTCCGCATGACGCCCTCTCGATTTCGATCCCAACATTTTCTTCTATTCGAATTGGCAAGAGATTTCATTTCCTCTAAAAAAAACACTGTTATAGAAACACATGAGGAGAAAAAAGTGAAAATGTGATTGTAAAAAGCTCACTCTAAAACTTGCGACATTAGAAAATATAGATGTGATTATGGCACTATTTTCCCAAATTGAGTTTCGTTTATTTTAGTTAAGAATATTATGCTTTTGTTTGAAGCCTTTTTCTGATTGAATTGTAAAAAAAGTAAAATATTAATTATTCTTAGTGTGTTACTTATTTATGTTTGATTTCTCTCTCTCTTATTTTTTGTTTTATTTATCTGATTTTGCGATTTTTATTTTTGTAGGTTGATTAATTGGTGTGTGTAGCAATAACATTTGAATTATTTTTTTATTATGATATAATTACATCATTTTTATTCACATTTTCAAGAGAAATTGTGATTTGGAGGATGTTTACAGATGTTTGAGGGAACGAGGATAATAAACTTTTGAAGGATTCCATTTCATAAATTTTGATCAATTTTATTTTGCGTATTGGTGATTTTTTTTCTTAGATGAAGAAAAATTTAAATTATATTTATATGCATTTTCTGAATTCATGATCAAATTTTAACAACACAATAATTTACTACTTGTATATTTATTCTACAATATTTTTACTGTGCAAATTTATGTACTTTTAAAAATATATTTTATGATACTAAAATTAAAATAAGAAAAATGTTATTGATGAAAATTGGTGGGAACAAAACTGTTTATATATGAAAAGAGTGTTAAAATGATATGAAAATTATTTGAAAAAAAGAGAGCATACTTTTAGATTTTATGAAAAAAATAGCAGAAAATAAATAAAAACAAATTTAATCATTTTAGAAAGCATAACAAACTCTAACTATCTGGAATAAAATAAAATTAAGAATAAACGAAAAGATTGAATCAAAGAAAAGAAAGAAACAGATCAAAAAAGAACAGCAAAAAGAAAAATAAACAGTGTTTAAACGGGAGGACATGAGGGGGAAGAAATAACTATTATAACACGAAAAAGTTTATCAAAAGGTTTTAAAGTTTCTTAAAACATTTAATGGAGTTCTAAAATGAATTAAAAAAAAATTCGTTACTTAACTTTTTCTAAAATGAGAAGAAATTAATTCAAAATATTACTTAATAGAAAAGTGAAAAATGAAATTCAAACGTTTTTTTACCTATAATTTTTTTTTAATTAGAATTGACTATTAAGTGAAAACAAAAATTAATTAAATACAGAAAATATTGGTAAGGAATTAGGACTTAGGATTTTTAATTTTCTTACTTACTTAAAAAACCTATAAGGGTAAATAGTGGTTTATTTATTTTGCTAATAACTTTTTGTTCAATTTATATTATTTACTTATTCTATTCATAAAATTTAATCTTCAGGACAAACAAAATCTCTTCTAATTATGTTTGAACAAATTATATGTTTTTGTTAATTTCATTATGTTCTATTTTGTGTTTTTTTTAGTGTGATATTAATAGATAACAATTTAGATATGAGAATGCAACCTCATAATATTTCTTCTGTCCTGATTAATTTTTTTTTAAAAATAATTTAGAAATGTATAAAAATAAATCATAAAAAATACCAACGCTAAGTGCGGTCATATTCACTAGTATCAAATAATAGAAAAATAAAACACAGTTACTACATGAATTCTAACAAATTTTCTTAATTTCTAAGCATTATCATAAGAAATTAAGCATCATTATCAAGTTTTAAACCAAGAGAAAAAAACTCAATTACTCCCGGCTCTACTCTGTTTCCCCTTATTTATTTATTTATTTATTTATTTATCTTTTCTTTTATCCTCCTTCCTGTTATTGCTATCACAATCATAACTCAAGAATTCTCTTCAACAGAAAATAACAGAATTCACAGATCAAACTTGTGAGCTTCAGAAGCAAAAAATTTACTCCCCGCGTTTCATTATTTGTTTGATTCTGACATGACATGAAGTTTAAGAAAATAAAAAAAATTAAATCTTGTATTGTTAAACTAGATACATAGAATTTACCAAAATATCTTTTAGCATTATGATCTTAAACATAAGACTTATTAGAAAGTTAGAAGAGTATTGAGTTTGGGGGGAAAAAAAAGGAGACACATTCTTTTTCGAAAGAACTAAAAATGAAATGAATTAAAAAGAAAAATAAGATAAACAAACTAAAACGATCAGCGTAATCATATATCCAAATTTGAACATACCTCAAACTCTATGCATCAGAAAATTGATGGAATTTTTCAGTTTAACGTCTCAAAATTTCTGCATTTTGTATTCTAGATAGAAAAAAAAAATCAGAAAGAAAATAGAACAGATGAGAGAAGATGGTAGAGAGAGATTGAAGAAAGAGATGGAAATCCACGTCACCAAGCACGTGTACGTATCTAAAAACAGCTTAACTAGCTGAGTGGTTGAGCTGGCGCCTTTGAAATTCGTGTATTTTATTTAAAATTAATAACTACGTCACCTTATTTTCTCTGACGTGTCATTTGCTTACCTGATTTACGCGTCTCTGGCGTGGTGTGGGGTTTTATTGGCCAAATTAATTAATAATTAATATTATAGTACCACTAGTTTTGTGTTTGACTCTGACGTGGTCTGTTCTCCGCAAATTACTTAAAATGTTTAAAATTTAACCACATTGGATAATTCATTTCAAATCCGCCAATTAGGCTATAGTTATCATGATAAAATATTGTACAACTCTTGAAAAAAATTAATTAGGCATGTAGTTTAACTAATATAATTTTTTTTAATTTTTTAATTTTTGTCTAATTATATGTCTCTTAATTTTAGAATAAATAATCCTTAGAGTAAAATTGAAAAAAAAATTATTCTCTCCTAAATTTTTAGGCTAATAAATATTTAAATATAACTATTATATTTAAAATACATGATAACTGAAAAAGAGCGGAGCGAGTTAGAGAAATACACCTTGCGGGTCAATTCATGCCACAACCAATCTGCACCATTTTATCGAAATATTCTTGATTAGAATAATAGCATAGCATTTTAAGTCTATAAAATGTATATCTTATTTGCAATATTTATTTTATTTTTAATGACATAATTATATTTAATTTATATTTATGTGATCAAGAAAAAATATATTTTTTTTTATATTTTATACTTGATATTAATTACTTATTTTTAAAATTATTTTTTAAGAATTAATACTAATATTAATTAATAAGGATAATATGATAAAATTATTATGCCAATTTTTTTTTTTTAATAAATATATTAATTCAAAAAAATGACAAGTAAGGAGAATCACATAAATTGCCATTGATATGAAGTGATAAAAAGGAGGAACACGTGTAAGATAGGTGCTTTTCTAAAAACCCTACAAGAAAATCAGAGTGGGACCCAGAGCGCGATTTGGATGTAAATGGACGGTTATGATTGATGATATGAGACGGCTTACCGCAAGCCACGCAATTGGGAAATAGAACAACAACAACAACAACAACATACCCAGTGTATTCCCACAGCGTGGGGTCTGGAGAGGGTAGAGTGTACGCAGTCCATACCACTACCTCAGAGGTGAGGTAGAGAGGCTGTTTCCGATAGACCCCCGGCTCAAGACAAAACAGTCTAAAAATAGGCTGAAAAGGACGTAACAATGATACAGGGTAAAATACAAGATAAAACTACAAGAGACGATAGGGAGTAATATGTAGTAACAAACAACAGACAGAAACAGAGCACTGCCACAAATACTACCACGAGGAATCCAAGAACAAGATACTATAAGCGTAACACTACGATTACTAATCGGGTCAATAAGTAAAAGAAAAAAAGCAAACACACTCCTACCTACTAGCCTGCACACACTTCTACCTACTACTCTTCTACCCTAATCCGCGTCCTCCACACCTTTCTATCTAGGGTCATGTCCTCGGTAAGCTGCAACTGCGCCATGTCCTGTCGAATCACCTCTCCCCAATACTTTTTCGGTCTACCTCGTCCTCTCCTGTAACCATCCATAGCCAACCTCTCACACCTCCGCACTGGGGCATCCGTGCCTCTCCTCCTCACATGTACGAACCATCTCAACCTCGCTTCCCGCATCTTATCTTCCACCGACGCCACTCCCACCTTATCTCGGATATCCTCATTCCTAATCCTATCTCTCCTAGTAAACCCGCACATCCATCGCAACATCCTCATCTCCGCCACTTTCATCTTTTGAATATGGGAGTTCTTCACTGGCCAACACTCAACTCCATACAACAAAGCTGGTCGGACCACCACTCTGTAGAATTTGCCTTTAAGTTTAGTATGCACCTTCTTACACAAAAAATAATCTATTTATAATGGGAAAAGAACATCTATACCCAAAAAAGAAAACTATTTACCATCAAATGCCCCATTACTTTCATACCTCTTTTTATCTTAAAATTGCATTTATCTAAAAAAAAAAAAAGCGCGGGATGATGTCATGTTGACGTCAGCGCCCACCCTTTTTTTTCCTCTTTGATACCATTACATTATATATATACTCTGATGGTATCAAAAATTAACTGGGCAATGTTTTCATTGAAGGACTATTTCTTTCTCGTTGATACCATCAAAATATAATATACTTCTGGTGGTATCAAAGAGTAACTGAACAATGTTTCATTGAGGTTTTCATCAGTCCTTCGATGAAATTACTCAATCATCCATGATACCATTATGGTATATCTATATAATGTCATGGTATCGTTGAGGTATATTTCAGTTCTTCAATATTTTAATTTAAAAATAATTTTAAAAAAGAGTCATAATTTAAATACAATTTTTTTTTAAAATTACAAAAAGAGAAAGAAATTATAAAAATATATTTTCTACTAATTTAGAGTTCAATAAATAAGCTTGAGACTTTAATAATTTTCTCTTAATTTTTTATTTTTTATTTTTAAAAAAGAGCTCAATCCTATATAATACCGACGTGGTATCAATATACCGATAGAGTATCACAAAGGATTAAGCTCAATCCTATATGATACCGATAGAGCATCAATATATCGATGGAGTATCACAGAGGATTAAGCTCAGTCCTATATGATACCGATAGAGTATCAATATACCGACGGAGTATCACGGAGGATTAATTCATGATAGTGATGCTGACGTCATGCGTGAAATAAGATAGGAGAAAGTGGTAAGGGGGTAAATAGTTTGGGTCACTGGTCCATTAAGCCTAAATAGATTGGGCTGGGTCTATTTTGGATAAATAGTTTCATAATTGAGTTCAATTTGTGTAATTTTTCCTAAATTTCTTACATAAAAAATAATCTAGTAATAATTGGATAAATTACATAAAGAGCCAAATATCCCTACCATGTTTACTAACTCTCCCACTACTTTATTTTAGTTACTTAATATACCACATGTAAACAAAAAATCCTTCAGATACATCCCAACCCCATCGGATACATCCCAACCCTCGGATACATGTTGTAACCCCTCAAATACATGTTGTAACCCCTCAAATACATGTGGATACATGTTGTAACCCCTCAGATACATGTAAATACATGTTGTAATCCCTCAGATACGTGCGAATCTGATGAATCTGAGACTAAAACCATGTATCCGGACAACGGGATGTCGATGCATCCAAGTTGTATATTTGAAAGTAGTGAGAAAAAGAGTAATTAACTCCTAAAGATGTGTGTTTTATGTAAGTTCTCTTTTGTAATTTAGGAAAAACTACACAAATTGGACTCAATTGTGAAACTATTTACCCAAAATAGACCCACCCAATCTATTTATGCTTAATGGACCAGCGACCCAAACTATTTACCCACTTGCCCACTTTCTCCTCTTTTTTTTGCGCATGACGTAAGCATGACGTCAACATCACTATCATGAATTAATCCTCTGTGATACTCCATCGATTTATTGATACTCTATCAGTATTATATAGGAGTGAGCTTAATCCTCTGTGATACTCCATCGGTATATTGATACCCTGTCGATATCATATAGGACTGAGTTTAATTCTCTGTCATACTCTATCGGTATATTGATACCATGTCGTTATCATATAGGACTGAGCTCTTCTTTTAAGAAATAAATAAGAAAAAATGAAGAGAAAATTGTTAAAGTCACAAGTTTATTTATTGAACTCTAAATTAGTAGAAAATATATTTTTATAATTTCTTTCTCTTTTTGCAATTTTAAAAAAATTGTATCTAAATTATGACTCTTTTTTTAACTGTTTTTAAATTAAAATATTGAAGAACTTAAACATACCTCAACGATACCATGACAATATATAAATATATCGTAATGGTATCATGGATGATTGAGTAATTTCATCGAAGGACTAAAGCAAACCTCAATGAAATATTGTTCAATTACTTTTTGATACCACCAGAGTATATTATACTTTGATGGTATCAAGGAGGAAGAAGTAGTCCTTTAATGAAGACACTGCCCAGTTAATCTCTGATACCATCAGAGTATAGAAAAAAAAGGTGGCGCTGCCATCAGCATGACGTCAACCCGCATTTTTTTTAATAGATAAATGCAATTTTAGGATAAAAAGGGGTATGAAAGTAATGGGGCATTTGAGGGTAAATAGTTTTTTTTTGGGGTATAAGTGTTCTTTTCTCTATAATTTACTATTTAAAATGGTCATTTGGCCAAAATTTTTACCCGAAATGATATTCGGTATATATGTGGTATACATGAGGTATATATGTGGTATACACGGCTAGACAATATACATGCATATAAATTGCATATACATGCGATATACATGCTGTTATTTTTTTTGAATTTTTTTTAGCAGTGATACATTTTTGTAAAACCCTATTTAATTAAGTATAAAGTGTAAAATTATTATTTTTTGATAATATTAAACTAAAAATATATAAAATATTATTAAAATATTTTTTAAATTTTATAATTTTAAATATGTCATATAGAATATTCATTATAAGAGTTACTAAATATTAAAAAAAAACATTATTTGTTTAAACAATCTTTTTTTTAAAAAAAGATAAAACAATCAAATTAAAATGGAAGAAACGGTAGTACTAATTTTGATCACATGAAATGACGTGTCTTGCCAACAACTTATCAAGAAGTAGACCCCGCCTTGTTTTTTACATATGCCAGCTGACGGTTATCACCTCTTAGATGTTGAATCCTTATAAATGAAATTTCTATATTCCTTCTAGTTTATACCAAAAAGAATTATTTTTATATTGTGTCATTATTTATATTTGTGAAAATATTATGGTATATTTAAAATATTTTATATTTGTGAAAATATTATGTTGTTTTTTGTCATTTTAAGAAGGCAAAAATACTCGAAGAATAAGGATATAGTACAATGATTCCTTTATCCAAGAACAAGGGTGACATTCAAAACTGCAATAATTATAGAGGTATCAAGCTGCTAAGTCACACTATGAAAGTTTGAGAGAGGATGGTGGAGATGAGGGTGAGGCGTCCATTAAACAGTTTGTATTCATGTCGGGCGATCAACTACATAAGCCATTCATCTAGTAAGGATAGTGAGGAGACTGATGGGGAAGTATAGGGGGTGGAAGAAAGACCTACATATGGTGTTCATTGATCTTGAAAGGGCCTACGACAAAGTCCCAGGGGAGGTCCTATGGATGCTTAGAGGCTGGAGGTGTACCAGTGGCTTACATTAGGGTGATGAAGGACATGTGCGGTGGAACCAAGATCTGGGTAAGAACAGTGGGAATCAAAACACTTTTCAGTCAAGATGGGTTTGCACCAGGGATCAACTCTTAACTCATTTTTATTTGCCTCAGTGTTGGATGAATTGACGTGTCATATCAAAAGTGAGGTGCCACAATGTATGTTATTTGGAGATGACATAGTACTGATTGATGAGACTCATAGTAGAGTTAACGTTAGGTTTGAGGTTTGGATACAAACCCTAGATTCTAAAGGGTTCAAGTTGAGCAGGACCAAATATTTAGCGTACAGTTCAGTGATGTCTTATATGAGGTGGGCACAAAAGTGAGGCTTGATACACATGTCATCCCCAAAAGAGTGAGTTTCAAGTATCTTGGGTCATTAATTTACAAAAATAGGGAGATCAATGATGATGTCACAGATCGTATTGGTGGGGGTTGGATGAAATGGGTGCTCGCCGCTACAGTCTTGTGTGATAAAAAGGTATCACCAAAGCTTTAAAGGAAAGTTCTATAGAGTGGTGGTTAGACCGACTTTATTGTATAGGGCAGAATGTTGTTCAATTAAGAACTCTCATGTTTAGAAGACACAAGCTGTGAAAATGAGGATTTTGAGATGGATGCATGAGCATACTAAGAGAGATAAGATTAGGAGTGAAGATATATGGGACAAGGTCGGAGTGGCCTTTATGCCGAGGAGATGACCTTATGATAAGTGCATTTTACTTGATTTTTAATATATAATTCTTTATGTAAAAGCACAAAAAATTATCATATTTTTTCTGCTTATTAACTAAATCATGCAGAAAATCTTGTAAAAGACTTGGTTCGAGGAAAAGAAAAATTCTCCGAGGAAAATATGATGTAAGAGAAAGATGGGCAAGCTACGACAAAATAAATAAAATAAGGAGCTAAAGGAAGAAAAAACATAATTTTCATAGGTCATAATGAAGCTAGCTTAATCGTAACAAGTCCACAATATACCACAACGAACTCATAACCGATTCATGATCACATAACAAACTATAACACGTAACGACCGGGTTCGTCCTTACGGGTGAATCATTCGTGCCAATTCTTAGAGTTAGAAAACTCCGGGAGTGGGAGTTTGAAATTATGGGCTAGGCTAGTCTCGACAAGTTTTGGAGCGAGGTATGGTGTAGGACAATCCGGGTGAGGATTGGGTTAAGTGTCTTTATTTGAGCTAGTTTTTCATTTAGCTAAGACATAAAGGAGTCCGCGGGACTTTTCAGAGTCAAATTCGGGTAAGTAAAACTCCCAAAATTGAGGTTAACGTGAAGGGGTTATTCCGAAACATTGGAAAAATAAGTGTGTCATAAAATAGATTAATTTTGGAGATTTTACGACTTTATGTCCCGTGTCAACCGCTATGGTAGTTGACACACCGCATAGCAACCTCCGTCGTAGCGGAGAAAATACCGCTACAACGGAAGTCAACGTCGGTCAGCCTCTACCATAGCGGACGAATCTGCTCAGCGATACCGCTATAGTGAAGCGGACCGCTATAGTGGAGCGCGACGGGATTTAATGTAGAAACTTTCCCAAAATAGTTCAATTTTTCTTCAAGATGTTTTGGGAGAAGAAGAGGGCGATTTAGGGCGATTTTCATCCATTTTTCATCATTTTTCATCCTAAAGGTAAGGATTCTACTCCCCAAACTCCGTACTATCTTTCTTACGCCATAGAATTGCTAGGGGTGGACTTGAGGAAAGGTTTGAAATGACCTAGGAATGGTAAAATCAGGGGAAAAAGGGGAATTCTAAGGGTAGAAGTTCTTGGGTGTTGTTAAATTTACTATATTATGATCATGTGACTTTTAATTCCCTAAATGTATCCATAAAAATGGTAGAACTAGCTGAATTAATGGTTGAAAAGCCCAGAAAAAAGGATGGAATGATCATGGGTGGCCTGGGGTTTAGGATTTTGCATAATTCGGGTAAATTATAGGCCAGAAAGATTGATTCTTGGTTATTATGTATTGTTTTAGACCAAGAACCGGTAAGAACTTCGGGAAAAGGAAAAGCTCCGTCTGAGTAGAGCTTTTGACTAATTCGACGTAGGTGATGGTTATTGCTTCCTGTATGCATTGTATGTTGTGTACTTTTGTCTAAGTAATTGTATGAGTTGCATTGCTTAGGGAATGGTTTAGGAATGTCCAAAAGTCCTGTTTCGGACTTGTGAAATAAACTAGGTGTTAGTGCTTGTGGGTTTACAAGTGTTGATTGTTCATTGTTTGTAACTGTGAATTTATGTGACATTCGGTTAGCTCGGGTACCGTGCCTGGTACGGGTATACTAACGGTTGACTCGGGTACCACGCCTGGTATGAGATATACTAACGGTTGGCTAGGGTATCACGCCTGGTATGAAAAATACTAACTGGTTGGCTCGGGTACCACGCCTGGTACAGGTTTACTTTATTGCATTGTTGCATTTTGATGTTGGTTCCATGAGTAGACCGGGTTGTGTTGCTGATTTGTGATATTTTCTTATGGTCCTTGAGAGGCCGGGTTATTATTACTGATTTGTGAGTTTGATTTTGGTGTAGACCGGGTTGCATGTTTAACACTTAGGTGTTGTTCAGGGGGATCTCGGGGTGGGTCCGGGATATGTGAAATGGTATAATTGTTGATTTCTATTGATTGTTGATCATGGATATAAAGGTGGATTACATATGGGTACAAGCTAGGAAGAGACTTGTAGTCTAAGGATATCTGTTGGCTTGTTACATGTTTCCTGTACTCTTACTTGATTATTGTACTATTCATATGCTGTTTATTTAGAACAAGCTCATGATCCTACCAGTACACGGTGGTTGTGTACTGATTCTGCACTTGCATTTTTTTTGTGAGTACAAGCAATCTTCCAGCTGCTGACACGCGACCTCACCTGTAGTACAAGCGTTTCTAAACGTCAAGGGTGAGCTGCTTCGGTCGAGCTGCCTTGATTTCTATCTTTTTATGTTGTATCCACTTGTTTCGGGCTTAGACTATTTCTTATATTGGGGTTGCACCCCCACATTCTAGACTTTTGTAGCGTTTTGGTACGATGACTTTCAGATTCTAGGGGGCATTTTCCGCAGGGTAGTGTTATGAAATTGATTTACTGATGATTATTGCTAGTTTACTTTTTGCACACTGGTTTTGAGCTGCTAGAACGATTAAGTTTAGGGTCGTTGATGGTTCACTCACCCGAGGGTTGGGTGGGTGCCACTCACAGTTGTATGGGTCGTGACAAAGATGATATCAGAACCCTAGGTTCATTGATCTCGTTGTACCAAAATAGGTCTAGTAGAGTCTTGTGGAACATTGCAGAGATGTCCGTACTTTTTTTCGAGAGGCTATGGGACTTTAGGAAAAACTATCTCTTTTTTCTTCCCTCGTGCTATAACTTGATTCCAATTGGTATCTGGTGATACAAATTGGTATCTGACTTCATTCACTCTTCTATCCGCAGATGGTAAACACAAGAAATGGCAAAGCTAGAGTAGCGGTCCCAGCAGCGGGCCTGGCTGTCAGAGGTAGAGGCAGGGGTAGGGGCAGAGGTCGAGGTAGAGCTACACCCGCCAAGGGTGGAGCTCAAGATACTGCAGGAGCGTGAGAAGAAACCCCCCACTTCAGAAACAGGTTGTCAAAGATAATAGGGCACAAGCAGAGGCAACACCGGCTGGAGGTGCATGCCTTCCTTCTATGACGCCCGAAGCATTTCAGCAGGCTTGGAACTTCTTGAGTGGTTTGGTTGGTGCCGGAGTCACCCCTGTGAGTGTTGCAAATCATGCTCTGGGCACCCAGCTAGCAGTCACTACGACACCTAGGATAGATGCAGTTTCAGGCACCGCTGATTTCTTCAGGCCAATGCTAAGCCCGGTAATGACAGGAGATGAACATGAGATGCTGACCAAGTTTCTCAAGATGAAACCTCCTACGTTTCAGGGTACTGATAGGGAAGATGCTTATGAGTTCATATTGGATTGTTATGAGAGGCTGCACAAGCTGGGCATTGTGCAACAACATGGGGTTGAGTTCATCACATTTCAGCTGCAGGGGGATGCCAAGCATTAATGGAGATCTCATGTGGAATGTCGATCATCTGTTTTGCCCCCACTGACTTAGGAGCAGTTTCACGCTCTCTTCTTAGAGAAGTATGTACCCCGTACTCTGAGAGATAGAAAAAAGGAACAACATGGGGTTGAGTTCGTCACATTTCAGCTGCAGGGGGATGCCAAGCATTAATGGAGATCTCATGTGGAATGTCGATCATCTGTTTTGCCCCCACGGACTTAGGAGCAGTTTCACACTCTCTTCTTAGAGAAGTATGTACCCCGTACTCTGAGACATAGGAAAAAGGATGAGTTCTTGAATTTGGAATAGGGTAGCATGTCGGTCTCTGCTTATGAGGCTAAGTTTCACGCTTTGTCTCATTTTGCTACATAGTTGTTGGATTCCGAGGAGGAGCAGGTTTGATTGTTTGTGAAAGGTTTAAATACTGAGCTTCAGGTATTGTCTGTGCACATGACTTCATTAGGGGGCTTCAATGAAGTGGCGGATTATGTCAAGAAACTTGAAGGGGTCATGCAAGTGGGACAGACTAGAGTGTTAGCCAAGAAGCCCCGGAATGAGGGAAATCACAGTGGTTCGTACTCCAGGGGCCAGAATCAGTAGGTATACTCAACCCGTCCAATTCAGTCAGCTCTTCCAGCTGCTATAGGTGGTCGTCCGGGAGCTAATCAGTAGTTTTCAGCTCCTAGAGGCCAGAGAGCTTCTTACACATCTGGCAACAGGTCTACACTTGATCATGGTTGCTTTCATTATGGTGATCTGGGCAACTTTAAGAGGAAGTTCCCTCATAGGCAGACTGGTAATCAGGTTCAGTAGCAGTCTAAGGCTGTGGTCCAGGCAGGTAGAGATGGTTATGCTAGAGGTCATCCATAGGGTGGGCGAGGTAACTTTTAGGGAGGCTAGGGAGATAGAGGGAACAGCGGCACGGGCAGGGGTGCAGCGCAGCCGACCAAGGAAGTAGCTCAAATTGATGATCGGGCTCAATGTTATGCGTTTCCAAGAAGGTTTGAGGCTGAGGCATCAGATGTAGTGATCACATGTACTATTCTTGTCTGTGATAGAATGACTTCGGTACTTTTTGACTCCGGTTCTACATATTCATATGTGTCGGTGAAATTTTCTATGGGTCTGGATTTGATTTGTGATATCCTTGATTTCCCTATCCATATTTCTACCCCGGTTGGAGCGTCCGTGATTGTGTCTCATGTTTATCGTAGTTGTTCTGTTATATTTGTGGGGTTGCACACTTGGGTAGGCTTGGTAATTCTGGATATGGTTGACTTTAATGTCATTTTGGGCATGACTTGGTTATCCTCTTATCGCATCTGTAATGAACTGTAACACCAAGACTGTGGCTCTAGAGATTCCGGGTAAGGATAGGCTAGAGTGGAAGGTGTGTACAGGCCTACGCCAGTTAAAATCATCTCGTCTGTTCGGGCTAGGAAGCTAGTGGGAAGAGGGTGTCTGGACTTTTTGGCTCATCTCTGGGATGATAGTGTGGAGTCCCCATCTATTGAGTCAGTTCCATAGTCTCAGAGTTTCAAGAGGTGTTTCCAGTGGATTTACCTGGTATGCCTCCGGACAGGGATATCGACTTCTGTATTGACTTGGAGCCGGGCACTCGCCCAATTTCTATCCCTCCATATCGTATGGCTCCGGCGGAGTTAAGGGAACTTAAGGCTCAGCTACAGGAACTCCTAGACAAGGGATTTATCCATCCTAGTGCTTCGCCATGGGGTTCTCCGGTATTATTTTTGAAGAAGAAGGATGGTAGTATGCGGATGTGCATAGACTACAGACAGTTAAACAAGGTTACCATCCAGAATAAGTACCCTTTACCCTATATTGGCAATCTGTTTGACCAGTTACATGGTGCATCTATGTTCTCAAAAATCGACTTGAGGTCAGGGTACCATCAGTTAAAAATTAGGGCTGAGGACATTCCTAAGACTACCTTTTGAACTCAGTATGGGCATTATGAGTTTTTAGTGATGTCGTTTGGGTTGACTAATGCGCCGGCAACATTCATGAGTTTGATGAATGGGATGTTTAAGTCATACTTGGATTCATTCATCATTGTGTTTATTGATGATATTTTAATCTACTCCAAGAGTAGGGAGGAGCATGCTGAACATCTCCGGGTTGTGTTAGAGATTTTGAGACACCAAAATCTTTATGCGAAGTTCTCTAAGTGTAAATTTTGGTTGACTTCAGTCGCATTCTTGGGGCATGTAGTGTCAGAAAAGGGGGTAATGGTAGATCCCCAGAAGATCGAGGCAGTCAAGAGTTAGGTCCAGCCTAGCTCTATGACTGAGGTGAACAGTTTTGTTGGATTGCAGGCTACTACAAGAGGCTTGTCAAGGATTTTGCATCTATTGCTACTGACTTGACAAGGCTGACACAGAAAGATGTATCATTTGTATGGTCCGACAAGTGCGAGAAGAGCTTCCAAAATCTCAATACACTTCTGACCATGGCTCTTATTTTGTCTTTGCCGATTGAAGGTAAGGACTTTATTATTTATCGTGAGGCTTCACATTCTGGTTTAGGTGCTGTGTTGATGTAGGATAGGAATGTCATAGCCTATGCTTCTAGGAAGTTAAAGGTGCATGAGAGAAACTATCCGACTCATGAATTAGAATTGGCAGCGGTGGTGTTTGCACTCAAGATTTGGAGACACTATCTCTATGGTGTCAAGTGTGAGGTGTTTACTGACCATCGCAGTTTACAATATTTCTTCACTCAAAAAGACTTGAACCTGAGGCAGAGATGGTGGATGGAGTTGTTAAAGGACTATGATATGACCATTCAGTACCATCCAGGTAAGGCTAATGTGGTGGCAGACGCATTGAGCCGAAAAATAGTTAGCATGATCATTTTGGCTTGTTTAGGGGTGTCCAAATGACCACTTGCAAAGGAGATTCAGGCATTGGAATCTAAGTTCATGCACTTGGGTATTTCAGAACAAGGTGGGGTATTGGCTAGTGTTGAGGTCAAAGCCAATTTTATAGAAGAGATAAAGGCCAAGCAGTTTCAGGATCCGCAATTGAATAAGCTTCGAAGTAAGGTGATATCTGGAGAGTCCAAGGATGCCACGTTGGACGCTGGCGGGGTAATGAACTTCAAGGGGAGGACTTGTGTTCCTAGGGTTGATGATATAATTTTAAAAATCTTGGCAGAAGCTCATAGTTCATGGTATTCGATTCATCTGAGCGTAACCAAGATGCACAGGAATTTGGAACAGCTTTACTGGTGGCCCGGAATAAAAAGGGACATAGCCGATTTTGTGGCCAGGTGTCAGAATTGCCAGCAAGTAAAGTATGAGCACCAAAGACCTGCAGGACTACTTCAGAGAGCGCCCATTCCAGAGTGGAAGTGGGAGAGAATAGCCATGGATTTTGTGGTGAATCTTCCCAAGACTTTGGGGAAGTATGACTCTATTTGGGTCATTGTTGACAGGCTAACCAAGTCAGCTCATTTTATTCTGGTCAGGGTGGATTTTAATTCGCAGCAATTGGCTAAGATCTATGTGAAGGATATCGTGAGATTGCACGGGGTACCACTGTCTATCATTTCAGACAGGGGTACACAGTTTACCTCTAGGTTTTAGGGTAAGTTACATGAAGAGTTGGGTACACAACTCACATTTAGTACATCCTTCCATCCTCAGACTGATGGTCAGTTGGAGAGGACGATTCGGGTATTGGAGGACATGCTGAGAGCATGTGTGATTGACTTCGAGGGTCATTGGGAGCAGTTTGTACCGTTGTGTGAGTTCTCATACAATAATAGCTACCACTCCAGTATCGACATGGCACCGTTCGAGGCACTGTATGGGAGGAGTTGGAGGTCACCTATAGGGTGGTTTGAGGAAGATGATGTAAACCCTTTGGGCGTAGACTTGGTAAGGGAAGAACAAGAAAAGGTAAGGGACATGGATTTTCAGATTGGTGAGCAGGTATTGTTGAAAGTGTCACCAATGAAGGGAGTTATGCATTTCGGTAAGAAGGGCAAGCTCAGCCCTCGGTTCATCGGTCCGTTCCAGGTTCTTGAGATTGTAGGGCCAGTGGCTTATATGTTAACACTGCTGCCCAGTTTGTCAGGTGTCCATATGGTGTTTCATATATCCATGCTAAAGCGATACCATGGGAATGGGGACTACATCATCAAGTGAGATGAAGTGTTATTTGATAAGGATCTTCGCTATGAAGAGGAACCGATTTTGATTCTTGATCGAGATGTCTGGAAATTGAGGACAAGGGTGATCAGTATGGTAAAGGTTCAATGGAAGCATCGTCCGATTGAGGAATCCACTTGGGAAACTGAGAAGGACATGCATGACAAGTACTCTTACTTGTTTGAGGATACATGTACTATTCTTTTTGCTCTTAACTTTCTGTATTTTTGGGCTTGATCATTCGGGGATGAATGATGGGTAAATTAGTATCTGTTGTAATAACTGGGTCCATCATTATGAGTGAATCATTCATTCCAATTCTTAGAGTTAGAAAACTCCGGGAGTGGGAGTTTGAAATTCTGGGCTAGGCTAGTCTCAGTCAGTTTTTGAGCGAGGTACGGTCTAGGATAATCTGTGTAAGGATTAGGTTAAGTGTCTTGATTTGAGATAGTTTTCCATTTATCTAAGACATAAAGGAGTCCATGGGACTTTTCAGAATTGAATTTGGGTAAGTAGAACTCCCAGAATCGAGGTTGATGTGAAGGGGTTGTTCCGGGACGTCCACAAAATAAGTGTGTTATAAAATGGACCAATTTTGGAGATTTTAATACTTTTTGTATCGTGTCAACCGCTACGGCGGAGTGATTGACACACCGCCATTGCGACCTCCGCCATAGCAGAGAAAATACCGCTACGGTGGAAGTCAACGTCGGTCAGCCTTCGCTATAGCGGACGACTCTGCTACGGTGGTACCGCTATAGCGGAGCAGACCATTATAGCGGAGCACGATGGGATTTAATGCAGAAGCTTCTCCAAAATAGTTCAATTTTTATTCAAGACATTTTGAGAGAAGAAGAGGGCGATTTTGGGCGATTTTCATGCCTTTTTCACCATTTTTCGTCCGAAAAGTAAGGATTCTACTCTCCAAACTCTGTACTATCTTTTCTATGCCATAGAATTGCTAGGGGTGGACTTGGAGAAGGTTTGGAATGACCTAGGAATGGTGAAATCCGGGGAAAAAGGGGAATTCTAAGGGTAGAAGTTCTTGGATATTGTTAAATTTACTATATTATGATCATGTGATTTTTAATTTCCTAAATGTATCCATAAAAATGGTCGAACTAGGTGAATTCATGGTGGAAAAGCCCGAAAAAAGGGTGGAATGATCATGGGTGGCCTGGGGTTTAGAATTTTGCATAATCTGGGTAAATTATAGGCCATAAAGATTGATTCTTGGTTATTGTGTATTATTTTAGACCAAGAATCGGCAAGAACTTCGGGAAAAGAGAAAACTCCGACTGAGTAGAGCTTTTGACTAATTCGAGGTAGGTGATGGTTATTGCTTCCTGTATGCATTGTATGTTGTGTACTTTTGTCTAAGTAATTGTATGAGTTGCATTGTTTAAGGAATGGTTTAGGAATGTCCAAAAGTCCTGTTTTCGGACTTGTGAAATGAACTAGGTGTTATTGCTTATTGGTTTACAAGTGTTGATTGTTCATTTTTTGTGACTGTGGATTTATGTGACATTCGGTTGGCTCGGGTACCACGCCTGGTATGGGTATACTAACGGTTGACTCGGGTACCATGCCTGGTATGGGATATACTAACGGTTGGCTTGGGTACCACGCCCGGTATGAAAATACTAACTGGTTGGATCGGATATGTTGCGTCCTAACGCACATGCAAGTGTACGCGGTCGTGCAAGTAATATAGAATTGTAAGTCCAGATATCGTATTCACAGGGACTTGTCGATTAATTATTTTACTAAATAGAACTAGTTCTAATTATTTATTCAAGCATAAAAATTCAAAGGAGAATTTAGAATTAACTAATCTAGAAATAAAAAGAAGAAGTTAACTAATGAACAATTAACCAAATAAAGACCAAGTTTTTACGTAATCAATGTGATGAAATCGATCTAGTATTATGGATTCACTAACAATCATGTTAAGTAAGCAATTTTATTGACTTGTTTGTTTATCTAGTTGCTGATTTCGGGGTTGATTTTACAACTATGGTCTTCCGAGCCTCTAATTGCCTATCCCGAATTGCATCACAACTACATCATTGAGCGGGGATGTGACATCTTATTTCAAACGCATTTATATTTCTTTTCGTATAAACCAAACAAGGCATTCTAGGTATATTCCTATCCTAGTCGTGAACCTACCCCTTACGTTACAAAAGAGAGGCCTTGCTCCCTATATCCTTCGTTCTATCCCAATGATTCTTCTTCCGAGTTCACAAAGAGATTATAGATTTATTTTAATGGTCGCGAAGCATTAAAATAGTAAGCACAAGAATATATGAACAACTAATATGATGAATAAATAATCAAATTAATCATCTATTAAACAATCATGTAGTTAGCTATCATAACCCTAGAATGAGAAGTTTAACTCCACATGACATGGAGCAATTACAATAAATTATCCAAAGAAAAACATAAAATATATAATAAAGGAGAAGAAAAGATAAAACCAATATTCTCCGGCCTTCACGGCGGCTCCTAACTCTTCGTAGGTCAAAAGTTGTATAAAAATCATGATCTGAGATGTATTTATAGAGTATAAGGAAAATAACCCCTTTTCCTACTTGGATTCAGAATAGAAGAAGGCTTGAAAATTTCCAGACTTGACCTTGGCGCGTCGCCCCAGGCACCAAACTGTGGTAGTTTTGGGCCTGGGGCAGAGCCCCACCATAGCCCCAGCATCACTCTGCTGAAGTTTTGGGCCTGGGGCAGCGCCCCACTGCCCAGATTTTCTTCTTTTTCTCTTTTTTTTTCTCCCGGAACGTTACTAACTCCTTTCCAATGCTTTTATGCTTTTCATTTTAGCTCTCATGGGTTATTTTTCTCCATATTCTCCCTGCAAAGCATATAATCATATATATTAGCTCACCACCATGAAAATCCAAATAATCATAAGGATATACATGGCTTTTTCCCTCGAAACAAGGCTAAAATATGGGTAAATAAGACAAACGGGCGTATAAATACGCCCAAGATCACCACTCCACACTTAAACCTTTATTCGTCCTTGAAAAAATCACTACACACTTTACAAAATTTCACATCTTAAGATACCAATTGAAAAGGTCTACTCACACCCAAGTTAACTAGACAGTTTAATCATGACCCATAATCCACTCAACATGCACACATCAGTCATATTTTCACAGACCCTTCATTGAAACCACACAACCTCTAAAACTGACTCTTCATGAAAAATAAGGCCAACATGATCATGTGTGAATATGGCTATCATTAGTACAACAAGTTTTCACCATTTTGTTCCCTCACATTTAAGAGAGATGCCCCTTTCTCACATCGTACATACATATCCAAATTTGGGCATATAGATAAGAAATTCGCTCACTCTTTCAAAGAAAGTTTTATGCATACAAGACATACCATAGGCTTGCCCTTAGTGTAATACTCTATAAAGCATCAAAATTATAGGATCAAAAGGACTTTTACGGGTTGTAATATCGGCTAAGGGCGGGTAGGAACACTTTGGCCAATAGTGACTACTTTCCCTATGCACTTGACGACGCTTACTTTAAACGTTTTCACTCTTTTCCTTATATCACCTTAACTTCAACTTATGTTCATGTTTCCCTTCAAACTCCCCCCTTTTCTTTTGGTTTATTGCCCTTAACTTTCATTCACTTATTGGTAGCAAGGAGATTTTTTCTAACTTTTTTTTAATTTGTTTTTTCTCTTCTTATTACCAACATACAAATTATTTTTCACAAGGGCACCACATCTAATTCTTATTCTTACCACAACAACCTTCCTCTATCTTTTTACCTTTTCTCTTTTGTTCCTTTATTCCTTTAAGTCTTTCAACTACACAGTGCATTAGGGACTCTTTGGATCAAATTAATATAGGGTAATCAAATAAAGGGGATAGGCTAAATATGCGGCTAGTCAAAGAAATAGGCTTAAAGTTCAAAAGGGGCTTGCCTAAGGATAACGTAAAGGTGGCACAAACAATAGTCAAAAGAATTGGCTCACAAAAATATGCCTTGATCATATCCCACAAGTCAATACTATGTTTCATTTCATACACACGCGGGGCAAGTTCTAGATATCAAGATATGCAAGAAACACAATAAACACTCACCACACATGGCATAATGGTTCAAAAATGGCTTCCTAAGACTTCATATTCACAACACAATCAAATTGAATGAATCAACATTATTAAGCCCATCTTTAGGTTTTTTTTTGAGTCAAGTTAAAGAGCCTATGCGTCTCTAAATGAAGTTTTCTACTTTTTATGCTTCTTTTGAGTGAATTACCCATGATGTCTAGTGTATTCTTAGGCGAAGTACCCAGCATTCAAAAGGCTATGGTTTCTAATCTTTCTTCTTCCTATGACTAATTTTTTCTTAAGACGGTCGTCATCCATCCATCATCGAGAAAATTTCTCTATCTATGACTAAAAAAATTAAAAAACTACTCCTAAAAAATAAAAACTACCCGGTTTAAAGGGCACCCCCTAAAAAAAAAACCCCAAAAAAACCAAGGGGTGGATGAGATATGCCTCTAAAAAAAACTAAAAAAACTTTTTGTATTTTTTTGTATTTTTCAAACAAAATAAACTCCTATGGCATACTCACCCTAAAACACACAATTATCGGAAGATTCTCCACCCCACACTTAAAATCATGCTTTGTCCCCAAAGTAATTTATAGAAAAGATGAAGAGAAGGGTAAGAAATACTCCCTGAGGCCCTCTAGGGCTTAGCTGACAACATGTTTCTTCAATTTTTTATCAAGGGACGCACGACCCCATACTTAAGCTTAAACCATGCTCCTTAGCTTTCAAATTTGGGTACTCAGACTTCTCCAAACCTGCAAAATAAAAAAAATGTGACACTATATAAAAAAATAAGAAGCTATCTATCAATTGGGTTACCTCCCAACAAGCGCCCGAGTTAACGTCGCGACACGATGCCATCACTACACCACTTTTCTTTCCACTTAGAACTTATGAACTGCACCCCTAACTTTGCATCAAACTTTCTGCTCCGCTCAAGGGGCAGTGGTATAAAGATGAAGAAACCAAGTAAATAATGTCGTATCTTGCACTTCTTGACCCTTAAGTGAGGAATTCCATTTTGTCTCTTTGGTGTGACAAATTTTAGAATGTAGGGACCTTGTTCCTCATCTACACACTTCTCCACTAGCTATGATGACTCAATTGTCATGTCATCATCCAAACATAATGTTGAAAAATGATGAGAATGAGGTCCAACAGTACCTAATCCCAAACTTGCATTATTTTTGACATGCTCACTTTCATACATCTCCTCAACATCAGCACTAATGAATAAAGCATAGTTGAATGGTTGGAATTCCTCTTTATGCTCCACTAGTTGTCCAGTATCCACAATAATTGGTGATTGGGCATCAAACGCCTCAACTTTTTTCTTTAAGTGATCCTCCAAGTTATGAATATCTGAGCCAAATTGGTCTATCTCTTGTCTCAGCTCAACTCTTCCTTCTATCAGCTGTGTCGTCATGTATGTAAGATTATCACAGAGAAACTCATGAAATTTAACTTTTTTCTCTTGTTCCCTTAGCCAAGATTGACTCACTATGTCTGCTTCCTCACAACTTTCTCCTAGTAGAGACTCACCTTCTTCTACTAGGGGTTCATCTTGGGTATTGGCTAAGAACGTAACTTGCCGATCAATACAAGTTTCAGCCATAGCCTATATCTCTGTGAGTTGGGAACCTATCCTCTCCGTATCTTTCCTCAATTTGATTATGTCTTTCCTCAATTTTTCTTGCTTATCCAGTATTTGCTTCATCATATCAATGAGATGAGCCTCATGATTCACATCCTCCACTTCATTATCCCTACCAACATCACACACAACAGAAGAATCATAATAGAGGCTCCGGGAAGGGGAATAAGAGTGAGGACAACCATTCGAATGACCATCCTGACCACCACATATAGTACATACACTCAATTCAAAAGATTGGGTAGGTGCGCACCACCCTCCCTCTTGATTATAATGGCAATTGATATCTAGGTGGGGTTCTCCACAGTACTGACAAGGATTACCAATATATGGATAGTACTCATCATTCAACCAATATTTATCCCTAGATTTCATGTTAAGAAGAGTCGTAAAAAAAATTATTTATAAAAGAAAATAAAATATATACGAAAACTTAAATAAATAAAAAGAAAAAGTCTAATATAGATAAATAATTAATTTCTAAGTCCCCGACAATGGCGCCAAAAACTTGTTGCGTCCTAACGCACACGCAAGTGTACGCAGTCGTGCAAGTAATATAGGATTGTAAGTCCAGATATCGTACTCACAATGACTTGTCGATTAATTATTTTACTAAATTAAACTAGTTTTAATTATTTATTCAAGCGTAAAAACTCAAAGGAGAATTTATAATTAACTAATCTAGAAATAAGAAGAAGAAATTAACTAATAAACAATTAATCAAACAAAGACCAAGTTTTTACGTAATCAATGTGACAAAATCAATCTAGTATTATGGATTCTCTAACAATCATGTTAAGTATGCAATTTCATTGACTTGTTTGTTTATCTAGTTGCTGATTTCGGGGTTGATTTTACAACTATGGTCTTCCGAACCTCTAATTGCCTATCCAGAATAGCATCACAACTACATCATTGAGCTGGGATGGACATTTTATTCTGAACACATTTATATATCTTCCTGTATAAACCAAACAAGGCGTTCTAGGTATATTCCTATCCTAGTCGCGAACCCACCCTTTACGTTACAAAAGAGAGGCCTTGTTCCCTATATTCTTCATTCTATCCCAATGATTCTTCTTCCGAGTTCACAAAGAGATTATAGATTTATTTTAATGGTCGCGAAGCATTAAAATAGTAAGCACAAAAATATAAGAACAACTAATATGATGAATAAATAATCAAATCAATCGTCTATTAAACAATCATGTAGTTAGCTACCATAACCCTAGAATGAGAAGTTTAATTCCACATAGACATGGAGCAATTACAACAAATCATCCAAAGAAAAACATAAAATAAATAATAAAGGAGAAGAAAAGATGAAACCAATATTCTCCGACCTCCACGGCGGCTCCTAGCTCTTTGTAGGTCAAAAGTTATGTAAAAGTCGTGATCTGAGATGTATTTATAGAGTATGAGGAAAATAACCCCTTTTTCTACTTGGATTCAGAATAGAAGAAAGCTGGAAAATTTCCGGATTTGGCCTTGGCGCGTCGCCCTAGGCTCCAAACTGCGGTAGTTTGGGCCTGGGGCAGCGCCCTACCATAGCCCCAGCATCACTCTACTGAAGTTTTGGGCCTGGGGAAGTGCCCCACCATAGCCCCACTGCCCAGATTTTCTTCTTTTGCTTTTTTTTTCTCCCGGAACGTTGCTAACTCCTTTCCAATGCTTTTATGTTTTCCGTTTTAGCTCTCATGGATTATTTTTCTCCACATTCTCCCTGCAAAGCATCTAATAACATATATTAATATTAGCTCACCACCATGGAAATGCAAATAATCATAAGGATATACATGACTTTTGCCCTTAAAACAAGGCTAAAATATGAGTAAATAAGGCAAGCGGGCGTATAAATACTCCCAAGATCAGGATACCACGCCTGGTACGGGTTTACTTTATTGTATTGTTGCATTTTGATGTTGGTTCCATGAATGGACCGGGTTGTGTTGTTGAATTATGATATTTGCTTATGGTCCTTGAGAGGTCAGGTTATTATTACTGATTTGTGAGTTTGGTCTTGGTGTAGACCGAGTTGCATGTTTAACACTTAGGTGTTGTTTAGGGGGATCCCGGGATGGGTCCGGGATATGTGAAATGGTATAATTGTTGATTTCTATTGATTTTTGATCATGGATATAAAGGTGGATTACATGTGGTACAAGCTAGGAAGAGACTTGTAGTCTAGGGATATCTGTTTGCTTGTTACATGTTTCTTGTACTCTTACTTGATTATTGTACTATTATTCATATGTTGTTTATTTGGAACTGGCTGATGATCCTACTAGTACACGATAGTTGTGTACTGATTTTGCACTTGTATTTTTTTTGTGAGTACATGCAATCTTCCAGCGGTTGACACGCGACCTCACCTGTAGTCCCAGCGTTTTCAGATGTCAAGAGTGAGCTGTTCAGTCGAGCTGCCTTGATTTCTATCTGTTTATGTTGTATCCACTTGTTTCGGGCTTAGACTATTTCTTATATTGGGGTTGCACCCCCACATTCTAGACTTTGGTAGTGTTTTGGTACGATGACTTTTAGATTCTAGGAGGGGATTTTCCGCAGAGTAGTGTTATGAAATTGATTTACTGATGATTATTGCTAGTTTACTCTTTGCACACTGGTTTTGAGTTGTTAGAACGGTTAAGTTCGGGGTCGTTGATGGTTCGCTCACCCGGGGGTTGGGTGGGTGCCACTCACGACGGTTTGGGTCATGACATAACAAGTCATGAGTTGGTTATAAAAGGTGGCCTCATCTATATATATAATAAAGGAGAGATTTAAACAAGGTGATGTGGCACCTCTCAATGACCTCTATTCATATTTATCTTTTTTCTCCTTTTTTTGACATTTTTCCCTTCGTTTCTCTACATATTTTATTAGTTAATTGGATTAACAAAAACCTCATAAAATAAATAATCAAATAAATATCCCTTTCCAAGAGTCATCCCATGCATAACTCAACAATAAATCCCAATTAAATCTATGATCCCACGTAAAAGCATAAAAAATAAATCCCAATTAACTCATCACACGTACAATAGTAAAATACATTAAATCTATTTGCACTAAAGACCAAAACAATTCTTTTTTTCATAATAATTATATTTGTAACAATTTTCCACCTCTTCATCCATGATTGGTTATCAATTATTGTGGAAACATGGATAGGCTATGAAACGGTAAAACATGAAGAGGCCCTAACACATTTATAACACCCTTTTTAATTCTCACCAAAATATTATTGCTTTATGAACACATAACGTGAATCCATGATAAAATCAGAAGAGATTTAGCCTAATTGTCGGATAGGTAGAAACAATGTCTATGCTCTTTGACAGTGCACCTAATTAAAAAATTGCGAATGCAAAAAGTACAACAAGCAATGCATCTTTTTCTGTCATCTTCTTTCTTACCGTCCAACAATCGTTGTTTGATATTTCATGTTTGATTGGGTTGAATTCTTTTGCCTTTATTTATTTTCATTTTCATTGCTTTGCATATTTTTGTTTTTTAGTTTTGATAATTTTCTGATGCTATTTACAGGTTTCGAAAAGTGCCGAGCAAACAACATTTTATAAGCTCCCGTTTGGTGTTTTTCTATAACTGAAACATTTGTAGAGTGAAAATTTTTGTGGTGGTTGCTGACTAAAGCCAAACAAGCAGCACAACTCAAACGGTACATATGGCGAGGCTGCAATTGGGAAGATTGAACTTGAAGCGGTTGGAAAAGTTTCACTTATATTGCAAGAGGTTTTTCAATTCTTTTTATTTGTTATTTTTGTGTTTCAATTTTTACTGTTACTATAAGAAGACAAGCTTATTTCTTATCCTCTTACCCGTTGTAAGTTTGTACTAATGTCAAAGAAAACACTACTCTGAAATATTATGCGCATGTTATTTTTTAAAATTGTTATGTAATGTATTTCCGTTTATTCTATATGAACCTATTTCAGCAAGAGTTTATGAAAAAACTTATAAAGTTGTTATGAATATTTTTTCTTGTATAAACCTCTATTTTATTTTTATATAAATAATTTAGTTGCTCGCAAAGTTTAAGATTATTATTTTTCCAAAAAAATATATGATTTTAATATTCAATGAGATTTTTGAAAAAATCTAACATGATACAAATCTGGATTAATTGAGCCACTGAATTGGATCTTAGATGATTATACAAAAAAAAAATGAATTCCTATAGCTACAAAAGGGTAAAAAAAAGTTTAAAATAAAATAAAAAAATATAAATGAAGTGTTATTTTGGTCATAGATTTTTTTTTTTAAAAAATTCACATAAAGTAGAGTAGGTAAAATATTTTACTCCAACTTGTGAGTCCTTTGTAAGAACACCTCAATTTTGAAAGTTTCAATGATTTTATTATTTCTTGGAGGTCTGTCTTTATTCGTGTTGTGAAAGGTAATGACCAATATAAACTTTTGAACGGTAAGATTGGGATTTTCTTTCATGATGAAGCTAGAAATAATATATTTGTAGTACTTTCACTTTCAAATGCTTAACGAAGGAAGATTACGATTAATATATTGATATTATAAAAGACAAATTATTGTTAATATAATTGTATCAATTATAATAAATTATTTACATTATAGTAACTCACGGTGAAATCATTGAGAAATATTTGATTACTAATTATTGATTATGTCATTTATCAAAATTATTTACATTATTTATTTTTTATGACCGCGCGAAGCGCGGATGAATTCACTAGTTGTGAAGAAAAGGGGAGAAGCAGTTGAAGAAATATATTCTCAATTCAAAAGAGCTTTTCTTTTCCTTCTTTCTTTAGTTATTAAGTTTTCATATTTTGGTCATTATATTGGACTTGTTTCTAGCTCTAAATAAATATTCGTACGGGAATTATTCTAGCTCCTGCTTTTAATTAAATAGTGAAATTATTTTTCGTGAATATTTCTTCTATTTTCTTATTTAATGGAGAAAAATATTTTCTTTAGCAGTACTAACTCCAGTATGGAGTAACTTTCTTTTTGTGTTGGGAAAATAATGAATCTTGATATTTCTATATAATAGTAAGTATTATTCCTAAATTTTTCGTGCTTAAGCTAAAATTTTGTATTTAATTTTTATCCGTTTTTTAGTTAGATGTTATTTAATTTATTAGCATCTATCTATTATGTACCACCTATTAATAAATTACTAATTCTGTAATCGAGAGAGGCGAAAAAAGTAATATCGTTAATTGGGGCATTGATAAATTGTTAATTAGTGACATCTACCTCTTTTATGTTATAATTTATTTTACACTTATTTGTAATCGAAAGAGGCAAGTAGTGTAAAAATCAATTATAACAAAGTAAGATAACCGAAAGGGACTTACAAAGAAGAGCATGTTTTAGTTCAAGCACACATTTCTGGTTTCTTAATATTACTATTTTGTCGATTAAATTATATAACCGAGAGGAGTGTAATTAGTTATTCAACTTCAGTAATAATATATACATATAATCGTGAGAGGTATTTATACATTTGTGAGAAATAGAAATTGAGGAATAAATAATTTATTTTATAAGAATATCAAGTGAAGTCACGATCCCAACACCTTTTATTATATTTGTGAAAAATAAAAATATTTTCTCTATTTATGGATTATTAATTAGTTAATTCACCATTCAACTACTTCTGGTTTTCTCAAATAGTAAATAAAATGAGAAACTTCTGTAGAATAGATAAATCAATCTCTGTGGGTTCGACATCTTTTTATACTATAATTTGACAGAGTATGAGTTAATTTTTATATACGCCAGTGACTCGTTAAATTTTTGGCGCCGTTATCGGGGATTGGCACAATCTACTACAGATTAATTATTTTACTACTAATTTGAATTTTTTTTAAACTCTTTTTATTTTTTTTAATTTTGACCAGTAATTTCAGAAAGCGTATGACCCATTCTTCTTCAAGAGAACTAGTCACTTACAATCCCGAAATTGAAAAATCTTTACAATTGTTACGAATAGAACATGCCTCACGATCTTAAATTTCTTCACAAAAAGAAATAAAAAATGATGAGCTTAATGATAATAACGACCCACCTCCACCACATCAAATGGAAGAACAGTTTGATGAGGTGGCACCATGATGTGATAGGATACTAAGAGATTATGCAAGACCAGATCACTTTGAAGGAGAATCAAGTGTGAGAAGACCACCAATAGCAACAAATAACTTTGAAATCTGCACAGACTTGATTCAAACAATTCAAAATTCATGTCATTTCACAGGTGATGCAAGTGAAGACCCTCATGCCCACCTAATTGATTTTCTTGAGCTAGTTGAAACTTGCAAGTACAATGGAGTCACAACAAATGCTATCAGGTTGCGATTGTTTCCTTTCTCACTAAAGGGAGAAGACAAAACATGATTGTGAAGCTTACCAAAAAGTTTCATCACTACTTGGGACCAAATGATCCAAAAAAATTTTAACAATTATTTTTCACTTGCAGAAATGATTAAAATGAAGCAAAAAATTAATTATTTTTTGCAAACAGATACTGAATTTGTATATCAAGCATGGAAAAGACTAAGATCATTGTTAAGAAAATGTCCACACCATGAAATTTCAAATCCTGATATTTTATATATTTTTTATTATGATCTTAAACCCTCAGCTAGAAATGTAATAGATGCAGCATCAGGAGGATCCATAATGAGCAAAATCACTGCAGAACTCAATGAAATTTCAGAAAATGCAGTTCAGTTGCCATCTGAAAGAATAATTATCAAGAAAGCAGCAAGAGTCAATTAAGCTGAAGCTTTAAATTTATTGACACAACAAATTGCAGCTCTCATACAAAAATTTGAGGCTTTTCAGGTAAGTTCTCAATTATCTACTCACCTAGAAAACTGTGATGTTTGTGAAGGTAATCACCATAATCATGAATGCCAAGCTTCTGTATAAAATGAAGAACATATAATATTATTGATTATAAAAATAATCACCCATTTGGTAGTTTCATGACACAAAAATATCCAGGATTTCAATGGAGTAATCCGAATGGTGCTGAAAATCCTCAAAGATTTTTTAATCAAAAGAAGCAGGTACAGAGACTACCTGATTTTCAAAATCAAATAAAAAGAAAATAAAATTTTCAACAATATCAACAACAGCCCCAAAGATCTCATCAACAAAGCCTTAAAGACATGATGTACAAATTTATTAAGGCTACTGATGAGAAGGTGGAAAGTCAACATTCAGCCATCAAGAATTTAGAAATTCAGGTAAGTCAATTAGCAACACTCATGTCTGGACAAATTCAAGGTGCTCTACCAAGCAATACTGAGAAAAATTCAAAGAAACACCTCAAAGCCATCTCTTTGCGCTCAGGTAAAAATCTTGACGATCCATATGCAGGTAGACAGAAAAATCCATGAAATATGAAACAAATAAATGAAAGTGAGAACAAAGAAAAATTTGATTTTCCAAAAGAATAAAAAGATAAAGAAAAAAATGTACTGAAAAATGAATTGATTACAAATCCTCATTCTGTACCTCTTCCTTTTCCCCAAAAAATGAAAAGAGAAAAACTTGACAAACAATTCTCAAAGTTTCCGAAAATTTTGAAACAACTTTATATTAATATACCTTTCACAGATGCTTTGATACAAATGTCCTCATATGCTAAATTTCTTAAAGAAATTTTATGTAGTAAAAAAAAAATTGGAAGAAGTTTCAGTGGTTAAGCTTACAGAGAAATGTAGTGCTACACTCCAAAATAAGCTTTCACAGAAACTCGGTGATCCACAAAGTTTTACAATCCCTTGTACTTTTAGAGGTGCCCATTTTGAAAAAATATTATGTGATTCAGGTGCTTCAATAAATCTAATGTCTTTTTCAATTTTCAAAAAATTAGAACTTGATAAAATGAAAGATACAGGTGTGTCTCTTCAATTGGACGATCAAAGTACTATAAAAATAAAAAGAATAATTGAAGATGTTTTCGTAAGGGTTGACAAATTTGTATTTCTAGTACTTGACATTGGTGAAATTACAATAGCAATAACAATTACAATTGAAAAATAAATGAAGAAAATAAATTTTCTTCTTGGCTGAGGCGTGGATATCTCGCTCTCCTTAAGGAGATTCAAGCCCACTGCAACAAATATTTTCATTGGTCCAGCAGTAATCTTGTTGACTTGTCTCCTCCAGGATACAACAACCCACACACAAAATATAACTCAATAAACTCTGGATAAGAGTTGAGTCCAAAACTCTAACACAGAACACCTTCCTTCAACTAATAAAACTCTCTTTTTTACTAACTCTTTTACACTCTATATTTTCTTGTACTTAGAAAAATATGCAAGACCACCTCTATTTATAGGTGAGATATTCATCCTAGTATTAAATAGGAATAATAAATTGGGTAGATAAAAGGCCTATAAATTACAAGAGTTACAAGGAGTAAATATGTAGAATTAAGGGTGAAGGTTACAAAAGTTACCAAGGCCAAAGGTCACATTCATGGTCAAAGACCACAACGTACAAGGCAGCATAATGAGGACAATATATGCTAACTTAATGAGACCTTTTAAAAGTGAGTAAAAGACACAATAATATCACCACAAAGAATAGGAGTTACTGCTGCATATTAATGCAATGTAATGGATAGGAGTAGTGTCACATGCTCCAACGTATATCAACCACATATCATCCAAACATTGACAATATTGAAAGATACACATTAATATAAATCAAAATAATCAAAATGCTCTTTACCCAACAATCTCCCACTCATTTTAATATTAACATAAGAGAGTTTATCAATTGAAGAAAGACTACTATGCATAATGAAGGTGTGCTCTGCATTGAACCTCCACTTAATAAAACAATAATTTTTACTCCCGAGTCGTAGTGGTCTCAGACTTGAACTATGACTACTTAAGGAAAATAAAAAGTTACTGTTTACACATAATAATCAAGGTAATAACATGAGCTTTATAACCAGCACTTTATGGCCTTGTGCTATCCCGATTTCATGAGTGTTTTTGAGAATAAGCCCAGTTCTCATAGGAAGCGGCCTACTTCCACACTCACATTAGGTGAAATCTGTCAAGGGTGCTCTTGTAAGTTTAACACCCCACTCATACGAGCTACATATTTCATTAAGAGTTTTTTAACTCAACCTTCATAAACTATTACAGGAAAAAAATGCACTCACACCATAGAGAGGGACAAAATTTAGTGCATTTCACAACAAGTCACCATGTGTGTTTTATCGCAATTTTCACTTTCGTTTATTTTTTGAAAGGAAAACGGAACTTCATTTTTGAAATGGTTTTGACTTATATTAAACTTGAAAACTTGTAAAAAATCTCCAAATTTAATTAAAACAGAGCCGCCACTTAATTTTTAGGAAAAATCCAAAAAACCTTTGAAAATATATTCGAAAGATTTAAAACAGATAATCTGCTAGAGGCATTTGCATATTCTTGGAAACACTACTGTACATGTAAGGATGTTTAGAATTTTTAAACAAATAAAAGAGACTTAAGCTAGAGGAAGCAAAATCATGAATTAGCAAGTGTAAAGAGTTTAGCATGTTGGTAGCTAGATAATGAATCTTGTTTCGACAGATTTGAACTGGATATGCTCACATCAAACACGTAAGAAAGTAATCGACTTCGGCATTATAACAACCAAATTACAACAACTTTGAGACTCATAAATATACATGATTGAAGTTTAAACATGCCTCATGAAAATAGTAGAGAGTGAACATTTAGGTCTTAGTTTTTGTTTTTTTATTATTAAGGACAAAGGTCATAACAAGGATGCGTGGAGAGATTATCTCATTCATACAAACTGTCACTTAGAATGATAGAAACAGATTCATGATGAAACATGGAGTTAAGGAAGGCACAAACATGAATTTCATATGAAGACACACCGAATTTCTAAGAAAATAAATACATGACATATTAAAGCTACTGACTTATTTCTCGATCAAGGAAGACCTTTCTTTCTCAATGAGTTCTACTTGGTATTGTGAACCAAGGAACTCATAAGGGGTTGCCTATGTTCCAATCACACCCAAGACAGAATATCAAGCATACCCAAAGCAGAATAACTATAGAAACAACACCAAAGCATTCATATGAACATTTAGAAGACAATAAAACTGAGCGACAAGTTCAAAAGACTTTCAGCTTGACCATGACGACAATAATCCAGAAAGAACAAGCTTCAAAAACTCATGAAATCACACATATGCCTTCAAACAAGACCAGTCGGAAACCAACCTAATTTCACTCTAATAATGAAGAGTAACAGAGACGAGGGGAAGCGAAAAGGTAAAAGGAAAGGTTACCTATTTTTGGGCAGCGAACGAAAATATGATCTTCGTCAGAAACTTCTACCACCACCGGAAACTCAATCTTCACTCGAAATGGAACAGACTTTCGTATGAAATCTCTAATACTCCTTTTTGGTTATATGAGATTAGAGAAAAGCTTCTCCATAATCCCCAAATTTTCCCCCCAAAAAGAGCTACCTCACACAATGAAAGGGGAGGGTTTATATAGGGAAATTCTGGCGGAATGGAGGGGAAAACAGAGGGGGTTTTCTGGGAATTTGCTTGAGGGAAATTTGAAATCCCTAATGGGATAAGCTTTTTCATCAAGGAATTGTATGAAGTTGTACAATTTTCCTCTGAATTTGCGGAGAAATTGCCACATAGGGCTGTTTCTAGAACCTTCGAGGTTTCCAGCTCGTCATCTTGAAGGAAGGTGGATGGCGTTTGGGAATTGTGACAGAGTTTGGGGATTTTTTAGAGATGTTAGAGTTGTTGTCGTCATTGGAGGTCGACGACATTAGGGTTTCGTTGGAGAGAGGAGGTGGAGAAAACGAAGTACAAAGGGAAGGTTGGGGAATTGTACGAGGCGTGTTACTCATTTTTGTTCGTTCTTTCTGAGAATTTGGAGTCGCGTGAATACACGGATGGGGTGAGGGAATATAATGGTATATGTGAGGATATATGATGATAGGAATATAGGAGTGGGCCGGGTCGGTTTGGATGGTTTTGGGCCGAGGTAAATTGGATTTTGGGTCACTTTGTTGCTGGAATGAGGGTTGAAATTTGGTTTAAAAACTGGCCACTTTGCTTTGCAAGTGTGGTCAGATTTGGTTAAAATAGTGACCAAATTAATTTAAATCATAGACAGATTGAATAAATTGAAGAATTTAGGCAGAAATTTGAATGAAATGAATTAAGTACTTAATTAAAGAAATGCGCTTCCATATTTAACAATTAACAATAATTATACTAACAAACATACAATCATCTTATTAAATATAACTGAATCATTTAAAATCAAAGAAATACTCATACAATTATTTCTTGATTTTTAAATCAGTTTTGAGAAAAATGGAGCACGTTTCAAACTTTAAACAAGGTTTTCGCTTAAAATAAATTTCAAAATATTTCCTTAAGTAAAATTCATATACTCTTATATAATTAAATATAGAGTATACATTTTCACCTAAAAATACTAAAATAGCCTCTAATTAATTTTGGAAACGTTTAAAGTCTTATAAAAACAAATAATTATTTTGAAATTATTTTAAAATAATAGAAGCTCAAATATTAATTAGGAATGTGGAGGGTAAAAATTGGGTGTCAACAACTGCCCCTCCCTTTGGGTAGGGTGGATGTAAGGAACTCTGGTCAAAGGGAATTGACGTTCTCAATTTTGTCCGACCACAAATTCATCTCTAGAAAGCGGTTGGTTCTAGCATGAATTTCATGGAAGTATGGACAAACTCCGGTGTAGAGTTTACTACATATCTCAAGTTATATAAGAATTCACGCTACTTGTAGTTTAAGATGCTTAATTTTATGCACGGTTTTTAAAGAAATTCAACAGCTATCCCGACCTCAGATCAATGAGAGACCAGAAAGCTAGAGAGTAAGGAAATTGGGGGAGGTTTGGAATGCAGCCGAGTTTTTAAATTAGAACCCGCCTACATATCCCAGGACTTAGGAATCAAGCTGCTTGTAGTTCAACTCAATCGGTGGAAAATGTAATCTTTATGTTGAGACAACCTTTGGCTCGGGATGAGTGGCAAATAATTAAGCTTATAGAAAAGAGGCTTGTAACCTCTCAACTATGAATGTGGTGCACTTCACACCCACAAATAAGATCTTACCTGGACATAATTTCCAAAGCTCAAAGTGTATTGCCGCTCGGATTTGAAGAGAAGGAATATTACTTCTAGCGTGAGTTTTGAAAATACCGTGGATACAAAACAAAGATCCAACGATAGGAAATACCCACATGCCTTTTGATAGGGGTGTGGTTTGATGGTGGTGAAAGTCGTTCCTCAGCTCGCATCCAAAGAGTTTGGTATTTCTTTTCGGACTATGTCCCAGTTTGTTGCTAAGAAAAAGTTCCACGTTGTGATGCGTCCTTTTTGGTGTAGTCCGCACATGTGGTTTTGCTTTGAGAATTTCATCCTTCTCGGATGCTCTCGATAATATCTCAAAACAAATTTGTTAGTAATAACATAATCTTATTTGGAGAGGTAGTTTCTTCGCTATACCTCATCCTGGGATTATATCCGAATCCCGTGTTGTGACGTCCTTTTGATGCATTTTGTACCTGTCATTCTGATTTGAGATTTCCATCCTCTCGGATGTTCTCGGTAATATTTGAAAGAAAATGGTTAGTAGTAAAGTAATTCAATAGATAAAGATAGCTTTGTACCTCATTTTTCCCATTTATCGCTCTTGAAGCAGATGTCGTCCTTTCCTATCTTTGTCTTAGGAAATAGCGACTTTTATGACAAGAATGTGATATCTTTCATATCTATCGGATAGGATTGCCTTTGTGGCGGTTTTTGAATATGACGATCTTCGTAGTCGTTGTGATGTAACAGTCTTCATAACCATTTATAGCAACTTGTCAATGTTGTACCTGGTGCGCATTCCCGTTGTTGCGGCTTAGAAGTGTTAGATTTACGCATTTCCATTGCTGCGACTTAAACACTTTGCACATTCTCGTTGCTGCAACTTAAATACTTTGCGCATTCCCATTGTTGTGGCTTAGAAGTGTTAGCTAATCCAACTTTATGGAGGTTGAATGTGGTGATCTTTGAGTTTGATGACCCTCGTGGCCGTTGCAATGTAACTGTCTTCGTAACTGTTTGTGGTGTTCTCTGGAACGTGATAGCCTTGGTGGCTATTATCAGTAGTCTTCGCATATGCCTTTGGGGTAAGTCTTGCACATCATTCGTATCGACGCGACTAACAGATATTCCCTGAATTGTCAGGCTTTGGATAATCTAGCACATCATCCAACTTTGGATAGAGGTGGCTTACAGATGCCTTTAATTTATCAACTTCGAGTAATCTTGCACATCATCCGATTTTTGATAGAGGCGACTTACCGACATCCTTCGAATTGCTAGTTTTTTAGGGTAATCCCGCACTTTTATCCAATCTTGGATGTAATGCAACTTACAGATTTCCCTTTAATTGCTAGCCTTTGGGTAGTCCTGCACAATATCAATGTGGATATGTCGTGGCTTATAGATAACCCTTGGACTATCAATTTTTTGGTAGTCTTGCACTTTATCCAATTTTGGATATTAGTGCGACTTACACATTACCCTTGAACTTTCAATCCTTAGGTGATCTTGCATACTATCCAGTTTCAGTTATCAATGCGTCTTACAGATAACTCTTAGTCTGTCAAGTTTTGGGTAATCTTGCACACTATCCAGTTTCAGACATCGCTGTAGCTTACAGGCGACCTTTGGCCTTCCAACTTTGGGAGATCCAGTTTATCATCCGATCTGGATGGCGTCTTGCAGACATCCTTCAGACTATATGCTGATGGCAGGCGTTATTTGATCATTGGGGTGACAAGGCCCTTGTCACACGATCAAAGATAGTTGCATCTTTCGGCGATCGATGATTTTGACTGTATAAGCACACTTTAGTGCGAGATGACATTTGTCTCAAGTAAATAAGGGTGCATAAAATATCTCCGACATCAGACTCCTCTGTCTTACGCGATATTGGATATGAATATGCTGGATGGCAGACTTGGCAAGATAATAAGGAAGCAAGTACATCCCCAACGTCATACTCCTTCGTGTCACGCAATATCAGATATAAATATGTTGAATGCCAGACTTGGCATAATATTAAGGAAGAAAATACATCCTCAATGTCAGACTCCTCCGTCTCACGCAATATTGGATATAAATATGCTGAATGCCAGACTTGGCATAATAATAAGGAGGCAAATACATCCTCAACGTCAGACTCCTCCGTCTCACTCAATATCGAATATAAATATGCTGAATGCCAGACTTGGCATCATAATAAGGAAGCAAGTACATCCCCAACGTCAGACTTCTTCGTCTCACGCAATATCAGATATAAATATGTTGAATGCCAGACTTGGCATAATAATAAGGAAGAAAATACATCCTCAATGTCAGACTACTCCATCTCACGCAATATCAGATATAAATATGCTGAATGCCATACTTGGCATAATAATAAGGAGGATAATACATCCTCAACGTCAGACTTCTCAGTCTCACGCAATATTGGATATAAATATACTGAATGCCAGACTTGGCATAATAATAAGGAAGCAAATACATCCTCAACGTCAGACTCCTCCGTCTTACGCAATATTGGATATAAATATGCTGAATGCCAGACTTGGCATAATAATAAGGAAGCAAATACATCCTCAACGTCAGACTCCTCTGTCTCACGCAATATCAGATATAAATATGCTGAATGCCAGATTTGACATAATAATGGTAATAAAGTAAATATACCCTCAATGTTAGACTCCTCTGTCTCACGCGATATCGGATATAAATATGCCAGATTTGACATAATAAAGGATGCATAAATATCTGTAGCATAAATATGCAAATGAAAATATCTTCAATGTTAGACTCCTCCGTCTCACGCGATGTTGGACACAAATATGCTCTTGGGTCGATCCCGCACAGCCAGTGTGACTTAGAACGCTTATGAATGTCATCCTCTTTGAAACTGGCCGGTAGAGGGACATAGTATTCGCAGCAAATGTATTACGGTATTAATGATGATGATGGTCCTCGCGACATGGTCCTCGCGACATGGTCCTCTTGACATGGTCCTCTTGACATGGTCCTCTTGACATGGTACTCTCGACATGTAAACATGGCATGGTCCTCTTGACATGCAAATGCGATATGCAAATATGATATGGTCTTCTTGACATGCAAATACGACATGCAAATATGATATGGTCCTCTTGACATGCAAATATGATAGTGATGTAGATTATCATGCAATGACATGCGTTGCAGTTACAGAAAATATCACCTTTGGTTTTTATGTTGTCCTGTTGACTCCTTTGTGTACCTGTGCTCGAGGCAAACAATTAGTATCCACAGCGTCGCTTTTACTAGCGATCACAGTCAAACTTGAAAACTTTAAAGACACCATCTATGAAGCTAATCAAAACAACTTTTACTTCAAATGTGAATGAAATGGTCGTGCCCATTTCTGGGGACAACCATAAATATCATTTTTGAACATCATCTGTTCGTGGTGGTCTTTGACTTGATGGGGTTGGTAGAGAACATCGTCAATCTGTTATTTGGTGTCCTAATTTGAAGTTGACCAAAATGTCCTGATTCGCTTGGGGACTTGAAGATGCTGTCAATCTTTCTTTGTCCAGTAGTTCTTGCGAACTTACAAGAAAACTTATCCGTCCTAGGAGTTTTGCTTCTTCCGGCTTCTTCCTACTGCTTTGGCTTTTCCCGCCAAATTTTGGGGTTTCTGGTCTCGTTGCATTTATTTAAACACGTTGGATAACGAGGGACTTTAACTAGTTTCTAACATACTTTTTGGGATAACTTGCATCCATAGAAAAATTATTTGTTTTTGGTGAAACTGATCTGTGTTGACCTCCTTCGATCTTCTGCTCCTTGCTTTGTCTTTCTGGGTGCTTTCCATTCTCGGGTATTCATCATCCTCGACTCCCTGAGTCACAGTAGACATAAGACAAAATCACATTATGAAGGAGTAAAACTAATCTTTGTAAAGGTTTTTCAAACAAGTTCTGGAAAATAAAGAAAAGGATAGTTTTGGAAAGGTCCCTGCCCGTCATGTCATGTGCTAGCTCAACAAATGTCCTTTTCTCGAGGCCTTGGCATTTCTGACATACTGCTGGCAGACTCTAAGGATCCTTTGTCATCCTAGCTGGGGAGTTCGAAAAATGTTTTTCGAGAAATCTGTCACAGTTGGGGATTAATCCATCTCGGATTGGGGATTTTAAAGTAGACTTTGATCTCTCGGTGTTGGATGTTTTATCGGAGTTTATTTTTGAACCCTTGAATGAGGTTTTGGTGGAAATTTTGAGGTCTTCTTCAAAATTTCTGCCCCAGTTTAAAGGTTTCACGATGAATCTTATTCCATTGATAAGAGACTCGACACACTGTGGGAACTATGAGATTCTTTCTTGAGATTCACTTCAGATGCTCTTCAGCACATTCTATATTTCGACTTGCTGGAGAATGATCTTCGCCTTATGAATTTTTGAGATTCCTTTCTCAAAAATTCTGCCCCAGTTTCCATTTCCTGGGTAATATGACTGAACCGTTATGGCGCCTATGTATCCCATTGAGGCAAGAATCAGGTCAGACATAGTTCCCACGCTTATAGTGGGAGAATGTTGAAAATAATTAAAGGGGTGACCGAAGCTGACAAAGGCTTCCTACGTATCTCATTCTTGAGAATTCAGGTCAAACATAGTTTAAGATAAAGAGGGGGAAAGATAGATTTTTTCTAAGGAGTTGATCGAAGCTGACACAGGCCACCTACGTGTCTCATTCTTTGAGAATTCAGGTCAAACGTAGTTCATACAAAGAGGACAGGGGATTTTGAGCTATAAAAATGATCATAATTTGAAAAATGCGATTACAAGGAAAGAAAGAAGACCATTTTTAGGCATAGTATCTCTTCACAGCATCGGAGTTGATCAGCTTGGGCCACACTTGGCCATCCATCTCATACAAAATCAAAGCTCCCCCAGATAGCACTTTACGAATGACATGCGGTCCTTGCCAATTTGGCGCAGACTTTCCTTTATCTTGTGGGAGGGAAGGATTAACTGTCCATTCCCTAGATTAAATTCTGGATTGACCAATAAATTTTGGGAGATGATGTTTATGCTTATTATCGTCCTATTATTATAGGACCAATCAAAGATATCGACGTATGGCTTGAGCAGACTGATAAGTTATTTCTTTTGCGCTTTTGACAAATGAACGTCGACGATGATTTCTTCAACTTGACCGTTTCCTCCTAGATTGACCACCCCAAACTCTTTTAGGTGGGGCCTTTTTTGGTCTTCAAAGTTCTTAGACTCCTTGATTAGTTGTTCAAGGACCATAATTTCATACCCTGATTTGTTAATTCAGCTTTTGACATGACATGACATTGACAGGTTTTAAGTTATCATTACTGAAATCAGAAATGAGTTAGATAATAACAAATAATAAATAGCAAAGTTTTCGCAATAAGGGAGGCTTTTCATTTTGAATCCAAAAATATTTACAAACTATGGCTATGACTCACACAAGTACGAGTCTATGCCTTTTGGAAAGCAAAAAAGACAGTACGAGGAAATTGAAAACATAAAGGGTGGGTCACGGGACTAATCTGGACTATCACCGATTTTTCATGAAATAAAGTCTTAGTCACCCAGAAGACTGGGGAGTCATGAGGGGAGTTTCAGCCCAGTTCTGTAACTTTTTTCCAGGCTTGGAGTCCCTGATCATGTCTTCTTTGGGGATTTTTCTGTTATAACATCACATTTATTAAATAACTCTCCTATTCTATCCTCTAACCCATCGCTTGAGGGACCAATGCGCATCGAGAATGACTGATACAAGTGAGGGAGTGTCTTGGGTGGTACCGGCTGCTTCTCTTCTTTGACTCTCACTTTTTCCTCTCGGGCTACGTACCCTAAGCCATACCTAGTCAGTTGTTCGGGAATTCTTATGGGTTCAGTCATACCGTGGAAATTCATTCCCAGCCCAAAACCTGGTTCATATCCTCTCCTCAGCATCATAGTCGCGAGCATTTTATAGATAGGTGGCATGGAGATTTGAGGAGCAAGATCCTCTCCCATGGCATTAACAATATCTATGGTGTAGAAATCACTTCCTCTCAGGACTTCTCTAGAAATAGGGACACAACCATTAGGGCAGCTTAGGTGACTCCCTTCACCATGGATCACCACTTCATGTTCTTCCCAGATGAATTTTACCATTTGATGCAAAGTTGATGGCACGGCTCCAGCTCCATGGATCCATGGTCTTCCCAAAAGTAAGTTGTAGCTGGTGGTAATATCCATGACTTGGAACTCCGTACAAAATTCGGCAGGTCCTATTTGGATATATAGGCTGACTTCTCCAATAGTGTCTCTTTGACCACCATCAAAGGCTCTCATGTTGATCCTGCTCTGGCAAATCTTTCCCGGATCATATTCCATTGTCAATCAAAACTCCATTTATAATCTTTTCTTGACATTTGACAGTGGCGTATAAGACCTTGTTGCGCTTTAACCCTTCAAAGGGTAGTTCAACAATACTCAAAGTAGCTATAGCTTTTTCTGGCATTTCTTGCTTTTTAGGGCTAATCGACACTATTGATTTGCTCACAACCCATTCTTCATCGACCTCTATCATGTTAATAGTGGCTCCCCCGTGATTTGAGAGCGGGTTGTTATTAACATTGGCCGATGCGGTTTGTAGTGTGACCACTCTTTGATCAATCAAATCTTAAATTTGTGCCTCGGGTTAATGCAATCTTCGATATCATGTATGACTCCTCTGGAATGATAAGCACAATGTCAGTCAGCCCTGAAGAAACACGAGTCGGGATTGCCTGATTTAGGTTGTATCGGCTGAATAAATCCAACAGCCTTTAATCTCTTATATAACTGAGTTATGGTTTCAGCTAACTGGGTGAAAGTTCGAGGACCTTTTTTTTCTAGATTAGAGCGAGGGAGATTGGTATTAGTGGGAGACAGAACCTGGCGATTATTTTGGTTCTCGGGAGCCTTTTGATACACTTGGAAGTTTTGAGGAGGAGCTTGGTAAGTGGGTTGCATATTTGGTTGTGGAGCTTGGTATATGGGATGCAAGTTTAGTTGTGGAGCTTGGTAAATAGGCTGAGTGTAGAAAACGGATTGAGGATTTTGTGGAGTTGGGGAAGGAGTTGTTGGAACAAGTGACTTTTTTGTAGTTAGATCCAAAGGGTTTCCGTGATCTCGGGCTAGGACTGGAGGATACTGAAGACACCTCTTCCCTCTTCTTCTTGGGAAATCCTACTGATCCCGAGGATGTTGAGGCCTTAGTAATCTTGCCACTATGAAGACCTTCTGCGACAATTTCACCAATCTTAACTAGGTCCGCAAATTTTGCTTTAACTGCCGATATCATTTTGTCTTAGAACTCCGACTCTTGAGAACGCATAAACACCACACTTATTTCCTCTTCATACATGGGAGGCCTAACTCTCACCACTTATTTTCTCCATCGATAGGCATAGTCTCTAAAGTCTTCATTCGATTTTTGCCTGATGCGCCCTAGAGAGTATCGATCTGGAATGACTTTTCCACATTGTATTCAAACCGTTGAGCGAAGTCTCGGTCTAGGTCACTCCACCTGGACCATTTTTTCAGTTTCTGAGAGGTGAACCATTCTAAAGCCTCTCTGCTCAGACTTCGACTAAAAAGCCTCATTAAGAGAGCATCATTTTTCCGGGCACCGACCATCTGGTCACAATAACTTCTTAGATGGGCTTCAGGATTCTCGACACCATTGAAGGTATCAAACTTGGGAACCTTAAACCCTTCTGGCAGGTCCATTTCTGGATGGATACAGAGATCATCATAATCATAGACTTTCTTGTAAGGTGAACCTCGAAAATCTCTAATCTTGGCTATCTCCTCCTTTATCTATGCCATGTCATGGTCGTGTTTCTTCTCTGTAGACCTCAGTTCTCTCTCCTTCTCCTCATAGTTGTCCAGCTAAAGGCCTTTCTGGAGAATGGAGTATGGTTCTACCATAGCGTGGAAAGTGGTTGATGGTATGTTTTGCACAGGTGGGGGATGGACGTGTAGAATGGAATTTGGATGTGTGGGGGTATAATTCTGTGGGTTGGTGACATTGGGATGGTTATTATGGGAATTGTAAGTGTTTAGTGGCGTGTTCTTGTAATTCGGAGGGAGGTTTTGTGGGAGGTAGGCACTTAGGTTGTTGCTTTAGTTAGTGTGCTGGATAAGAGGAGTATGAGTTTGGTACAGGGACCTGATATGGGAAGGATTATTTGAGGGAGATTCGTTGGAAGGTCTGGGGATGGAAGAGGAAGTGATATCTCCTGGATGGTTTTTAGGCAATGGAGAGTTGAGTGGAGGAATCTGGAGCGGGGTCTGAAGGTTACCCAAAGCTGGAGTGTTGGCAGCAATAGCTAAGCTAGCCATATCCTTGGCTTTCTGTACTTCTTCTTGCATCTTTTCCAATTTTCTTGCAAGCTCTGCAATCATTTTTCTTTGTTTAGTGATAACATTGTCTCTCACAGCCAAAGCGTTCTCTTCTTCACTATCAGTCATTTTCCCTTTAGAAAAGCGAAGGTCAGAGGATGAATCCAGGGGTGCCTTTGAGTGGGTGAAGTAAGGATGTTCGGCCAGTTTCGTCAATGCAGATCAGTTTCTATTACCTGTTGAAGTGAAAAACAACTCAAAGGCTAATATGTTAGATCCCGTTAGTGATAAATGATACAAGATATATGACATAAAATAAACACATAAGAATTGCTTTAAACACATAAAAGTTGCTTTTCGTCAAGGCAAATTGATCCACGGGTAATTTGACTTGAGGGTTCAATGGACAAGAATTTGCCCATTGATTTTGGATAAGTGGATTTTATCAGGAAGGTTGACTTTTTGACCTTGTAGCACCTTTGCTTGCTGCACATTCCGAACTTACTGACATCCTTGTAAAAGTGAGGAAATGAAAATTTCTTAAAGATAGGGGCTGGGCCTTGAAGGCTGCCTACGTATCTCACGAAGGAGAATTCAAGCCCTACGTAGTTCGGATAGGTAATAGAGAAGTTTTGTTTCATTTCATTTTGTCCACTATCTTTGATTACAAGGGGAAAGCAAAAACAACATAAGAGTAATAACTAAAAACTAAAACTCTGCTACTTTTAAAGCTTCATTTGGATAGTGGCGGGTCTTCTGAACTCTTCTCGATCTTATTCTTCAAGGATGATAAGGTGGGAACTCCAGTCTCGATGTCATGCCCCCTATCCCTGCGTGATAGAGGCAAATCTCTTTTCCTTGGTGCCAAGCCCTAGACATCTTACCTGGCTTCCTTTCCACTGGCTCTAGAATCTTGGCTTGAACCAACTTAGCATAGATCTCGTAGTAGGTGTCCTGAAAGATGGTGAAGTCGTAGTGGTGACTTGTCACATCCTCGGTGATTGTCATGCCATGACCAACTTGGTCGCATGCGAGGATAGTTCTGGGACCCCACATGTGGCTTATCTAGCCACTGGTAATCATGTGGTAAATTTGGTCTCTCAAGGCATTGCATTCATCAGTGGTATGCCCTCTTTGATGTGAATGATAGGCACACTCCTTGTGTTCATTCTGAGGGTGACACCCGAATCCCTCAGATTGGTCGGGATAAAGAACTCCCATAGCTTTCAGAGTTTCATAAATTTCTGAACAGAGGATCACTTTTGGATTTCTGGCATACTCTTGGGAGTGAACTTTGAGAGTGATGGGCTTTCCTCTTGGCCGAAATCTAGTAGGCCACACATCATCACTCTTGACCTTAGTCCAATGGTTGATTCCTGTGTCAGGGAGTCGAATATTTTCATAAATGTTCTTGTCCAGAGTGGACCCCATGAGCACTTGCTCATTTTCTTCAGATTCTTCAATTATCTCTCTTTTCCTTTGTTGATCTGTCCCAGCCCTCCAGTTATGTCCCCAAATTCCAGGAGAAGTTCTTCGAGTTCCAGATCAAAGATTGGTTCGGTCTTGGGTTTGCCCAGTATTTAATCAATTATGGCAATCCTTTCTTTGGATTTGGTGGTCTGCTCCTCCACCTCTTTAGTCCTAGCTATGGCAATTTCCATTAGGCGATCGACTTCCTCATGTTTTTTCTAAACTTCCTCCATTTCCTCTCGAATCCTTAGCATTCTCTCGCGCATGATTGCAACTTCCATTTCAGCCTTTCCTGAAAGAATGGAGATTTTTTAGAAGGCTTTATGGTTTTCGGAGAAACTTGGAGGACTTGGAGTATTTTGATCGGACTTTATATAGCGGGCTTATATTTTTGCGTACGGTGTTCTAAAAATCCTGAAAAAAATTAGAGTGGATCAATTTACTCTTGATTCAAGCAACACATGTAGCACATAATGTAATTAAAATACATAAGAGAATATATATAACGCGCGTATCCTAGCTTGGTGACCTTTTTTGTGCCAAAGGTAGGCCTAACATTTTGAAAGCCGTATATGTCGTATAGAATTATTTCATTTCCCCCAAAAATAGATATATATAATAAAAACTTCTCGGTAGGGGATACAAGCAAGCCAAAAGAGGGATACATTTGTTAGAGGAAAAAGGGAAAATAGCATAAGATAGGCCCGTGCAAGGGCAAAAATAAAGCAAACCCACGCAGGGGTATTTTAACAAAATACATAGGAAATAGAAACCCACACAGGTTTTTTTTAAGGAAAGAAATACATAAAGATAAACCCATGCAGGGGTGACACTAAGGTGCTCCTGATGATGATCCTTTCTCCATTCGACCTTTTTTGAACTTTTCTGCGATCTCTCGAAGCTCGAATGATGCTTTCCAATACTCAGTCTCGACTTCAAGTGACCTCCGTTCTCTTGGTAACTCAGCAAAGCCCAAATATTGCTTAGTCATGGTGGAGAATACTCTGTCCACTCCCATTTTCATACTCTCAAGTTCTTGAGTGAGATCATCAATGGTGCGCCGATCTCTTTCTCGTTCTGACTTAACCTGAGCTAACTCCTCTTGAAGTTCTTGAAGTTGGAGATGAATTCTGGATCTTGAACCAATTTGAGGCCTGTTTTCAGCCAAACCTTGCAAGTCTCTTTCTAGCCAAGCCCTGTAACCCTAGGTGCACCCGACTTTGTACCTATATGCAGCGAGTCCTACAGTGGTTTTCTCTTTGACGCTCCTTCTCCAGCTTTTGAAGATCTCAGATGCTAACGGGGTTTTTTCATCTCCGTAGTCAACAACATAGACTCCCATATGACCAGTTTCAATTTCAGTTTGCGATTTTCCAAACTGTCTCAAGACCCTTTGGGGAACATAGGGTCGAATTCCTTGAATCCTGAGGACCGGCAAGAAGGGCATTCCTTCGCTTCCGATGATGACGACTTTGAAGAAGAAGTTATACAGCATCCACTGGATAATATCCTCTCTTAATCCTGCGAAGATCCGTGCCCATTCCCCTTTTGACATTTCTAGGCTTATTTGTTCATCCTCTACCCTTTTGTTGAAATTCCTGATTCTGTCTTTTCCCTCGAATGAAGGGAGTTCGGGTGGTGCATCTTCTATCATCACATGACTCAGAATCCACATTTGGAGAAGCAAATTGCATCCTTGAAAGAAACCATGACCATTTTGACACCTTCCCAAAGATTGGTAGATATCTCCCAAGATGACGGGTGCTAGGGGAAAGTATTTGATTTTTCCATCCTTCTTAAGGCCGTGAAAGATAGTATTAGCTACCATAGATGGCGAAGGCCAAGGTCCTAGTTTCATCCCAATCTTTGTAAGATATGAATTCGTTTTGGTAGTTCAAAAATCCTTCCTTAACGCCAAAATGTAAGTACATGTTCTGAAAAGAAATGGTCGAATTTCCTATCCAGTTACACGTATATCCGCGCAACTTAAGCATTTCTGCTATCTCCCCTGTTGTTGGTTTGTTTGGTATAAGCACATCTGCTTCGGGAAATGGCCTCCTCTTGGCGATGGTCCAACAACATCGAAGAAATCCCCTATTTCTTCTATACTTGGTGTTAACTCGACATACCCAAACCTGAAAACTATCCTATCATTGTCCCAACGATCGATAAGGGATTGTATTAACTCCGGACATCCTTTCATTCCCATCAGTGATGGTTAGTATCCCAAGTGTGTACCCACATGTCGACGCTGAGTCTCGGTGAAACCGTACCACCACATTTGAAGTTGCAAAGGAGGACTCACGATCATTTCGAACTTGAGGAGACTAGACATCCTACAAAACAGACAGCTAGTTAGATATCCCATTTCGGGGACAACAATCTATATGTTTCGACATATACGTCTTTCAAATAACACATAAGGGTATGATCATCTTTTCGGGCCGGGGGCCCTTTTCGACTCAAGGTGGTCTCACTGATGGGCCCGATACCTTAGGTCAATGCCTATTTCAGGAATTTAGCTTCACTCTATGCTAGTTTGACTAGAATGGGTTTTGAAAAGAGACGGGGAACCCGAGTGGACAACTGCGGGCTGAAACAATGAACAAGTGTCGGCCAACCTGGAACCAACTAATTGCTTATTGTTTTGAGAATTCTATTTTTTTAAGTAGAGAAGTGACTGCAAAGACACGCGTAATCACTTTTTCCTAATGCATTCTAATTTTGCCATTTGGCGGAACCTGTATGCCATGAATGCAACAATAGTATTTTGCAAAAATTTAAACACATAAGCAAATAAGTGCGGAAATTAAAATTATTACATTCCCAAATAGTTAGTCAAATAAAGCAAATAAAGTTAGAAAAAATATTTTGGTTAGAACTTAGCATAAGTCTCCAGCAGAGTCGCCATTTCTGTTATATCGCAATTTTTCACTTTCATTTATTTTTTCAAAGGAAAACGCAACTTCATTTTTGAAACGGTTTTAACTTGTATTAAACTTGAAAACTTGTAAAAATTCTCCAAATTTAATTAAAACAGAGTCGCCACTTAATTTTTAAGAAAAATCAAGAAAACCTTTGAAAATATATTCGAAAGATTCAAAACAGATAAAAATCTTTTGGATTTAATAAATCTAGGTAAGAAGTTCATATTAACATTTTAGGAAGGTTTTTAAGGCACCTAAAATGTCCGCTAATACGCGGTTATCCGGCTATTTTTCTATCTTAATATATTGACTAACTTTATAAAAATCATGGAATATTCGATAAAGAGTTATGACATGTTTGTTTATAGAAAAAGATTGGCATATTGAGCGAACTGTGCAAGTAAAACTTAATAGCAATTTACAAAGATTCAAAATTAATTTAAACACATAAAAATCTTGCAAATAAAATACATAGTACTCCAATGGGACATTAAACTAAGTTAATAAAAAAGGTTAGTGTTTACAAAGTCCGAATTATACAAATAATTCTAGACTCAGAGAAGGGAAGAAGTTGGGTCTAGGCACTTAGGCCCAAACTCCTACAAATGTCCATATTGGACTACCAATTTCTCGGGTTAAGCCCGTTTAAATTTAACTCCGCTCCTTTGGCCATCCTTGTATATTAGCTTCCATTATGTATGGCACTTAGGCCACGCGTATTTTTTTTTTGATCAAATTTTAACCCCTTTTGGGTCTCAGCAAGAAGTCGACTCGATAAATGGAGCCTCCTTGGCCCAGTGAACATGCAGGGATAAAGTCCGCTTGGACTCGGATCATTTTCACATGCACAAAAGTAGGGGAAATGATTAGGAATTACTTTAAACAAGTTTAATGCATAGTAGACATAACATTCTTATAACTCAAGGAAATTATTTGCAATCTGGCACATATATATCATGAGATTTAAACAAAGAAAACTACTGAAAACTACTGAAAACTTAAAGAAATTCCAAAACCTTTCAAGGAGAGAAAAGAAAAAAAAGAAACACTTAGAGGTGTTGCATATATTTATACAGGGGTGGTAATGACCAATCGACAAAATAATTTCTTTATGTTTAAAATATAACAAACAACTGACGTGATTGCATCAATTATCTAGTCTTAATAACTTTAAAATGCGATGATTTTAGAACCCCTACAGGCCATAGGAAGTAATCACTAACAATCAGGCAGTTTTTGATATCAAACTTAGACAAAACAATTTTTCTCTTCCAAGCATTCATACACAAGGAGATGCACAGGCGACATACTTGAAAACTTTACACAAGCTCGATGCATATTTAAATATATGAATGATCTTGACTCGATCTGTTTATATTAATCTAAACAGACAAACTGAACCCCCAACCCACACTCCACTAGAAACAATCAATTACATAGGCATTTAGCATGGAGAGATTCAAGCAAGAACACTGTTATAGAAAGAAAGCTGAATTTCAGTTATATGACACACTAGACTATCTTTCTTGATACCAAACCAAGAGGATCTTCAAAATCTAATTCGACACCCATTCAGACCCACAACTAAATAACCAAAGTCAGAGAAAGGGGGAGATTCGAAGAGAGGCATTTGCATATTCTTGGAAACACTACTGCACGCGTAAGGATGTTCAGAATTTTTAAACAAACAAAAGAGACTTAAGCTAGAGGAAGCAAAATCATGGATTAGAAAGTGTAAAGAGTTTAGCATGTTGGTAGCTAGATAATGAATCTTGTTTCGACAGATTTGAACTGGATATGCTCACATCAAACAAGTAAGAAAGTAATCGACTTCGGCGTTATAACAACCAAATTACAACAACTTTGAGACTCATAAATATACATGATTGAAGTTTAAACATGCCTCATGAAAATAGTAGAGAGTGAACATTCAGGTTTAAGTTTTTGTTTTTTTATTATTAAGGACAAAGGTCATAACAAGGATGCCCGGAGAGATTATCTAATTCATCCAAACTGTCACTTAGAATGATAGAAACAGATTCATGATGAAACATGGAGTTAAGGAAGGCACAGACATGAATTTCATGTGAAGACACACCAAATTTCTAAGAAAAGAAATACATGACACAGTAAAGCTACTGACTTATTTCTCGATCAAGGAAGACATTTCTTCCTCAATGAGTTCTACTTGGTATTGTGAACCAAGGAACTCATAAGGGGTTGCGTGTGTTTCAATCACACCCAAGACAGAATATCAAGCACACCCAAATTAGAATAACTATAGAAACAACACCAAAGCATTCATATGAACATTTACAAGACAATATAACAGAGCGACAAGTTCAAAAGCCTTTCAGCTTGACCATGATGACTATAATCCAGAAAGAACAAGCTTCAAAAACTCATGAAATCACACATATGCCTTCAAACAAGACCAATCGAAAACCAACCTAATTTCACCATAATAATGAAGAGTAACAGAGACGAGGGAAAGCGAGAAAGTAAAATGAAAGGTTACTTATTTTCGGGCAGCAAACGAAAACACGAGCTTCGTCGGAAACTTCTACCACCACCAGAAACTCAATCATCACTCGAAACAGAACAGACTTTCGTATGAAATCTCTAATACTCCTTTTGTTTACGTGATATTAGAGAAAAGCTTCTCCAGAATCCCCAAATTATTTCCCAAAAAAGAGCTACCGCACACAATGAAAGGGGAGGGTTTATATAGGGAAATTCTGGCAGAATGGAGGGGAAAACAGAGGGGGTTTTCTGGAAATTCGCTTGAGGGAAATTTGAAATCCCTAATGGGATAAGCTTTTTCAGCAAGGAATTGTACGAAATTGTACAAATTTCCTCTGAATTTGCGGAGAAATTGCCACATAAGGCTATTTCTAGAACCTTCGAGGTTGCCAGCTTATCATCTTGACGGAAGGTGGATGGCGTTTGGGAATTTTGACAGATTTTGGGGATTTGTTAGAGATGTTAGAGCTGTTATCGTCGTTGGAGCTCGACGGAGTTAGGGTTTCGTTGGAGAGAGGAGGTGGAGAAGACGAAGTACAAAGGGAAGGTTGGGGAATTATACGAGGCGCGTTACTCATTTTTGTGCGTTCTTTCTGAGAATTTGGAGTCGCGTGAATACATGGATGGGGTGAGGGAATATAATGGTATATGTGAGGATATATGATGATAGGAATATAGGAGTGGGCCGAGGTAAATTGGGTTTTGGGTCACTTTGTTGCTGGAATGAGGGTTGAAATTTGGTTTAAAAACTGGCCACTTTGCTTTGCAAGTGTGGCCAAATTTGGTTGAAATAGTGACCAATTAATTTAAATCATAGCCAGATTGAATAAATGAAAGAATTTAGGCCGAAATTGGAATGAAATGAATTAAGTACTTAATTAATTAAATGAGCTTCCATATTTAACAATTAAGAATAATTATACTAACAAACATACAATCATCTTATTAAACATAATTGACTAATTTAAAATCAAAGAAATACTCATACAATTATTTCTTAATTTTTAAATCAGTTTTGAGAAAAATGGAGCACATTTCGAACTTTAAACAAGGTTTTCGCTTGAAACAAATTTCAAAATATTTCTTTAAGTAAAATTCATATACTCTGATATAATTAAATATAGAGTATACATTTTCACCTAAAAATACTAAAATAGCCTCCAATTAATTTTGAAAAAGTTTAAAGTCTTATAAAAACAAATAATTATTTCAAAATTATTTTAAAATAATAGAAGCTCGAATATTAATTAGGAATGTGGAGGGTAAAAATTGGGTGTCAACAATGTGATTCATTATTCCCATTGAACCTGGTTATAGGATCTCTAGTCTCCAGGTTGGGTTTTCTCACATATGACTCATGAATTTATAGGCTTCAATCTCATCCCCCTCGATGTGCTCCAGACCTTTTCTCTTGCTAAGGCCTTAGTCAGTGGATCTGTAAGATTATCACTAGATTTGACATAATCAACATTAATGGTACCATTTGTCAAATATGATCTCACATTACTGTGTTTTCCCCTTATAGGTCTGGATTTACCATTGTAATAACGATTTTGAACTCTATCAATTGCAGCGGTGCTATCGCAATGAATTAAAATAGGAGAAATTGGTTTTTCAAAATAAGGTATTCGAAATAATAAATCTCTCAACCAATTCGCTTCCTCACTAGCTGATGCTGAAGCAATTAGTTCAGTCTCCATGGTAGAGGTAGCAATAATAATTTGCTTTTTAGATTTCCAATAAATAGCACCACCTCCCAAAGTAAAAATATAACAAGTACTAGATAAAGAATCACCTTATAAGGTATTCCAATCCGCATTTGAAAAGCCTTCAAGTGCAACAAGATCTTTTTTTATAGAACAAACCACAAGTTTTTTTCTAATTAAATATCTCATAACTCTCATTATAGCATGCCAATGTTTATTACCTGGCTTGCTAGTAAACCTGTTAAGTACTCCTACTGCATATGCAATATCAGGCCTAGTGCAATCAGTCACATATCTCAAACTTTCAATAATGCTAGCATATTCCTTTTGATTTATCCCATCATTTTCACTTTGAGCAGGAAACAAGTGAACACTAGAATCAAAAGGAGTTACAACATGCTTGCAATTAAGGAAATTATATTTTTTCAAAATTTTCTCAACATAATGTGACTGGTCAAGGAAAATTCCATCACTTGTTCTAGTAATTTTTATTCCTAGAATAATATTTTCCTCACCAAGATCTTTCATATCAAAATGGCTTCTAAGAATATTTTTAGTCTCTCCAATAACATTCATGTTAGAGCCAAAGATCAATAAATCATCAACATATAGGCAAATAATAACATGTGAATTATTCCAAGACTTATGATATATGCACTTATCACACTCATTTATTTTAAAATTATTTTCAATCATGCAGGAATTGAACTTTTCATGCCATTGCTTTGGTGCATGTTTCAAGCCATATATATAGATTTAGTAAGTTTAAATACTTTGCTTTCTTGGCCTGCTTCAACAAAACACTCGGGTTGTTCCATATAGATTTTCTCATTAAGGTCTCCATTTAAAAAAGCAGTTTTTACATCCATTTGATGAATTTGTAAATCAAAAATTGCAGCAATAGCAATTAAAAGTCTGATGGATGTAATTCTAGTTACCGGAGAAAAAGTATCAAAAAATTCTAGGCCTTCTAGTTGCTTAAAACCTTTAGCAACTAGTCTAGCCTTATATTTATCAACAGATCCATACAATTTTAACTTTTTTCTTAGGACCCATTTGCACCCAATAGTTTTACAACCCGGTGGTAAATCAACTAACTTCCAAGTTTTATTGGATATTAGTGATTTCATTTCATTATTTATAGCCTCTTTCCAAAATATAGCATCAAGTGAAGATAAAGCTTCTTTTAAAGTGAGAGTGTAACGATCGGGTCCATCGTTATATAATTTTTTTTGCTTTCGTAAATTTGGGAAGAACGATTAAAATATGTTTGAAGTAACTAGGGTGATGTCATGGAAAATTTCTGATTTTCAGAAATAATTTGGGCTGACGTCACTCCGCTATAGCGGTAATTTTACCGCTATAGCGGAACCGCTGTAGCGGAGGGTCGGACCGTGATAGCGAAACGATGGGAGGCAGTAGCCTCAGAACGGGATTTTATTAAAAAGCTTCACCTCCTCAGTTAGAAAACATACGCTGGTTTCTCCAAAAACCCTTCCATGCTGCTCCAAGGCTAGGGAACCATGAGGAGGAGAGATCATGGCTGAAGGGATGCAAAACAACAGATTCTAGGACCATCGTTCAGCCAGGAACGCCTTCACGAAGCCAGAAATGCATCGTTGAAGATTCTTGGCGCCCAGGTAGGCTAGGTTTTCATGAGTAGTTATACCTGTTTACTTTCTGTACTTTTGTATAGTGAGACGTAGAATCCATGTTTTAGGCCTCCGGGCACGGAGTTTGGCGGATTCGAGTTTGGTTATGCTTGATCTAGGATGTATGGAGTAATTGGCTGGTCTTGTGATATGTGAACATGTGGTTATATTGTTGTATTGGTATGATAAAATGTTAGGGTCAGGGACTAGTGTGTTGGGAAGGTTCGGGGAACCGAGGGAGAAAGGCTTGGAACCCACAGGTAGTGGGAATGAGGAACTCCTAGGTGGGGTTCGGGGATATAAATGGCATGAGGTGTAGTTGCGGGTTTTACTAACGGCTAAAAAGGGGGAATCATTTAGCCGCTGTATAATTAAAAAGGGGAATTCGCTTGTTGCATGTTTAAAAAGGGGTGAACCGGGGTTAGTCTTCGGACGGGATTTGATGGTTCATTTTGTACCCGTAATGGGGTAGGTGATGGCTTATGATTCCTGTGAATATGGTATATGTTTGTACTCTTATCTAAGTGCTTGTATGAATTACATTGCTTAGAGGAATTGTGTAGAATGTCTAAGGGTCCTGTTTTACAGTCTGTGAATTGAACGGTGTGTTGCTTGTTGGTTTACAAGTTGTTTGTTCATCTATTGATTGTGGATTATTGACATTCGGTTGGCTCGGGTACCATGCCTGGTACGGGAATACTAATGGTTGGCTCGGGTACCACGTCTGGTACGGGATACTAACGGTTGGCTCTGGTACCACGCCTGGTACGAGTTTATTTTACTACATCTTTGCATTGTTGTTGTGTTATTGCATTGATTGTTATTGGTTCCGTGAGTGGACTGGGTTGTTTTACTGAAATGTGATACTTGTTTTGGTGGTCCTTGAGTGACCGGGAATTTTTGTTATAATTGTGGAGTTGGTCTTGAGTTAGGCCGGGTTGTTCATTGACACTTAGGTGTTGTTTAGAGGGGATCCCGGGGTGGGTCTGGGCTATGTGAAAGAGGAGGTTAAATATATATTTTTGTCGTCATTGAGTGTGTCATTGACGATCGGAGATTACTTGTGGTAAATAAGCTAAGGGTTGGTCTTGGTGTAGACTGGGGTAGCCTATTGAACACTTAGGTGTGGTTGGGGGGATCCTTGGGGGTCTGGGTTATGTGATTAAAAAGGGATTTAGATGTAACTCTATTATTGTCATTGAATGTGTCGATGGTTGCTAGGTGGGTTTCATGTGATTGGAAAATTGGGAGAAAGACTGAGAGTCTGGGGTTGTAGTTTCCTGGTTGTTATAAACAGGTTGGGGAGTGGTCCTAGAGGTTCGTGAAGGGTATGGACACTGGTAAGTGATGCTATGGGTATAAGTGGTTGGATCAGGTAGTTATCCAAGATAAGTCTGAATGTCTAGTCAGAGTAGTTGACCTGGTAAGGTAAGGGCAGTCCAGGTGTGGGCATGGATATTGGTAAAAAGATAAGTGAGGCTCGAGGAGTCTAAGGATAAGTGAGGCTTGAGAAGTCCAAGAGTAGGTGACTTAGGAGTCTAAGGTTAGTGTAACTCGAAAGTCCTGAGAATGAGGGGGTTAGTAGCGGAAGAATATGGGGGAATGGAAGTTATTGTATTACGTTCATGTTTTTCCCTGTTTTCTTATATGATGGTAAGAGTGGATTCGGGTCGACCGATGATGCCTACTAGTATGTGTGTTTGTACTGATTCTACTCTTGCTATACCTTTTTTGGGTATAGTCTGGTTGCAGGGTTGGTGATGTTTTATAGGTTCGCAGCGATGAGGATCTCCAGTAGCTTCTGTCCTTTGATCCCATGGTGGAAGTTGTGTCTTTTCATTTTTTTGCATCATCTTGTAGTAGCTCTTATACCTGTTTAGACTAGATCCTAGGGAGGGGTGTTTTCAACTATAAAACTATTTTCTATTTTTTGGTGTTGTAATAAAAAGGTTTTATAAGTAAAGGTAAGGGTTATTTTGCTACTTTCTACTTTTTCCGCATGTTACCTGTTGGACGGGTGGTGAGGGTTCGTCTATTTAGGTGGTTAGAGTAGGCGCCCGCATGGCCCGGTGGGTTGGGTCGTGTCAGAGAGGGCCATTTTCAACATTAAAAATATGAAAATCAGGACAAAAATATTTTTCTGCTCTAGCTCTTTTACTTCTTCTTAATTCAAAATCATCATTTTCTTCGTTTCTCAAAATAGAAGTAGAAGAACTAGGTAGTGACAAAATATTTTCTTCAATCCTTTGACCCCCACTATTTTAAAAATCAAATGAAAATTTATTTTTATGAAAAATAGCATCACCAGATTCTATTATTATATTATCTTCAAGATTAAAAAACCTATAGGTTGTACTATTTGAAGCATAACCAAGAAAAACACAAGTAGTAACCTTTTTACCCAACTTAGTAATTTTAGGATCCATTAGCCTTACAAAAGCTAAACAACCCCAAACTGTAAGATATCTCAAATTTGGCTTATGACCTTTCCACAAAAAAAAATGTGTTAATTTAGTCTTTTTATGAGGCACACGATTCAACACATAATAAGCAGTCAAAATAGCTAGCTTCACCCCAAAAAATTAAAGGTGCATTTGACTCAATAAGCATGGCATTAGTCAATTAAATCAAAGTTCTATTTTTCTTTTCTGCTACACCGTTAGATGAAGGAGAATAAGGAGGAGTAGTTTCATGAATTATTCCTAATGATCTAACAAAAGAATTAAACTCACTAGACTCATATTCACGACCTCTATCACTTCTAATTCTTTTTATTTTTTTACCAAACTGATTTTCAACTTCATGGAGAAAAACTTTGAAATTTTCAAAAGCATCACTTTTATTTTTCATCAGGTAAACATTTGTATACTTAGAAAAATCATCAATGAAAGTGATAAAATATCTATTTCCTCCACGAGTTAAAATTTCTTCAAGTTCACAAATATCAGTATGAACTAACTCTAATAAATCCGTTTTTATTTCAACTCTAACATAAGGTCTTTTAGTGATTTTGGCTTTACTACAAGTCTCACACTTTTCATTTTTTTTAATCATGGGATTAATCCTAAACTACTCATGATTCTCACATAATGATCATTTATATGACACAAACGATCATGCCAAAAATTAGTAGAAGAAAGCATGTAAACAGAAGTAGAAGTTTTATTCATGTCAACATTCAACTTGAACATCCCATCACAAGCATACCTCTTTCCCACAAAAATACCCTTTTTCACTATTACATATTGATCAAATTCTATAACGACCACGTTCATCATTACGGGTAAATATTTCGTGCCAAGTTTCAGGTTAGAAAACTTTCGAGTTTGGGAGTTGAAAATTTTGGGCTAGGCTAGTCTCGACCGGTTTAGGAGCGAGGTATGGTCTAGGGAAATATGGGAAGGGAGTATTGACTTGAGCTAGTTTTCCAAGCCAAGACATAAAGGAGTCCGGGGGACTTTTCGGAATTGAATTAGGGTAAGTAGAACTCCCGGAATCGAGGTTGACGCGAAGGGGTTATTCTAGGATGTCAAAAAAATAAGTGTGTTGTAAAATGGAACAATTTTGAGGACTTTATGATGTTTTGTTCCATGTCAACTGCCACGGTGGTTGACACTCCGCCATAGCAACCTCCGTTGTAGTGGAGAAAATACTGCTTTAATGGAAGTCAACGACAGTCAGCCTCTGCCATAGAGGACGATTCTTCTATGGCGGTACTGCTATAGTGGAGCAGTCCTCTATAGCAGGCTCGACGAGATTTAATGCAAAAACATTCCCCAAAAAATTAAGTTTTCACAAACACATTTGGGAGAAGGGCTAGGGTGATTCCAGGCAATTTTCCTCCATTTTGCATTGTTTTTCTTCCCTAAGATAAGGTTTCTACTCCCCAAACTCTGTACTACTTTTCCTACGCTATAGAATTGCTAGGGGTATAATGGTGTAAGATTAGGAATGACTTAGGGATGGTAGAATTCTGGGAAGGAGAGGGATTCTAGGTGTGGAAGTCCTTGGGTACGGTTAAAAGTTTTATGCGAAGTTCTCCAAGTGTGAATTTTGGTTGACTTCAGTTGCGTTCTTGGGGCATGTAGTGTCAGAAAAGGGGGTGATGCTGAATCCTCAGAAAAATTAAGGCAGTCAAGAGTTGGGTCTGGCCTAGCTCTGTGACTGAGGTGAGGAGTTTTGTTGGGCTCGCAGGTTACTATCGGAGGTTCATCAAGGATTTTGCATCTATTGCTACTCACTTGAAAAGGCTAACTCAGAAAGAGGTACCATTTGTGTGGTCCGACAAGTGTGAGGAGAGCTTCCAAAAGCTCAAGACACTTCTGACCACGGCTCTTATTTTGTCCTTGCCGGTTGAAGGTAAGGACTTTATTGTTTACTATGATGTTTCACATTCAGGTTTGGGTGCTGTGTTGATGCAGGATAGGAATATGATAGCATACGCTTCTAGGAAGTTGAAGGTTCATGAGAAGAACTATCTAACTCACGATTTAGAGTTGGCAGCGGTAGTGTTTGCGCTCAAGATTTGGTGATACTATCTCTATGGTGTCAAGTGTGGTGTGTTCACTAATCATCACAGTCTGCAGTATGTTTTCACTCAGAAGGACTTGAATATGAGGCAAAGAAGGTGGATGGAGTTGTTGAAGGACTATGATGTGACTATTCAGTACCATCTGGGTAAGGCTAATGTGGTGGCAGACGTATTGAGCCGTAAGACAGTTAGCATGGGCAGTTTGGCTTGTTTGGAGGTGTCCAAACGACCACTAGTAAGGGAAATTCAGGCATTGGAGTCCAAGTTCATGCACTTGGATATTTCAGAACGAGGTGGAGTATTGGTCAGTGTTGAGGTTAAATCCACTTTCATAGAGGATATAAAGGCCAAGCAGTTCTAGGATCCACAACTGAATAAGCTACGAGGTAAGGTAATATCTGGGGAGCCCAGGGATACCACGTTGGACACTGGCGGGGTACTAAATTTTAGGGGGAGAATTTGTGTTCCTCGGGTTGATGATATAATACCAAATATTTTGGCAGAGGCTCATGGTTTGCGGTAGCAATTCATCCGGGTGTGACTAAAATGTACAAAAATTTGAGACCACTTTACTAGTGGCCCGGGATGAAGAGAGACATATCTGATTTTGAGTCCAAGTGTCAAAATTGCCAGCAGGTAAAGTATGAGCACCAGAGACCTGTAGGACTACTTCAGAGGATGCCCATTCCAGAGTGAAAATGGGAGAGAATAGCCATGGATTTCGTGGTGGGTCTTCCCAAGACTTTGGGGAAGTATGACTCAATTTGGGTCATTGTTGACAGACTGACCAAGTCAGCTCATTTTATTCTGGTGAAGGTAGACTACAATTCGCAGCAATTGGCTAAGATTTACGTGAAGGATATTATGAGATAGCATGGAGTACCACTGTCCATCATTTTAGACAGGGGTACGCAGTTCACCTCTAAGTTCTGGGGTAAGTTACATGAAGAGTTGGGTACACAACTCACTTTTAGTACAACCTTCCATCCTCAGACTGATGGTCAGTCGGAGAGGACGATCCAGGTGTTGGAGGACATACTGAGAGTATGTGATTGACTTCAGGGGTCATTGGGACCAGTTCCTACCATTGTGTGAATTCTCGTACAACAACAGCTACCACTCGAGTATTGACATGGCACCATTCGAGGCATAGTATGGGAGAGGTTATAGATCACCGATTGGGTGGTTTGAGAAAGGAGGTATAAAGCCGTTGGACATAGACTTGATAAGGGAGGCGCAAGAAAAGGTAAGAGGCATTCAGACTAAGTTACTAGCTGCCCAAAGCAGGCAAAAGGAATATGTGGATCACAAGGTCTGGGACATGGAATTTCAGGTTGGTGAACATGTATTGTTGAAAGTGACACCAATGAAGGGAGTTATGCATTTTGGTAAGATGGGCAAGCTCAGCCCTCGGTTCATCAGACCGTTTGAATTTCTTGAGATCCTAGGACCAGTGGCTTACAGATTAGCACTGCCACCCAGTCTATCAGGTGTTCATCTGGTATTCCATGTATCCATGCTGAAGCGATACCATGGGGATTGAGAATACATCATCAAGTGGGATGAGGTGCTCTTTGATAAGGATCGTCGCTATGAAGAGGAATCGATTTTAATTCTTGATCGGGATGTCCGAAAATTAAGGACAAAGGTGATTAGTATGGTAAAGGTTCAATGGAAACATCGTCCAGTTGAGGAAGCCACTTGGAAAATTGAGAGGGACATGCGGGACAAGTACCCTCACTTGTTTGAGGATACGGGTACTACTCTTTTCGCTCTTTACTTTCCGTATTTTTGGGTTTGATCATTCGGGGATGAACGATGAGTAAATTGGTATCTGTTAGAACAACCGAGTTCGTCATTACGGGTAAACATTTCGTGCTAAGTTTCGAGTTAGAAAACTTCTGGGTTTGGGAGTTGAAAATTCTGGGCTACTGGTTTAAGAGTGAGGTATGGTCTAGGGAAATTCGAGTAAGGATTGGGAAAGTAGTCTTGACTTGATCTAGTTTTCCATTTAGCCAAGACATAAAGGAGTCAGGAGACTTTTCAGAATCAAATTCGGGTAAGTAGAACTCCCGGAATCGAGGTTAACGCGAAGGGGTTATTCTGGGACGTTGAGAAAATAAATGTGTTATAAAATGGACCAATTTTGGGGACTTTATTACATTATGTTACGTGTCAACCGCCATGGTGGTTGACACTCCATCATAGCGACCTCCACTATAGAAGAGAAAATACCGCTACAACGGAATTCAATAGCAGTCAGCCTCCGCCATAGCGGATGACTCTTCTATGGTGGTACCTCTATAGCGAAGCGGACTGCTATAGCAGGCTCGATGGAATTTAATGCAGAAATATTCTCCAAAACATTCAGTTTTCACAAACACATTTGGGAGAAGGGCTAGGGCGATTCCAAGCGATTTTCCTCTATTTTGCATTGTTTTTCTTCCCTAAGATAAGGTTTCTACTCCCCAAACTCTGTACTACTTTCCCTACTCTATAAAATTGCGAGGGGTAGACTTGGGAAAAGATTAGGAATGACTTAGGAATGGTAGAATCCGGAGAAGAAGAGGGATTCTAGATGTGGAAGTCCTTGGGTACGGTTAAAAGTACTGTATTATGATCATGTGACTTTAATTCTCTAATTATATTCATGAAAAATTGTAGAACTAGGATAATTAATAGTGGAAAAGCTTGAAAAAAGGGTGGGATGATCATGGTTGGCCTGGGGTTTGGGATTTGGTGTAATTCGGGTAATGTATAAGCCATGTTTATTAATTTAGTACTTGTATATTATTTTAGACCAAGAACAAGCAAGAATTTTGGAGAACGGGAAAGCTCGGGTTGAGTAGAGCTTTGAATCATTTCGAGGTAGGTGATGGTTATTGATTCATGTATACTTTGTATGTTTGTGTACTCTTATCTAAGTAATTGTATGATGTTTGCATTGCTCAAGGAATGATTTAATAATGTCTAATGGTCCTGTTTAACAGTCTGGTGAATTAAACTGTGTATTTTGCTTGATTGATTTACAAGTTGATTGTTCATTATTTGTAACTGTGGATTGGTTGACATTCGATTGGCTCGTGTACCACACCTGGCACGGGTATACTAATGGTTGGCTCGGGTACCACACCTAGTACGGAATATACTAATGGTTGGCTTGGGTACCACGCCTGGTACGAGAAATACTAACTGGTTGGCTTGAGTACCACGTCTGGTATGGGTTTACTTTTTTGCATTGTGCATTGAATTGTTGATCCCCTGAGTGGACCGGATTGTGTTATTGAAATGTGATAATTGTTTATGGTCCCTGAGAGGCCGGGTTATTGTTACATCTGATTTTGAGTTGGTCTTGGTGTAGACCGAGTTGCATGTTTAACACTTAGGTGTTGTTTAGAGGGGATCTCAGGGTGGGTCTGGGCTATATAAAGAGGGTTGTTTAATTGTTATACTTGATTGTTGATCATGGTGATAAAAGTGAATTACATGTGGGAACAAGCTAGGTAGAGACTTGTAGTCTAGGGATACATGTTGACTTGTTACATGTGTTCTTGTACTCTTACTTGATTTGTTGTACTGCTCATACACTATTTATTTGGAACTGGCTGATGATGCTACCAGTACACGGTGGTTGTGTACTGATACTGCACTTGTTTTTCTTTTGTGAGTACATGCGATCTTCCAGCTGTTGACACGTGACCTCACTTGTAGTCCCAGCGCTTTCAGACGTCAAGGGTGAGCTGCTTCGGTCGAGCTGCCTTGATTTTTATCTTTTGAAGTTGTAGCCCACTTGTTTTGGGCTTAGACTATTTCTTTTGTTGGGGTTGCATCCTCGAACTCTAGTTTTGGTAGTGTTTTGGTACGTTGACTTTCAGTTTCTAGGGAGAATTTTCCGCAAGGTTATTATAATAAAGTTGTTTTCTTGTTATTGATTGCTAGTTTACTTTTTGCACATTGATTTTGATGTGTTAGAATGGTTAAGTTCGAGAAAGTGATGGTTCGCTCACCCGGGGGTTGGGTGAGTGTCACTCACGGTAATCTGGGTCCTGACAGATTCAATAACCTGTTTGAAGCCTGCTTTATTGACAAGAAAACTAGACATCAAATTTTTTCTCATGGAAGGAGTATAAAGTACATCTTTTAAAGTAAGTACCCTTCCATAGGTAAAACACAATTTGACATCTCCCTTTTCATGAATTTGAGTGGTATGAGAATCACTAAGCATGATGGTTTTGGGCTCTTCAAAAGGAGTATATATCTTAAACCAATCTTTGTCATAGCAGACATGACGGTTTGCACCAGAATCAGTCCACCATCCATCAACATTCTCCACCATTTTTATGTCTGTTATCACTGTCACAAATGGTTCTTCGATAATGTTTGCCTGAGGTGTAGTCCCATGTTTCCGAAATTTGCAAAATCGAGCAATATGCCCACTCTTGCCACAGACAAAGCATGGTCCCTTATCTTGAACATGTTAATTTTATGCTTGGTTATTTTCACCATTATTATTCTTGGGAGGTCTACCATTATTTTTCTCGAATTTTTTCTTCTTAGGCTTCAAAGAAGTATTTTTGTTAGTATCAGGGGTAGCATTATTTGAAGTAATTAAATTTACCTTAGTTGTGATGTTGTTCTCTTCTGTTTGTAAAAGTGCATCTTGGACCCTTGCTTCTTCTTCCATGCGGATTCACATTATCACTGCCTCAAGAGAGGTTTTGTAATGACCCTTCCGGTTATTTACACGTTTTGCCTTTCTTGTACCATTAGAGCTTACTTGTAGCGGCCCAAGTCATTTATGTCTTGTTGGGACCGGTAGTTCGGTGCCCGGGCCGTTTGTTTGGTCTTTATGGCTGTTCCTCATTTTAGAGCTTCAACTTTGGAAATCATTGAATTCTGACAACATTCTTGGTAATATCAAAGAATTAAACCAAGGTTTTTGGTCAAAGGAATCCCTTACTCGAAAGTTCGAGTTAAAGAAATGCCTCGTGTAACACCTCGCCCGTTTGGAAGGTTTAAAGTAACCCGTGCCTTTGGGGTAAGACTAATAGTGTCTAATATACTAAGAAGGATGTGTTATGAGGTATTGTAATGGAAAAATGGTCGTATGATAAGTTTTGAAGTCAAGCAAGTTGCGAAACAAAAGTCGGAAAAAGTTATTGTAAATTCCTTTAAGGAATTCTCTTCAAATTTGGATTAAATGTCTTGGGGTTTTCCTCCCTATCTATAAAGAGTTAGTGGGCCCCAAATATACCAAATCGAAGGTCTATGAGTCTAGTTTCCAACACACTAAACCGTTCATCCATACGACTTCAGAATAGAGAGATATTCACATTTTCGTAAGACTGCACAAGTAGACACGTCAAGGTGGGGCCCACATCCTAAGTGGGTTTGCCTTTATAAATCAGCTTCTCCTTCGTTTTAAACCCATAAAAACAGACCAAAACCTTGCAAAATCAGATATAAACCTTAGAAATAATCCATGGACCTTGATCCTTTCAATTCGGAAGTTTAACGGAAGTTGCTCTACGTCGCGAGCTCATCGTCGTGGTATAGTTTTCTCATCGTTTTGGCTCTACTGCAAGGAGGCAGTTCGTTGAACTGATATTTTTATGGTATTATCATTTGATTATCGGAAGGTAAGGGTTCTAAATCCTCGACTCATTCTTAATTTGAGCTTTAGAATCAATTCCGAGGAGAACTTATTGTTATCGGCATGTTTGTCGTGTTTTCTTGCCGTATATTATTACAGCTCATGGTGGTTCCTTATAACAGCATGTTGAGCTTGGTATTTAAAAGCTTTTTGTTGAGGTAGCCTTCCTCCTATGACCCTCCTTCGTAATTTCATGTTCTAGTATTGTTTTATGGATTTCTAAGCCACGAAGTGGTATTTTGAATCCGTGGCTCCGGGCAGCCCCTTTGTCATATTAAATTGGGTTGTTATTGTTGTATGTTGATGGTGTTACGATGTTGGAGATACTGGGGATTTGTGTGAATCGTATTGGAGTCACGAACGATGGTTATTGGATTGAATGACATGAAGTACGCCTTGAAATAGTGCCTCGGGAGCTCGTCGCTCCTTGGAGATGTGGTTAACGTATTGTTGTTGGATTTAGCTGCCATTTGTTATTGTTATTGGCCTCATTTTTATGCTTTGGAGTTGGCTGGTCGCGAGTGTGACATTAACACCTTATCAATTGGCTATGGCTCGTTCTTGCAGCCTTGTCGATTCTAGCAATTGTTCCATTACCTTGGCTGGTCAGGCTTCATAGAGACGCCTTTGGGGATTCAATTGAAAGTATTTGTTTTGTGTGATTCAGAGCTTCCTGGAGCAGTTCGAGCCTGGACGACGCCTTTCCCGCAGCTAGTCATCGGATGACAGGTAGGTTATGGTTTTCCCCTATCTAGACTCTGCGTATATAGGCTATAACTGCATTAATTAGCATCCTTGGATGGGTTGTTATAGGTTGGTACCCCAGACCTTGTCCGCCTTTCGTCCGTATATTTCATACGTTGTTTGTAGTATTCGCGTAGTAATGTATATTACCTTTGTGGTCCTGTGCGGCCTTGTATTGACTCTGGAACATAGATGGTGGGCTATTTGGGAATGTCTGTGAGTCCCGGACATAGAGATTATCCTTTTAGGCCGGTTATGTCTGCTGAGTAGCTATTGGGCCTATGCAGGGCTGATAGGAATTTTTGTGAGCCGTTGGGCTACTTTTATATTTGTGTGCGAGCATATCATCCATGAAAAAGGTTTTTCCCTGCATGTTTTACTACAGTTTTGGCTGTGAGCCACTACTGACAGTTTTCCTAAATTTGCATGGCCCTGGGGGCCCGTTTTTGGTACTGTTATTGATAGAAAAGGGGAATTTTGGATGTTTTCGCACTGATTTTATTACTGGTACTAGTCTCTGCGGGGTAGAGCACCAGACTTAATTTTATTACTGATACTAGTCTCTGCGGGGCAGAGCACCAGACTTGATTTTATTACTGATACTAGTCTCTGCGGGGCAGAGCACCAGACTTGATTTTATTACTGATACTAGTCTCTGCGGGGCAGAGCACTAGACTTGATTTACTACAGTTTTAGACTCGGTTACGCCCGGGCACCCTTGGAGCGGTTTTTGAGGCATTTTCTACTACTTTAGTCCTGGACGGGGTCTGGGCATGCATACTTGAGACTGGGTCTCTATCTTGATCCCGTACTTGCTTTCGGATGACATGTAATGATACTGAGTTTTAGTATGGGGTCGGGGACCTCCATGGACCTTGTCGCTCTGGGCCTGGGGCTTCGAGTTGCGTGCGCTGGAGGGAAGGGTATACGGTGGAGTAGAGGTATACATGCTGAATCCTTCCATGGAACCTGCCTGCTGGGCCTGATTGGCACTGGAGGAGGTACATACAGAGGTTCTATTTCACACATCATATCATATCATATCATATCATATCATGCATTGGATTCCACCCTTGTTAGCTGTGTGTTCAGTGTACGCTCCGGTAGAATGGGATGCCGGAGGGTTTGCTTTCACTTGATTGTGTTCCTAGGTTGTATGGGCGGCCGTTGGGACTGTAGGTAGACTATATTTACTACTGTGTTTATTTAGAGCTTGTCTTGGCACCGGTTCTTGAAAGATTAGTGATGGCTAGCCTGTTGAGGCTTTGGTTGTGGGATTTTTGATTATTGAGAGGGCTAGGGAGTCCTATCTTATTGAGGCACTTTTGTGTGGACTTCTGAGCAGAGTGTGAGACTCTGGCTCTATCCTTGTGGGAAATTGAGTGATATCTCTCGGTTATTGTGGCCTAGGTATTTCATCCTAGGGTTGTACTTGTTAGGTGATGCCCTGGTTATGCAATCATATGATTGGATTGGTGTTATGATATCCTTATACTGGTTGATTCCATTTTGAGTATGTTAGACTGCTCTCCGTCTTTTCCTTCCACTTGAGGTTACCAGTATACCGCTATTTTCTCAACTCTCTCTCTACTTACTTATATTGTTGTGCAAGGACTCCAGGTGCGTTCTCCTTTCCTTCACCTGTGATTCTGTGTAATTGTATCTCTGTGCTAGTATGTGTTACTTAAAGCTCTTGGTTATGGATGATCTGTGCTAGCTCCTTGTGCCTTTCTTATTGCCTCAATGACTGCTTTCTTGCTATTTGTTACTTACTGCTTTTATATCTTATATGCGCTCAGTCGGCCTATGATACCTACTGAGTACCCGTGGTTTTGGTGATCATACTACACTTCTGCACTTTTTTGTGCAGATATTAATTGAGCTTTCGCCGTTGATCACGTTGGAGACTCGTGCAGCTTTTGGATCTTTGAGACTAGGGTGAGCGCCTGACGGTCGGGGCTTGTCTACATCTCATATGTTGTACTGTTGCTCCTTGTACTTTCGGAGGCTATTTATGTTGTATTTTGTTACTACTAGCACTTGTATTCTATTAGAAGCTTCTGTACTATTGATACCAAGTCTTGGGGTTGGTGTAGTTTCCTTTATGTATTTATATTCGAGTTTTGTTTCCACTTATTTCTGCGTGCTGGTGCATTTTTGTTAGGTAGTAGCCCATTACTAACCGTTCTAGGCTACGGGAATTGGTTCGCCTACTGGGGGTTGTAGGTGCCATCATGACCTGAGAAATCGGGTCGTGACAGGTTTCCTTTTGTTTGTGGCGCATAGTTTTTTGAAATTCCTTCCAAGAAGGTGAAAGTTTATCAACTATGCCACAAACAATAAGGTTATCTCCAATTTTGATCTCCTCGGACCTGAGCTCTCAACAATCATTATAAAGTCCTGAGCTTGTTCTACCACTAATTTGTTGTCCACCATTTGAAAATAAAAAAAATCTACTAGCAGCATATTTTTTCGCTTCTGCCTACTCGGTATGATACTTATTCTGCAATGCTTTCCAACTTTTCTTTGCACTAGAGTAAGTTCTATCATAATAATCATAAAAATTATCAGATAGACAATTTAGTAAAAAGTACCAACACTTGTAGGAATCACCATTGTACTTTTCAACTTTCTCTTGAAGAGAAATAAGTTCCTCATCATTCATGGAAGTGTTATCTACTTTATTTGTATTCTTCTCAGTTAACACATAAGAAACATTGAGAAGACTTACGTAGAAAAGTATTTTACCCTTTCACCTCTTGAAATGGGTACCGTTGGACCGGAATGGCTTGTTAAGATCTCCCATTTTGACATCCACGAATTTTTCAATTGTAACCATAGTGAATCTCCTTAAAATTGTTGGTGAAATTACAATAACAATAACAACTACAATTGAAAAACAAATGAAGAAAATAAATTCTCTTCTTGGCTGAGGCGCGGATATCTCACTCTCTTTAAGGAGATTCAAGCCCACTGCAACAAATGTTTTCACCAGTCCAGCAGTAATCTTGTTGACTTGTCCCCTCCAGGATATAACAGCCCACACACAAAGTATAACTCAACAAACTCTGGACAAGAGTTGAGTCCAAAGCTCTAACACAAGAACACCTTCCTTCAACTAATAAAACTCTCTTTTTTACACTCTATATTTTCTTGTACTTAGAAAAATATGCAAGACCACCTCTATTTATAGGTGAGATATTCATCCTAGTATTGAATAGGAAGAATAAATTGGATAGATAAAATGCCTATAAGTTACAAGAGTTACAAGGAGTAAATAGATAGAATTAAGGGTGAAGGTTACAAGAGTTACCAAGGCCAAAGGTCACATTCATGGTCAAAGACCACAACGGACAAGGCAGCATAATGAGGACAATATATGCTAACTTAATGAGACCTTTTAAAAGTGAGTAAAAGACACAATAGCATCACCACAAAGAATAGGAGTTACTGCTGCATATTGATGCAATGTAATGGATAGGAGTAATGTCACATGCTCCAACATATAGTAACCACATATCATCCAAACACTGACAATATTAAAAGATGCACTTTAATATAAATCAAAATAATACTATTAAAATGCTCTTAACCCAACACTTGAAATGGAAGAAAAGATAGAGGTACCATTAATTTTAGGTAGACCATTTCTCGCAACAGGAAGAGCAATTATTAATGTCCATCAAGGACAATTAATACTGTGAGTTGATGAAGAAACAATTATCTTTGATATGTAAAAAATAATGAAATTTCCTGAGAATGAGTCATCATATTCTTATTTTCATGTTGACCTGCTAAATGATCTTGCAGATGAATACAAAGATGATCAGTTGATTACTGATTCATTAGAAAGATGTTTGACCAAGTCAGGTACCACAAGTGATGATGACCCTATAATAAAACAAGAAGCAAAAATATTAAAAAAAAGATACAAAAAATGAGGAAGTCTCACCAGGAGAAGTTCAATCGAACATTAAACTCAAAATTCTTCCATCTCATTTGAAATATATTTTTCTTGAATCTGAGTTGTTTCCAGTAATCATTTCATCTTCTTTAACTGCAGAACAAGAAAGCAAATTAATTGGAGTATTGAAAGATCACAAAAGGACCCTAGGGTGGACTATAGCTGGCATCAAGGGGATAAGTCTAGCTATTTGAATGCATAGAATCCTCATGGAGGATAATTACAAGCCAATAGTCCAACCCCAAAGGAGACTAGATCCAAAAATACAAAAAGTTGTCAAGAATGAAGTGGTAAAACTTCTAGCAGCAGGTATTATTTATTCGATATCTGACAGCCCTTGGGTGAGTCTGTATAGGCAGTACCAAAGAAAGAAGGTGTGATAGTAATAAAAAATAAAAATAATAAACTCATACCTACAAGAACAGTCACAGGATGGAGAGTTTGTATTGATTACATACAACTTAATAAGGCTACCAAAAAGACCATTTTCATTTGCCTTTTATTGATCAAATGCTTGAGAGAATTGCAGGTCATAATTTTTACTGTTTTCTTGATGGATATTCTGGATATAATCAAATATCAATTACTCTAGAAGATCAGGATAAAACCACATTTACATGCCCTCAGGGTATGTATGCTTACCGGAAAATGCCAGTTGGTCTATGCAACGCTCCTGCTACATTTCAACATTGTATGTCGACAATTTTCTCAGACGTGACTGGAAAATTTCTCAAAATATTCATGAATAATTTCACAGTTTTTGGTAAGACCTTTGAAGATTGTCTCTATCATTTAACTTTGGTGCTTAAAAGATGTAAAGAGAAAAACTTGGTTATTAAGTGGAAAAACTATTATTTTATGATAACAAAGGGAATTATTTTAGGACATAAAATTATAGCTAATGGAATAGAAGTTGATAAGGCAAAAACTGACCTTATAGCAAGATTACCCCATCCTACCACTGTTAAAAGCATTAGAAGCTTCTTAGGATATGTGGGTTTTTATAGAAGGTTTATAAAATACTTTTCAAAAATTTCAAAACCTCTGACTAATCTACTAATGAAAGATGTGGAGCTTGAATTTTCAGATAATTGTAGGAAAGCATTTGAGATTCTCAAGGAATAATTGTCTAATGCTCCCATTATTGTTTCTCCTGATTGGAGCCAGCCATTTGAAATAATGTGTGATGCAAGTGACACATCAGTTGGAGCTGTATTGGGACAAAAGAAAGACAAGATTTTCAGACCTATTTACTATGCTCGTAGAACTCTCAATGAAGCTCAAAGAAATTATGTCACAACTGATAAGGAACTATTGACAGTAGTATTTGCATTTGATAATTTCGTTCTTATTTGATAGGAACGGAAGTTACTGTATTTACTGACCATGCAGCTTTAAAGTATCTCTTAACAAAAAAGGATGCTAGACCTATATTGTTAAGATAGATACTCCTTCTACGAGAATTTGATCTTGAAATAAAAGATAGAAAAGGATCGGAAAATCAGGTAGCTGATCATTTGTCTCGCTTGAAAAATCCTCCTACTGAGACAACAGATATCAAGGAGAAATTTCCCGATGAACACATCTATGCATTCGCAGCAGTTGTAAACCAACCACCATGATTTGCTGACATCGACAATTATTTGGCTGAAGGATAAATTTCAAAAGATTTTTCTTACGAACAAAGAAAAAAGCTTAGAAAAGATGCAAGACATTACTATTGGGAAAATCCTTACTTATTTAAATTTTGTGCATATAATATAATTAGAAGATATGTACCAGAGATGGAAATAAATAACATCTTAAGTCATTGCCATGATGAAGCTGTTAGAGAACATTACGGAGGAAGAAAAATAGCTGCTAAAGTACTTGAAGTAGGTTTTTTCTGACCTACTCTGTTCAAAGATGTAAGAAATTACGTTGCGACTTGCGACAAATGCCAGAGAAGTGATAACATTTCAAAAATAGATGATATGCCTCTTAACTCTATTCTTGTATGTGCAATATTTGATGTTTGGAGCATTGATTTTATGGGTCAATTTCCTCCATCAAATGATTGTGAATACATTTTAGTGGTTGTTGACTATGTTTCAAGGTGGGTAGAAGCAAGGACTACTAAGAAAAATGATGGTCGTGTTGTTTGTGATTTTCTCAAGAAAAATATTTTTTCTAGGTTTGGAACCCCACGGACCATGAGTTATCATAAGTGATCAGGGGCTCATTTTGTAAACATACAATTCGCTAGTTTGTTGTCAAGATATGGAGTAACTCATAAAACGGAAACTCCATATCATGCTCAAACAAGTGGGCAAGTAGAAATATCCAACAGAGAATTAAAAAGAATTTTAGGAAAAACTGTTGGTTCTTCTCGAAAAGATTGATCTTTAAAATTAGATGATGTTATATGAGCGTAAAGAACTGCTTTCAAAACACCCATAGGCACATCTCCTTATAGACTAGTCTTGGAAAAGGCTTGTCATTTACCTGTGGAATTGGAACATAAAGCGTACAGGACTATAAAATTATTTAATCTAAATTTGCCAGATGCAGGCAAAAATCATTTGTTGCAGCTTGATGAATTGGAGAAATTCCGGCTTGAAGCATATGAAAATTCTAAGTTGTACAAAGAAAAGACAAAAAGATGGCATGATAACCTCATTCGCCATAAGGATTTTAAAGTTGGAGACCAAGTTCTATTGTACAATAGCCGGTTGAGATTATTTCCCAAAAAATTCAAGTCACGATGGACAGGACCATACATTGTGACAGTAGTGACTCCTTATGGTGCCATCTAAATACAACATATAAATGGGGGAGAAAAATTTAAAATAAATAATCATCGATTAAAGTCTTATGTCACTAGAATCTTTGACAAACTGTAATGACCCTTCCGGTCATTTACGCGTTTTCACCTTTTTATACTATTAGAGCTTCTTCGTAGCCGCCCCAAGTCACTTATGGCTTGCTGGGATCGGAAGTTCGGTGCCCTGGCCGTTCATTTCATCGTTATGACCTCAACTGGCCTTGTGGAAAGGTCAATCCTGATTTGTGGTGTTGTAGCATTCCCGGGAATGGGGTGTTTTCATTTGTGAATTTTATTAACATCGTGCGTATTTGAAAATATTTTATTCAAAAGTTGAATGTGGTAAAAAGTTATATTTTTATTGTCTTCCTAAAATATTTTAAAGGTTTATGAAAAATACTTTGATATGATATATTGGTGTATGTATTTATTTTATAAGAATTTTATAAATTACTAATATTTTAACGGAGATAGTAAACTTAGTTATGTTGAAAACTATTATTATAATATAGTGGGTTTTATTTGAAATAACTTTCTATTAGTTATGATATATTTAAAAAGTTGTATTTATTTCACCACGAACCTATGCAATACCCGAATACTTACGAAGCGGAATGGGAATAATGGTAGTATAGCCACCTCCACTACATGTGGAGGTGGAGGAAGTGGGAGCATCTCCACTGTACGTGGATGCTAGTGGAAGGGACAACAAGTCCTTAAAGAATTCAATGCTGCCACCTAGTTAATTGAATAAACAAATATGGTAAGTGTAATTAATGAACCTATTGACCAACTTTCTCACTTTTATCTATATGTGCAACTATAGCTTCAGCATGTGGTTTTAAGCCTTTTCCACTTCAATATCAATATATATTCTATACGCTAGCTATATGTCTATCACTTAGAAGGTTACATTTGGGGAGAAATAATATGAAGTTATGTTCGGTTATCTACGTCAAGTTATTCAAGTCTAAACTCGGGTTTAATTTTATTTCGGAGCTTTTGGCGCGGTTCGAGCTTGGACATTTTTTGTCCTAGCAGCTAGTCATCGGATGACAGGTAGGTTTTGGTTTTCCCCTATCTAGACTCTACGTATATAGGCTATAACTGCATTTATTAGCATCCTTGGATGGGTTGTTATAGGTTGGTACCTCAGACCTTGTCCGTCTATTTCATACGTTGTTGATAGTATTCGCGTAATAATGTATATTACCTTTGTGGTCCTGTGTGGCCTTTTATTGACTCTGGAACATAGATGGTGGGTTATTTGGGAATATCCGCGAGTCCCGGACATAGAGATTATCCTTTTAGGCTGGTTATGTCTGCTGAGTAGCTATTGGGCCTGTGCAGGGCTGATAGGAATTGTTGTGAGCCGTTGGGCTACTTTTATATTTGTGTGCGAGCATATCATCTATGAAAAAAAATTTCCCCTGCATGTTTTACTACAGTTTTGGCTGTGAGCCACTACTGACAGTTTTCCTAAATTTGCATGGCCCTGGGGGGCCATTTTTTGTACTGTTGTTGATAGAAAAGGGGATTTTTGGATGTTTTCGCACTGATTTTATTACTGGTACTAGTCTCTGTGCGGTAGAGCACCAGAATTGATTTTATTACTGATACTAGTCTCTGCGGGGTGGAGCACTAGACTTGATTTACTACAGTTTTAGACTCGGTTACGCCCGGGCACCCTTGGAGCAGTTTTTGAGGCATTTTCTACTACTTTAGTCCTGGACGGGGTCTGGGCATGCATACTTGAGACTGGGTCTCTATCTTGATCCCGTGCTTGCTTTCGGATGACATGTAATGATACTGAGTTTTAGTATGGGGTCGGGGACCTCCATGGACCTTGTCGCTCTGGGCCTGGGGCTTCGAGCTGCGTGCGCTGGAGGGAAGGGTATACGGTGGAGTAGAGGTATACATGCTGAATCCTTCCATGAAACCTGCCTGCTGGGCCTGATTGGCACCGGAGGAGGTACATACAGAGGTTCTATTTCATATCATATCATATCATGCATTGGATTCCACCCTTGTTTGTTGTGTGTTCAGTGTACGCTCCGGTAGTATGGGATGCCGGAGGGTTTGTTTTCACTTGATTGTGTTCCTCGGTTGTATGGGCGACCGTTGGGACTGTAGGTAGACTATATTTACTCCTGTTTTTACTTAGAGCTTGTCTTGGCACCCGGTTCTTGAAAGATTAGTGATGGTTAGCCTGTTGAGTATTTGGTTGTGGGATTTTTATTATTGAGAGGGCCTTAGAGTCCTATCTTATTGAGGCACTTCTATGTGGCCTTCTGAGCAGAGGGTGAGACTCTGGTTCTATCTATTCTTGTTGGAAGCTGAGTGGTATCTCTCGGTTATTGTGGACTAGTTATTTCATCCTAGGGTTGTACTTGTGAGGTGATTCCCTGGTTATGCTATCATATGATTGGATTGGTGTTATGATTTCCTTATACTGGTTGATTCCATTTTGAGTATGTTAGACTGCTCTCCGTCTTTTCCTTCTACTTGAGGTCACCGGTATACCGCTATTTTCTCAACTCTCTCTCTACGTGCTTATATTGTTGTCCAAGGACTCCAGGTGCGTTCTCCTTTCCTTCACCTGTGATTCTATGTAATTGTATCTCTGTGCTAGCATGTGTTACTTGAAGCTCTTGGTTATGAATGATCTGTGCTAGCTCCTTGTGCCTGGCTTATTGCTTCAGTGACTACTTTCTTGCTATCTGTTACTTACTGTTTTTATATCTTATATGCGCTCAGTCGGCCTATGATACCTACTGAGTACCCATGGTTTTGGTGCTCATACTACACTTCTGCACTTTTTTGTGCAGATATTAGCTGAGCTTCCGCCATTGATCACGTTGGAGACTCGTGCAACTTTTGGATCTTTGAGACTAGGGTGAGCGCCTGACGATCGGGGCTTGTCTATATCTCATTTGTTGTACTGTCGCTCCTTGTACTTTTGGAGGCAATTTGTGTTGTGTTTTGTTACTACTAGCACTTGTATCCTATTAGAAGCTTCTGTACTATTGATACCAAGTCTTGGGGTTGGTGTAGTTTCCTTTAGGTATTTATATTCGTGTTTTGCTTCCGCTTATTTCTGCTTGCTGGTGCATTTTTGTTAGGTAGTATCCCATTACTAACCGTTCTGGGCTACGGGAATTGGTTCGCCTACTGGGGGATTGTAGGTGCCATCATGACTTAAAAAATTGGGTCACGACAGTTGGTATCAGAGCTCTAGGTTCACCGGTGTCGTGATACAGAAGCAAGTGTCTAACTAGAGTCTCGTGGATCGGTACAATGACGTATGTATCCTATCTGCGGGAGGCTACCGGGCATTGTTAGGAAAAGTTTCATCTTTTTGGCTCCTTATCGTGCGTTCCTGGCTCTATTGACTTCTACACTTCGGTCGTTTCATTCCTTCTCAGATGCCTAAGACGAGTTTGACTGCGGGTGATGTCGAGGCTCCTGTGCCTATCGCTTCAGTGCTTCTGTCTGTGCCAGAACTTCAGAGTAAGAGTTTACCGCCTCAGATATAGGGTGTGGGGTCAGCCGAGCCTCTGACTGGATTCATAGCTACCCCAGCTCTTCAGGACACCGTGGCTAGGACTCTGAGTCCTCCGGTGAGTGTTTCAGTACCCAGCTCTACGAGTGGTACTTCAGTTAGGGTCGAGCTTCAAGTTCTTCAGCAGGGTTGTATGTCGGTGTTGGACTATGAGGTGAGATTTCACGAGATGGTTAGGGTACTGCTAGGACTGTACCTTTGGAGTTTGATAGGGTTTAGAGCTTTGTGAGAGGTTTGATTCAACCACTCCGCTTGGCAACCGAGCACTTGGTTACAGTTGGGACGACCATCCTTCAGGTAGTTGACCATGCTTTGGCTGTTGAGGGTTTGTGCCGTGAGGCTTATGGAGGTAATGCTAAGAAGCGTCGTCACCGGGATAGTTTCCGAGGTTCCCAGACTCGAGGTAGAGGATTCTCTCCCAGAGACCGGGTCCATTACTTTCTGTGTACCGGACTAGTTTCAGTTGCTCCACAGGTTCCAGAGGGTGTTGGTACAGGTCATGTTGAGCAGAGTAGGCGGGGTACGAATCATATTCTTTAAGGTTTGCCTTCAGATTGTGTAAGCCGTGACGGCCGATCATGTTCAGCGAGATCTTCCAGTCCAGCTTCATTCAGTGGGGTTTGCTTTCAGTTTGGTAAGCGTGGGAACTTTGCTAAGAATTGCCCCACGATTGTGTATCCTGGCCAGCCTGGGTGTTATGATTGCGGAGAGATTGGTCACCTTTATAGAGCTTGTCCTCGGCAAGGGATGGTTGAGCCTTCAGTTTCGACCACTCGGTCCAGAGTTAGATCCCGTCAGCTTGATGCTCCTCTTAGTGGGCCAGAGGTAGAGGTTCCTGACACCGTTGCTCCAGGTCAGGCCTTTGCTACCTTCGACTTGTGTTAGTCCCGCTCGTGTTGCGATTCTGTCCCTTTTGTCATGTAATTTCGTACATGCCTACCTGCTACTTATTTAGTTATTTGGCTACCTGAATTGGAGTACCAATGTGTTGTTTTATTGTTATTTTATTCTTTAGTAGTGGATGGGGGTGTGTTAGCCCTGTGAGGTGTTTTACCCGGAGTTGTAGCTTGTGAGTAACCTTTGTAGAGCTCGCTTCCTATTTGTTATGGTTCTAGGCTTGCTATGAGTATTCCTTTCTAGCGGTTCTAGATGGTTGTTGCCTAGTCCATTATCTAGCGTGGCTAGAGATTCGTGTGATGGTTCGGTGTATTACCAGTAGTTGGGCCGGAGTTGTGATTTGCTTTAGTTGGGGGATATTGGTTTTGCTAGTGTGCCTAGATCGCTTTGGCCTCCCGAGTATCTAGAGTCGACCCTCCTTGTTGATTAGTTTAGGAGGTTGGCAGGTATGTGGGTTGTTCCCATAGTCTCCTCCAGTTCCTGGTCCGTTGGGTGTTTTGTTGTATCCCCAGCTCTAGTTGGAATGAATCCTGATCGTAGTTCTTTGGGATGAGCTCTTGATGTTGGCATCGTGATTGGGTTTTGAATTTAGCACTTCCAACAAAGTGTTGATCGTAACCTCATGGTTGGGTTGGATTCGTAAGAATTTTGGGTGACTTGGGCATCCGGCCTATTCTTCTCCTGCTTTATTGAGTTTGATGTGTAGCTATGAGAAGTAAGGTAATGGCTTCAGGTTCTTATTCGAGAAAGGATTTGTAAGGTTTAGTATGTGCTAAGGAAGGATTTTTTGGTTTACCTGAGAAAGGAGGGAGATGACTCTTTGTTTATGTTTATGTGTCATAGTAGTTGCCTGAGGTGGCAATGAAGGTTTGCTTTGGGATTGTGTGTTGGTGATTCGATCCATCTGTCTACACATTGCCGTGGGTTTTCCATCGATTGGTTTTTATTTCAGTAGCATCTGCGGTGTTGGCAACTTGCATATTCAAGCCTAGTTGGCTTGGGTTCTTAAGTGTTCATTGGCAACATATGGGTTCGACCAAGGCTTTGGTTGGCAGTTTTGAAAGTTGGGGTTCAGAATCATGGCTTGGCAGGTTACTCGGATGATTCGTGGCGGTTTCTATTTGTTGCAGCATCTTAGTGCCGGGAGGCAGTGGGTGCGGGCAACTTAGCTTCTTTACTTCAGTTACGGATGCGGCTATTGGCCTAGGACAACTAGTCCTTGGCTAACCTCTGCAAGAGGCAGGATATTCCATATTTCAGCAGTGTTCCAGTTAGTACGAGGTCCTTCTACCATGGTTGGACAGACTCAGCAGCGTAAGGTTGAGCTTCAGCAGTGGTGTATGCTTTATGTGGTCAGCTTGTGCGGGTTGAGACTAGCGAGGCTATTTTGAGTTCTGATGATACGTAGAGACTTGTAATCGCCATTCGTTTATCGAGAATTTGAAAGCTTATTTAATTAATTCCTCCGGAGTTGTTGTTTATGTGGGATTCCAGTGTTGGTTAGACTTGGCCAGTATGGACTAGAAGTTCGTTATGATATATGCTTCGAAGTGGTTGGTTGTTTGCAGATCTGGTAGAGCGGTTGATTCGAGCCAAAGGAATGAGTTGAAGGTATATGCAAAAATTTCCATGGCTAGATGGTAACTTTGAACCCCAGGCACCGTTTTCCTTTGCCTTCGGGGTGTTTGGACTTGATATTCGTGGCATGGTGGACTTCTTCCCGAGGTGACCTTGGTAAGACGATTTCAAATCAGAATGGAGTTCGAGTATTCGGAGTTGCAGCAGTATTTCTTAGAGTTGGAAGCTTAGCTAATGACTATGGACTTCGTGGTAGGCTTACCACGCTACTTGCAGGATCTTGGTTTTGGTTTGGGTCTGTTGGGTAGGTTGCCATGGTTCACTCGCTTTCAGTTGATTCAGACTTGGCACGGTACAGCGAAGGTGGGTTTGTTCTATAATTTGTAAGTTCTCCGTCAACACAAGGTATGCATATGTGCCTTTCCTAACTCTGGGGTGCAAAGTTCAGTCGGGTTCAGATGGTTGGTTCAGCTGGGTCCAGTTATCGAGTTTGATGTTAACAAAAGTGCCCGTTCATTGGTTGATGGTCAGTCGGGACATGTGACTACAACTTTTGACGATATGCCTCGGATTGTTATCTTGGATGGCAAAAGCTAATAGACTATAGCTTGATTTGGATAGAACTTGAGTATAAAGGGTGACTTCGTTCGTGTTAGAGTATAAGCAAAGACTGCGTATTTCCAGTGTTTCAGTTGATGCGTCGATGATGGGTGAGTGTTAGACTGGTATGCAACTTCCTGATATGGTGCAAAAAGGACTCAGCTCAGAATGAAAGGTTTTTTTTTGGAATCGATAGGTTCATGAGTTAGAGTTTTGATTGTGGGCTTTTCTAGCAAACTTGCTTATAGTTTCGAGGATTCGAGTTCTGTGTGGTGATCGTCTTGCTTCTCTGGTTTCGGTGTTGTGTTGGTGCTTTCTCATTGAGGTTCTCGAGTTTCAGTCTGGGTTGGCAGCCTCTTGGAGCTTTGGATTTTGAATTTGGAATCTAGCTTGTCTAGTTAGGAGTTTAGGCTTGGTTGTTTTTGTGGCTTCGTTAGTTGGGTGGCGTCCAGTCGAGGAGGCTACTCGGGTTATCCGAGAGAGTAGTGCAGGCTTCGTATTCGATGTTCTTAAATCTATAGTGTTTCCTTCTTTCCTGACTTTCGGGGACGAAAATCTTTTTAGTAGTGGATGATGTAATGACCCTTCCGGTCATTTACGCGTTTTCACCTTTTTATACTATTAGAGCTTCTCCGTAGCCGCCCCAAGTCACTTATGGCTTGCTGGGATCGGTAGTTCGGTACCCTGGCCGTTCATTTTATCGTTATGACCTCAACTGGCCTTGTGGAAAGGTCAATCCTGATTTGTGGTGTTGTAGCATTCCCGGGAATGGGGTGTTTTCATTTGTGAATTTTATTAACATCGTGCATATTTGAAAATATTTTATTCAAAAGTTGAATGTGGTAAAAAGTTATATTTTTATTGTCTTCCTAAAATATGTTAAAGGTTTATGAAAAATACTTTGATATGATATATTGGTGTATGTATTTATTTTATAAGAATTTTATAAATTACTAATATTTTAACGGAGATAGTAAATTTAGTTATGTTGAAAACTATTATTATAATATAGTGGGTTTTATTTGAAATAACTTTCTATTAGTTATGATATATTTAAAAAGTTGTATTTATTTTACCACGAATCTACGCAATACCCGAATACTTACGAAGCGGAATGGGAATAATGGTAGTATAGCCACCTCCACTACATGTGGAGGTGGAGGAAGTGGGAGCATCTCCACTGTACGTGGATGCTAGTGGAAGGGACACCAAGTCCTTAAAGAATTCAATGCTGCCACCTAGTTAATTGAATAAACAAATATGGTAAGTGTAATTAATGAACCTATTGACCAACTTTCTCACTTTTATCTATATGTGCAACTATAGCTTCAGCATGTGGTTTTAAGCCTTTTCCACTTCAATATCAATATATATTCTATACGCTAGCTATATGTCTATCACGTAGAAGGTTACATTTGTGGAGAAATAATATGAAGTTATGTTCGGTTATCTACGTCAAGTTATTCAAGTCTAAACTCGGGTTTAATTTCGTTTCGGAGCTTTTGGCGCGGTTTGAGCTTGGACATTTTTCGTCCTAGCAGCTAGTCATCGGATGACAGGTAGGTTATGGTTTTTCCCTATCTAGACTCTGCGTATATAGGCTATAACTACATTAATTAGCATCCTTGGATGGATTGTTATAGGTTGGTACCCCAGACCTTGTCCGTCTATTTCATACGTTGTTTATAGTATTCGCGTAATAATGTATATTACCTTTGTGGTCCTGTGTGGCCTTGTATTGACTCTGGAACATAGATGGTGGGCTATTTGGGAATGTCCGCGAGTCTCGGACATAGATATTATCCTTTTAGGCTGGTTATGTCTGCTGAGTAGCTATTGGGCCTGTGCAGGGCTGATGGGTATTGTTGTGAGCCGTTGGGCTACTTTTATATTTATGTGCGAGCATATCATCTATGAAAAAGATTTTCCCCTACATGTTTTACTACAGTTTTGGCTGTGAGCCACTACTGACAGTTTTCCTAAATTTGCATGGCCCTGGGGGCCATTTTTGGTACTGTTGTTGATAGAAAAGGGGATTTTTTGATGTTTTCGCACTGATTTTATTACTGGTACTAGTCTCTGCGGGGCAGAGCACCAAAATTGATTTTATTACTGATACTAGTCTCTGCGGGGCAGAGCACTAGACTTGATTTACTACAGTTTTAGACTCGGTTACGCCCGGGCACCCTTGGAGGGATTTTTGAAGCATTTTCTACTACTTTAGTCCTGGACGGGGTCTGGGCATGCATACTTGAGACTGGGTCTCTATATTGATCCCGGACTTGCTTCCGGATGACATGTCTTGATACTGAGTTTTAGTATGGGGTCGGGGACCTCCATGGACCTTGCCGCTCTAGGCCTGGGGCTTCGGGCTGAGTGCGCTGGAGGGAAGGGTAAAAGGTGGAGTAGAGGTATACAGGATGATTCCTTCCATGGAACCTGCCTGCTGGGCCTGATTGGCACCGGAGGAGGTACATACAGAGGTTCTATTTCACATCATATCATATCATGCATTGGATTCCACCCTTGTTTGTTGTGTGTTCAGTGTACGCTCCGGTAGTATGGGATGCCGGAGGGTTTGTTTTCAGTTGATTGTGTTCCTCGGTTGTATGGGTGGCTGTTGGGACTGTAGGTAGACTATATTTACTCCTGTTTTTACTTAGAGCTTGTCTTGGCACCCGGTTCTTGAAAGATTAGTGATGGTTAGCCTGTTGAGGCTTTGGTTGTGGGATTTTGATTATTGAGAGGGCTTTAGAGTCCTATCTTATTGAGGCACTTCTGTGTGGCCTTCTGAGCAGAAGGTGAGACTCTGGTTCTATCTATTCTTGTTGGAAGCTGAGTGGTATCTCTCGGTTATTGTGGCCTAGTTATTTCATCCTAGGGTTGTACTTGTGAGGTGATTCCCTGGTTATGCTATCATGTGATTGGATTGGTGTTATGATTTCCTTATACTGGTTGATTCCATTTTGTGTATGTTAGACTGCTCTCCGTCTTTTCCTTCTACTTGAGGTCACCGGTATACCGCTATTTTCTCAACTCTCTCTCTACGTGCTTCTATTGTTGTCCAAGGACTCTAGGTGCGTTCTCCTTTCCTTCACCTGTAATTCTATGTAATTGTATCTCTGTGCTAGCATGTGTTACTTGAAGCTCTTGGTTATGGATGATCTGTGCTAGCTCCTTGTGCCTGGCTTATTGCTTCAGTGACTGCTTTCTTGCTATCTGTTACTTACTGTTTTTATATCTTATATGCGCTCAGTCGGCCTATGATACCTACTGAGTACCCGTGGTTTTGGTGCTCATACTACACTTCTGCACTTTTTTGTGCAGATATTAGCTGAGCTTTCGCCGTTGATCACGTTGGAGACTCGTGCAACTTTTGGGTCTTTGAGACTAGGGTGAGCGCCTGACGGTCGGGGCTTGTCTATATCTCATCTGTTGTACTGTCGCTCCTTGTACTTTCGGAGGCAATTTGTGTTGTGTTTTGTTACTACTAGCACTTGTATCCTATTAGAAGCTTCTGTACTATTGATACCAAATTTTGGGGTTGGTGTAGTTTCCTTTAGGTATTTATATTCGAGTTTTGCTTCCGCTTATTTCTGTTTGCTGGTGCGTTTTGGTTAGGTAGTATCTCATTACTAACCGTTCTGGGCTACGAAAATTGATTCGCCTACTGGGGGATTGTAGGTGCCATCATGACTTGAGAAATCGGGTCACGACACAAACAGGCTTCAACAGTACTTTTTACTTTAAAAAAATATTAATAAGTCGAGTTGACGACGTTAAACTCAGAACTATTTTCTTCTTCTCTCTTTCGTATTGAAAATAACTATTTGTAGTTAGAGTATAATATTTCCTCTTAATTTTTATATTTAGTCATGTATATATATTAAGTTTTTTTTTAAAAAAATCTAAAAAAGTAAGTATTTTTTTTTTGTTACAATTTAACTTTTTTTAAAAAAAAAATGTGTATTTTTAATTAGAAAAAAAAAGGTTGTTTTATTCGTAAAGTAACTTATTTAGTGTACTTTCATGAATTTCTTATTCATTTATTTTAATCATAACATGTGCATCAAATATTTTTTTAGGACTTTTAGTTATTTTCTTTGTTCTGATAAATAAACTAGCTAAACCTACTTTGATTTGAGAATCATAAGACTTGAGAAAGACGAATTTAATTGAGTATGATTCATGAGTTGTATGACTATCTTTCCAAACTCATACTTACTTATTGATGATTGAAATTATGATAGTCGCTAGTTCCAAGTGGAGTATGAGGTTAGTATTTATTATCGAGTTCTCGTGCTTATTTGAAAATTTAGAACTTGCCTTGAATGTGGTTTGAGGCGAAATTCTATGTAGATTTTGAGTTGAGAAATGAAAGTAGGCTTTCCTTGTTAAATCATGGCCTAAAATTGACTTACCTTGATGAATTTTATCCCTAGTTAGCCCCGTTGAGCCTCAATAGATTATCCCTTATTTGTTGGTTGTCAAGTTTCACCCTTTAGCCTTTCTGTTGTTATGACTTGTTATCTGTTTATCCAAAAAAAATTCAGGCACTTTGAGAGTTGATTTAAATGTAAAAAAAAAAAAATCAAGTATGAATTATGAAAAGAACATGTGAAAGGATAATTTTGTGAGCTTGTTGGTCTTTTGAAATGTCGTCAAAAAGAAGAAAATTGTAGTTCAAAATTTTGAAAAAAAAAGAGCGAGAGTAAGATCAACAATAAGACATTGCCAACTCAAATTCAAAAAGGAAAATCAGAAAAATTGTGAAAAGATCAAGGGAGGTTGATTGTTCAGAAGAAAATGAAATGTAATTGCACTTGAACGAGAAAGTAAAAGGTAGTGCCTAAAGGGATTTAAGCCACTATTATTCATATATATCCTACCTGAACCTAAGCCTACTTTACAAGCTTATGAAAATCCTACATGATCTCAACTCAAAGACTTCTACATTAGTGGGGAATCATATGACAGTCAAGCTTATGGAAATTTTTGGCAGCTCGAGATACTTCTTTGTTGAAGGTGAGCGAATTTCTCTATCTATGCCTTTTTTGTTCTATATCGATATATTGAGTGAAATGTGAGCATCTATGTTCATTTGGTGAGACACACTTGAGATTAAAAAATATTGTTATTTCAATTCTCAATAAATGAACATGAGTACGGTTAAAGATTATTGAACTCGTTGGTTCTCTTAATTGATTCTTATCACCTAAAAGTTCTCATAATTTTACTTTATAAAAAATTATTTACTATATTTAGTGACTTTCTTTGCTCTCGGAAGAATAAATACTTTTTCTCTCTTTAGTCTTGTGATAAGTAATACTAGCTGTAACTATACCTAGAAGATATAATATTTAAATCAATGTAAATTGATTTTTTTTAAATAATTTATAGATATATATATAGTACATATATTTTTCATTAAAAGAAAGAAAAGGAGGGGTAAAAAGAAATATCTTACCCAAAACAAGAAATGTTTGTACGGTGGTTGGACACCTATTTGTTAGAACAAGTGAACACAATATTAATTGGCTGATAAGTTTTTTTTTACCTTCACTTTACCTTTTCTCAAATTAGAAAAAACCTACGCTTTTCTCTCTAGTCAAAAACTAGCTTGTCATACTCTGCTTCTTCAATTTAAGCTATGGAAATCACTTTAAAAAATGGAGCATTTTTTTCTTCTTTTTCCCCTCTAATTTTTTGTTTCTGTTAAATCTAACATCTTTGCAGTTTTTTTTTCCCTCCATTTTCACTTTTCTATCTCATTCACACCCACCTAATTAGAAATTAAAATTTCTCAAAAAAAAAAGGGAAGAAGAAGATGCATTCTATTCAAAGAACTCATTCAGGTAGCTCTCATACTTCTAGGAGGTGAGTTCTTGATCCAATAATGTGGAGAATTTTAGCAGAAGATCGATCAATGGTTGAAGAGTTTGAAATATTTTTCACACCTTCTGATAGTTTATGGGAGCAAGAAATTTTACATACAATCTTCTTTTTGGGTTGGAGGTCATTTTTTCAATATCCGGGAGACTATGTTCGAGACATAGTCCTTGAATTCTACAGCAATTTAAATGAAGAAAGCTAAACTACAATGGTGCGAGGTAAAACTATTCCCTTTAATTCTGAAATCATAAATAATATTTATAACTTGAAAAATATTGATGATAGTGACACCAAGAAATGTATTGATGATCGGGAGGTAAATTTTGTGAAACATGTGCTGAATAAACTGTGTCCAGATGGTATTAGAATATATTCGAAAACTAATGAACGTCCTTTAGGTATTAAAGGTGCGTGTATGCTTGAAGTCGCAAGAACATGGGGTAGATTTGTTAGTTCTCGCCTAATTTCATACTTGAATACCTCCAACTATGAGATAAAAAGAGTTCTTTTGATATATGTTATTATGCACGAATTGCCATGAATGTTGGAAGATTCATTAACAAAGCTATGGTTAATTGTCTTTTCAAGGGTGATTGTAGATGTTTTTATTTTCCTTCGACTATCACTCGATTGGTTTCTTTGTTTGATGTGAATTTAGAGGGTTTGTCGAAGATTGCAAATACTTACTTCATTGGCAGAAACTTCATCAATAGCTTGAACCCTCCTGTCGGTCCGACACAAGCTGCACAAGGACATATGCTTATAGATAGTCCAGAGCAAACAGAAAATGAGACACCACAACCTGAATATTCAAAAGTTGGTACCACATCTACTGTCTTCCTTCTCGACATTCTGACTAGTTTGAATCAATTAGCACAAAAGCAAAAGAAAATGGCTGGAAACCTGAAAATTTTCAAAAGGGCACATGTAGACAGAGAAGTGGTATTTTCAGAAAATATTTCTCATATTATCAAGGAGTTAGCAGAAATAAAAAATAAATAGATTTTCATCTGCCGAACTTTGAAGAATCAATTTGCATATACCTCTCCCACAATTGATGCGATAAGTAAGTTGATGAACAATTTTTCTAAATATTCCTAGTTGCCCGTCTCATGTTCAGGATCCAGGTAGCAGTGAACGTCATGTTGCAGGTACAAATCTATGTTCAACTGAGGGACCATCTATGTTTTTCCCTCCACTTTCTACAATAATGTTTGATTTAAATAAAAAAAGTGGCTCCATACTTTGTCCAACGTCATTCGAAGATCTACAGTTTAACACTTTTTGTAATCTAGCGACCATTCATGGAATGACGATTGGTAGTCCCTCAGTTCCTATTCACCAAGCTAATGAGTTTGATGCGTTCCTTGATTTCTTTCAGGATAAATGCAGAGAATTAATCTGGACCTACTAGAATTATTCATTCAAGAGAAAGAATGATTTTAGCAGGGGAGAGGAATATGGTAAAGTAAGAAAAAAATTTGATCTTATCTTTCAGCTAATGATTTTGAAGCTTATAACTAATGAATGTTTTCTTTTTGGTGATTGAATGAAGAAAGAAACTTTGGGACATCAGTTAATATATTCCTTTTGTTGTAAATAGCAATATAAGGCAGCTTGTACATATAGTTTAACCTGAAGGTTTGGTATGTTGGTACTAGTTGAAGGAAGAAACTTTTGTTGGCATCAGGTAATAACTTCTTTTTGTTATAAATAACCATACATGACCGTCTTGTACATGTGGTATTAGTGTAAAAATGTTAATGCCAAACATTGTAATGAAAAGTATCCATCTAGCTCTTTGTAGAACTTTTTAATAGTGAAGCTTGAGAGGTGGAGTTTTAAGCTTCTTTTGACTGCCCCGATTCTATATAATGAAGCTTCTTTGTTTGGTCCTATATTTACTTTTTGCATATTTCTCTTCAGCTATTATGGAATTAAAAAGCTCACATTTTTTTTCATAATTTGAGTGTCAAATAGCTTTTGAACTACTACTGAAAAAATGAAAATTTCACCTTGTGCTTTGTCACGAATATGACATTTGACATAGAATCTCAATGATCTTCATATCAATAAAAGTGTGCCATACTTCATTGTATAGTCACACAAGTATAAACTTTCAAGCCCAATTTCTGAAGTGCAATATGTATTCTGTGCATATCTAGATGTTGTAGTCTAATTAACTGAATCATATTAAGATTAAAGTAAAAGAGTCTTGCATATGTCTTGCTTGATTGACTGAATTCTCTTAAGTTTTAGTTGTTGGATTTTTCCTTTTGTTGTAACTTGTTCAGCATCTGAGTATTTAAGTTGAAGAACATATAGAGTTTTGTTTATTACATAGTTGATGAAAAGATTGAGTGCTCTATCATGCACATATTCATCCTAAACTAAATATAGTTGCTTGATATTTTAACAAAGTTTCATATATGATCTTCTGTCAGAGCACAAATTATTTAAAAATAACTATTAAACTTGTTGGTTTGATGGTAACTAAGAGTTGAAATAACGGTTACAATACCAACAATAAGGTCTACGTTTCATGGAAGCAAAGAAATATTTTGAATTTGAGTCACGTGCACCTTTGCTTTCTGTTTCAATATGACTTCTTCTGTAAGACTTGACCTTTCTAGCTGTTGTTTAGTTTCTAGTTCTCTAATGTACAGCTCTTCGAAAGGGGTACAATCAATCATTAAAGATTGGATCTCCTAATTTTCTCTGGCAGCAAAAATTTTCAGATCTACATTTGAGAATTCACTAATGTTCCATTTCTTCAGTTCCTTCTTAATATTTTTGAGCTTCCTCCAAATCTTGTACGTTATTTTGTGATAGCTGAATTTTTCTTTTTGCATCTTTATTACATCTTTGATTAAAAGAAAAATTCTCGAGGACGAGTGAAAGTCTAAGTGAGGGAGAGTTTGATAAGTGTATTTTACTTAATTTTTAATATATGATTCTTTATGTAAAAGCACAAAAAATTATCATATTTTTTCTGTTTATTAACTATATCATGCAGAAAAGCTTGTAGAAGACTTGGTTTGAGGAAAAGAAAAATTCTCCGAGAAAAATATGATATAAGAGAAAGATGGGCAAGCTACGGCAAAATAAATAAAATAAGAAGCTAAAAAAAGAAAAAACATAAATTTTATCGGTCATAACAAAGCTACCTTGATCGTAACAAGTCCACAACATACCACAAAGAACTCATAACCGATCCATGATCATATGAAAAACTCACAAGTCATGAGTTGCTTATAAAAGGTGGCCTCATTGTGAAGAAAAGGGGGGAAGCAGTTGAAGAAACATATTCTCAATTCAAAAGAGCTTTTCTTTTCCTTCTTTCTTTAGTTATTAAGTTTTTCATCTTTTGGCCATTATATTGGCCTTGTTTCTAGCTCTAAATAAATGTTCGTATGAAAATTATTCTAGCTCCTGTTTTTAATTAAATAGTGAAATTATTCTTCGTGAATATTTCTTCTATTTTCTTATTTGATGAAGAAAAATATTTCCTTTAGTAGTACTAATTCCAGTATGGAGTAACTTTCTTTTTGTGTTGGAAAAATAATGAATCTTGATATTTCTATACAATAGTAAGTATTATTCCTAAATTTCACGTGCTTAAGCTAAAACTTTGTATTTAATTTTTATCCGCTTTTCAATTAGATGTTATTTAATTTATTAACATCTATCTATTATGTACCACCTATTAATAAATTACTAATTCTGTAATCGAGAGAGGCGAAAAAAGTAATATCGTTAATTGGGGTATTGGTAGATTGTTAATTAGTGACATCTACCTCTTTTATGTTATAATTTATTTTACACTATTTGTAATCGAAAGAGGCGAATAGTGTAAAAATCAATTATAACAAAGTAAGGTAACCGAAAGGGACTTACAAAGAAGAGCATGTTTTAGTTCAAGCACACATTTCTGGTTCCTTAATATTACTATTTTGATGATTAAATTATATAACAGAGAGGAGTGCAATTAATTATTCAACTTCACTAATAATATATAAATATAATCGTGAGAGGTATTTATACATTTGTGAGAAATAGAAATTGAGGAGTAAATAATTTATTTTATAAGAATATCAAGTGAAGTCACGATCCCAACACCTTTTATTATATTTGCGAAAAACAAAAATATTTTCTCTGTTTTTCTATTTACGGATTATTAATTAGTTAATTCACCATTCAACTACTTCTGATTTTCTCAAATAGTAAATAAAATGAGAAATTTCTGTAGAATAGATAAACCAATCTCTGTGGGTTCAACATCTTTTTATACTACAATTTGACAGAGTATGAGTTAATTTTTATATACGCCAGTGACTCGTCACCTTAGATAGGAGCGTATGGAGGTCGCGGATCAGGGTAGAAGGTTAGTAGGTATTTAAGCTTGTCCCTCTTTTGGGTAGGATTAGAGTTGGCGGGAGTCTAGAATCACAGTGTATGTTGTAGTATTAGCCTTATACATGTAATTTCTTACTTTTGATATGTGCTATCCTCTGTTGTCTTTTGTGTTTCAATGACCACACTATTTCGTTGTTGTTACTGTTTTTTTCTAGATGTCTTGTATTGCTTTCCGTATTAATTGACTTGTTTTCTCCATTATCGTATTTTCTTTTTCATAACTACTTTGATTTACTGCACTTAAACTGAGGATTTTTCAAAAATAACCTCTCTACCTCTACGAGGTAAGAGTAAGGTTTACGTATACTCCATCCTCTCTAAACCCCACTTATAGAATTACACTGGGTATGTTATTGTTGTCACATTTAAAATGATAAGTTAATTTTTATTTTTTTTAGAATCAAAGTCGAACCAACTGAGTTTATGTTAAATAAAGTAGAACACGTGATACTTTTCGTGTGTAAATATTTTTATGTGCTAATCAAACATGATGGATGGAAAAATTTTGTTCGACACATAAGTTAAATAAGCAATAAGCACCTATTGTTTATCCTCAAAATCGAACAGTTGAATTTCTAAGCGTGGTTTAAGGGCATATAGATTAAATTGATCTTATGATGAAATAATACAAAAATAAATAGCAGCAATTGAATGATAGGATTGTTGTGAGGGAAAGTTCGATTATCAGTAGATCATTAGGAATACTCTACGTATGTTATAAGGTGATAAGGGGGATACCATTTTTGGTGGAGCTTTGAGATACTCCGTATTCGTTAGCAGGATTGATACCTGATTAAATGTCGAACTGTCAGTAGAGCTTTGACATTACTCTACATCAGTTGGCACAATTGCTACTTAATTGGGAGGTGAAGATGCATGATTTAAAGAAAAAGGTTTACTTGTGTTGAACCTTTGATATAAAATCGAGAAGGATAAGCCATATCTACGACGTTTGAGAGAACAAAGACTTATGCCCCAGATGTTGGGATCAAAGTCGGGTGAAGGTTGTGGGGTAAGGTTGGTATTAGTGCTGATGATGTTGAGGATTTTGGTATGAGGGAGTTGGTTGATGCTCTTAGAAAATTTTCTAGAGTGTTTTTGGACTGTTCCAAAAAAATTGCCCCAACTTCTTATATTGAGAAACTATTTTAAAATAGTGGGGAGATCAAATCCTTAGGTAAGATTTCTTAAATATATTATCAGAACAAGAATTAGGTCAAACGTAATTCAAACAAATACGTCGACCTATATGTGGTGTCATGAATTGGTGATTGTCTTGAAAAAAATGCGAGGCAATGAATGAGAGTTCACATAAAATGTATGTTTCAGAGATTGAGAGATTGCACAAGATTGTATTTAATATGTTTTGAAAAAATTGGTTGTGAGGATGGTCGCAAGGACCTGGAATGGGTGTGAGGAAAATAATGACATGATTGTGAGGGACGGTCGTAGAGATTGAAGATAGGTGTGTGTGTTGGGAAAAATTTATCAGGATCAACACAAGTCAACCAAAATCATCCTACAAACTAGACAAGGTTGAAGCTATAGTGTATATATAAAACTAATTAATGTGTGATAAGTATAATATATGTAGCAAATAAAGAATATGTAATAAAAAAGTGCATGTAACAAATAAATAATATATAACAAATGAATAATTATATTATTTCTGCGGGAGCAGTGATCAAAATTGCATATAGAATGACCTAAAAACTTTTAGAATTGATTCACTTAAGTTGATAAAAAATATTTGGACAGTTTGAAATGACAAGTAGTAAGACTAGTCAGGAAATCTCTGGAAAAGAATTTCAAAAGATGTCGAGGAGTATAAGACACACCTCGCATGCTCTCAATGTGTGCAGTGTATAATCGAGACTCAATAGAATCGTGATTACAGTTAAATAGAGTGGAAAAAAATAAATTTGTAATAGTGTACATAATATACAATCTAACAGTATATGAAATAAATAGGAATCAAAGAATTGATATGTACGAAAAATAAAACCAAAGAATTTATATGTGCAGAACACAAGCAACATATACAATTCGTAGTATGCATTAAAGAATTGATATGTATAAAAAATGTAAATAGAAATATCTCCCTCAATTAAAAAGTTGAGTCCATTATGATTAGCACCTGGATATATCCAGTGGAGTCTCCATCTGTTGCACTCCCATTTTCACCTTAGATTAGAATAAGGCTTAACTTTCGAGACTCTAAAATATTTATTAGAGTTTAGAGTCGCCACATAATTTTTTTAAAAAATCAAGAAACCTATTAATTTTTTATTGTTATGACTCGAATTTTAATATGCAACAATCAGTTTAGATTCAAGGTAAGAATTTAAGTTATTTTCAAGTGAAGATGTTATTCAGAATCCACAAAATATGAGTCCTGACTGAACTTAATTTTTAAAAGGAGGAGAAAGTAAAATCATTTTTTGCATGTTAACCTATGTACAGTAAAATAAAATATGTACAAAAGACAATGAAGAATGTATGTATAAAAGAATGTGTATAAAGAATGTAGATTCATGTATAAAAGAATGTGTATAGGCAAAAGAATGTATAGCGTATATGAAAAGAGTATAAAGAATGTATATTAAAAAAAAAATATAACGGAGCCTAAAAAGAACATAAATTGTCAGTATGCAAAGTGTACATTTGTTAGTATAAGAGTATATATTTGTTAGTCAAATATGTTTAAAGATGTATACAAGTATATAAAAAATGTATATCAAGTATTTAAAAGTAAATATAAAGGAACTATGTATATCAATGTATAAAAGAGTATAGAGAAGGTATATGAAAGATTAAAAATGTATATATGGTGTAAAGAAAGTATATTTAAAAGAATTTGAAAGAAAGTGAAGTTAATCGACTTGTCTGTTTATGTAAAAGAGTGTTTCTTTTTTAAAGAATAATTAAATGATAACAAAAAAGTATTTAACAAAGAACTAAAAGTAAAAAGGGTTAAATGCTTAAAAGAATTGTTAAAGATGAATATACAATTTAAAAAGAATAATGTGATATATAAAAGAATAGAAAATTAAGATTTTCTTAAAAAGAAAAGACGGTCTAATACTTGTCTACCATAAAAAAAAATGAATATCCATGTTCGGTGCCTTGAAAGTAAAAATTTCACTATACTTTATGCTTTGAACAATTTTAAGTACGTAGAAGTACTACAAATAGAGTATTCGAGAAAAAATCTTCAGGCTTCTTTCGAGTATTGTCTTCGGGAAGCAACTTTTGATACCTGCATAAAACTGAGTATAAATGTTAGTAACGAATAAATATTTAAAGAAATAATAATAAACATATATTGTGATTTAATATAAAACCCCTTTTTATGTATAAGGAAGACCTAAAAACCAGACGGAAATTTTTTCATTGACTAGTTAGGGTGTGGTATTTTTCCAAATTTGTTAATAAAGAAATAAAGTGCAACATCAGTTCAAGACAACGCGATCATAGCAAGTCAGTCGTAAAAGATCAAACACAATGTAGTGGCCATCATAGTAGTATTTTTCGAGCACAAAACCAGAATTTTTTAGCAAACGAAATGTAAATGTTAATCCAGAAAGGCAACACAATAGCAGTAGTAACAAGAATCATAGCAGTTTGCTCGACAACGTGAACAATTGATGTGAAAGTGAAAAATCATATGAGATCAATCCAAATCAGTCAATAAGCAAGCAACATTCGACAAATTGGAAAATGTAAAAATACATTCAACAGTTAGGGATAGAGCAACAAAAATGGGGTTTACTAAACTAGGTTTTCTTCATGAAAGAAATCAAAAAAAAAAAAAAAGAAGGAGGAGAGAGTTACCCTTTTTACTGTATCGATCCAGATTTACTGAGACTCAAGAGATCCTCGTTCATTTTCCCTTTAATTCCAGCTTCAAACTTCTCACACTTGACGCATCTTTGTTCAATATATACCATAAAGAGAGGTTGTGCGAGAAAGGAAAGAAAATCTCAAGTTTGCCGACAAAATCACCAAAATTGGGAAGGAAAGCGAGGGTGTTAGGATTTTTTAGGTTGAAGAGAAGAGAGATGACAGAGAAGGGTGAGGGGGAGAAAATAAGAGAAGAAAAAAGGGAAAATTAGAAAAAATGACTATTGTGTTAAATATTTTACTCAAAAATAGCCCACTTATAATTTACTACCTAAAATGACCATTTGATTAAAGTTCTTACCCGAAATGGTCATCGTTATACATCCGATAAGTTATACATTCAGTATACATGTGACTATTTTTTTTTAAAATTCTTTTTGATAGTATACATGTATATATATTGCATATATATTCATATACATGCGGTATACATGTGACTATTTTTGTTGGGAATGGTACATTTTCGTAATAAACCCAAGAAAAAATGGGTGTAAAGGTCCTTAGTTGATGTCTTTCTATATTATGGATGAGAATTAATCGCAGCCTTGAGTTCGAGTTGATCAAAACGACTGAGATTTGTCCACATGTATGTATATAGTGTGCGTTATATTGTATGAGTGTGTGTTGGATGACTATGATATGGACACATGAAGGGTTAAGAAAATGGATCCAGATTGTCTAACGGGTTAGAGTATTGGGTTGATATATTTTCGGTTATTAAAATGTTGTTGTGTTGGAATGAATTTGAACTCAAATTTGACCTATTATTGGGTTGATTAAAATTGAACTTTGTAATTAAGAATAAGATGCTATTAGAAATTTAAAAAGGTTAAACTACCTCCTTACCATATTTACTAACTCTCCCACTACTTTATTTTAATTATTTAATATATCACATGTTAGTTAAAAAATCACTCGGATACATCGCCTCACGTCGGGATACATCGCTTCCACTCGGGATACATCGCCCTCTGATACATGCGGGATGCCGATGTATCAGAGGTTAAACCAAAGAATGTCGAGGTATCAGAGTGGTTTGGGATGTATCCAATGAGATTGGGATGTACCGAGTGGTTTGGGGATGTATCCCGAGGCGAGGCGATGTATCCCGAGATGAGGCAATGTATCCCGAGGTGAGGGATATATCCCGACGGGATTGAGGTGGGAAAAAGAATAATTAGCTCCCAAAGATGTGTGTTTTATGTAAGTTACCCTTAAAAAAAGTAGTTAGTAATATAATATAAAGATGTTGGTAATGAAAAATAATAATAATGGAAAAGGGTTAAAACTACTCTCGAACTATTTGAAATAGAGCAGATATACCCTCCGTTTCATTTTGAGCTCAAAAATACCCTTGACGTTAACATAAGAGACCACAAATACCCTCCAACTTGACAACCCCCTTAACCTCATGACATGACATCTACGGCCGTCCAACTAGGACAAGACCACTCCATATGACTGCCACCTAGGATCCACCTAACCTCAATGAAAATCCTTCATTAACCATGAAAAAGTATTCATTCTTCTGATAACTGTAGCTTTTGAAACAAAAGGGAAACATAAATGTAGAAAATTCTCAGACAAAGAAAGCAAGAGAAAAGAACAGAGAGAATCAGCATTATCAATCACAAAGAAGACATTGAAAATCAAGAGTGTAAATCAAGTATTTTGAGGGGAAAAAACTAAAATTGACCAATCATAAAAGAGTACTGGAAAGAGTAAGAATAACCAGATACCCAAAAAGACTAATGAAGAAGCCTAAAAGGTGCTTGTACACATTTGTTATACTATTTGTTATCTGCAACATTAATAGCGCTCATTGCTCTTTTGTAGCTTAGTTTAGTACTGCTTGGTAGTCAAACTTTAAGATTCTCGAAACCCTAGCCACAATGAATCAGGAAAATCTCCCATACCCGATATTTTAGAAGTGTTTTAGTGGAACGAGGGTAACGTCTATTCCTTACCCTTTAATTGGGAGAGGAGTCCGGTATAATGGTTCAGATACTAGTGGGTCAGATTTTCATGGTTAATGAAGGGTTTTCATTGAGGTTGGGTAGCATTGTCCTAGTTGGACGGCAATGTGGATGCCATGTCATAAGGTTAAAGAACTGGTAAGTTGAAGGGTATTTGTGGTCTTTTATGTTATTGACAAGAGTATTTTTGAACCCAAAATAAAACGGAGGGTATATTTTCTCTATTTTGAATAGTTCGAAGATAGTTTTGGCTCTTTTCCATAATAATAATAATAATATATTATAAAAATTCTATTTTGAGCTAATTAAACATAAAAATAAATGTCATAAATGCTATGCAAAAATCATAAGTAAAAATGGGGAAATAATTCTGTAAATTATGCAAAAATGTCAGTTTTTAAAGTAAAGTAGCAAATCAGAAAAATAAATAGAATATAAGGAGAACGAAAATTAGATGTCAACAAATTGCATCACGAATCGGGACGAGCGGGTGCCAATACTAGAAAGGCTTGAAGCAATATTTAAATTAAAGCTGATTTAGATTTTCAACAATTATTTTGTAGATTTTTTAGCAAGGGGTTCTCGCCTTTAGGATCCAAAAAGGTGGAGTTTCAACCTCAAATTTAAGGCACAGATTCTTTATGATTCATTAATTCATATTATTTAAGAGGCTAAAGTTGAAAATTTTAAAGATAAATCTAGAATTGAAAAATAATTTATTTGACTTAAAAAATATTATCAAAATTGTAATATGATTACTGAATTGGACGTTATAGCTTATGGGTAATACTTTATGCAATCAATTTTATATTTTGAACCGTTAATCCGAGGGATGGGTTTGAGTTGAATAAGAATATACTCGTGAAGAAAATACAAAGAAATAAAGTCATATTTTAAATAAATTTATAAAAGAATTTTTATATAAAAATATATTTTCTATTAACTTAGATTTTAATAATAAACTAGTGATTTTAGTTTTTCCCCCTTAATTTAAAAATAATTCATTAATATTTTAGCTTTCTATTTTATTTTTATATTTAAAAAGAAAAAGAAAGACAAAAAGAAAAGAGAAAGGGACAAAAACAAAAAGAAAACAAAAAGGACAAAAAGAAAAACAAATTAAGAGAGAAAAGAACCAAAAAAACAAACAAAAAAAAGCTTAGGTGGGAAAAGGATTAAAAAATAGTTAAGGCCTGAGGGAAGAAATGCCATATGCGACTTGACTTGACGATTGGCATAATGGAGATGAGATGGATAGTCGAATAATTATTTATAATGATGTAGATAGTTTAGACAATTTACAGATATACAAATAAAAAAGCTAAATAGATTAAGTAGATAATTTGTATAATTTTCTCTAAAAAGGATTCCCTTTTTAGTCAAACATCAATTTGCATATCATTTTCATTAAATCAGGCCGATAAAAGTATATGGGGTTGAAACTAAATAATTTTCAATTTCATAAGATGTTATTTTGGGACAAAGTAAAAGAAGTAATGAGTCACAAAAAATGAGTACTATTTTCATTTTTGAGTGTTTCAAAATGTTTTATGTTGTTAGTAAGAACTTTTAATACCTACATTCACGATTTGAAATATTTTAGTTTATTTATTCTATAAAAGATTTAATTTTCATATAACCTATTTTTTCCATCAAGCTTAATTTCTCAACCCTTAAGTAGTATCATACTTTATATGTTTCAGTTTATATGAATTTTATTTTTTGTCACGATTCAAAATTCGATCGTGATGGCACCTATCACATCCTTTGGGATAGGTAAGCCAGAATTCCACTCATACATCAAAAGTTGACAGAAGAATAGAAAGCGAAAAAAATAGACAAAATGTTAAATCCCAAATTAGTCTCATAAAACAATGGTAAAGGAGAACGAAAAAATCAACAATCACCTGAGGTCTGGTAATCACAAGGTACAAGCCTCTAAAATAACGAGTACAATGAATGAGTTCAAAAGTATCTCAAAATACGAACAAAGCATAAAGACAAAGATAGAGAAAATTCGGTAGTCGCTAGGATCAATAGTTGCTACCTCAAGGATCCCCAGAGTGCAATCACAGAATAATCATGAAATCAATGTCCGAGGACCACGGCCCAGTACCTGCACGTAAGGTGCAAAAAATAAATAAGTGTGAGTACTAATCACATGTACTCAGCATCATCATCGATCGATCCTAATTCAAAATGATAGCAAGATCCACCTTAAATACTACTACCGTTTATAACCTTGAGCACCTGCAAATAGAAAAGTCACACCTAGACTTGCAGATACTAAAAAATATAGACACATAAACACCATTCAAGTCCATAAGTCTTTATTTCCAGGCTGATATCAACAACTCACCAACCTCAATATATAATCACAACGAAGGCAATCAAGTAGAAACAATAAAATGGATGCAATATGATGCAATGAATGTTACAGTATACACTCGTTACGCTGTATAGCTAGTTGGAACTCGTGGGGGACTCGCGAGATACATATACCCTACCAAAATAGTTTCTCATCGGGCATGTAAATCATCGAGCCACCCAAAATTATTTCTCATCGGGCCACTCGGAATAATTTTTCATCGAGCATGCAAGTCAAAAGTCGATAAAATCCATCCAAAATACTTTTACATTAGGTATACAAGTCATTTCAAAGACAATTCTCAAAAATAACTTTTCATTTCAAAGACAATTCTCAAAAATAACTTTTCACCAATACTATGATATGTATATGGGTGAGTATATACAATTCACAATGATAAGAGAAACACAAATATCTTAATCCAGGTACACAAAGCCATACTCAATTCATAAACACCGGCTACAAGCCCAAATATCATCAATCTCAGCCAATCTATTCAAATTGCGCCCATAAGGGAAAGTACAATCAATATTAACAATCATTAGATCCGATAGAATCACTAATTTACTTTTCACACTATATTCAACAACCAAGCAAGGGAAAACAACCCAATCAAGTTAATTATTCGTTTTAACCCTTTATCAAACATCGGTATCCGCCTAAAACTTATCATTCCATCTATACGAGACTCCCATCTTGCCATTACTCCCCATATAAGCAACTAACGCATAAGTACTTTGAAAGAGAGTCAAAGACTAATTTGCCTTAAGAGAAGACTCGCAAAGTCAAACTAAAGCCTTTCTTTTCTGAATCACCTCAAACGAGCCCAATCTATTCAAATATGAATTTTACATAAGAATACAAAACTATAGACACCCATATTGCTAGGTTTAGATTATGAGACTAAATAGTCAACCCAAAAGTCCATCTCAAGCCCAAAAGGGCAAAATCGAAAATTTATTTGAAAATTACTTTACTCATAACCCAAGCAGTTCAAATATAAAATTTTATCAAAAATTAATGGAGTTAAAATCGAGCTTGAAATTATCAATTTGCCAAAAATTATCTCTATAAGAAAGACCCCAAAATTTTAAGTTAGAAAATCAAGATTTGAAGGTTAAATTATGGATTTAGAAACTTATCCGATGTTAAAATGTCAAAACCACCTTTTAAACCTCTCAAAATAGTGTTTCAAATCTTCAAAAATGAAGTTATAAGGTTTTGGGTTTGAAATAAGAATTAAATATTGTCAGGTGATATTTCTTCTTCACGAACGTGAAGAGTCTGTTGCTATCGTGATTGGCCCGATCCATTGACCATCACAAATGCGAGAAGACCATAACGAATGCGATAAAGGAATTTCCCCCGACCCAGACTCAGACCACCTTGTTCTTCGCAAATGTGGGCTACCCGATGCGAACACGAAGGCATGACAACCTCATTCTTTGCAAACGTGATGGCCCTTTCGCGAATGCAAAGAAGGATTTAGCTGCACCAGATGACAACAACCAGCAGCTGAAGCACAAGTTCAAAAACTCTCGATGGATCTTCGGAATACATTCAGAACTCCATAAACACAATTCAAATATTCTATTAGGCCAAAATAGATATTCCAAACTCAATGGAATCATTAGAATTACCAATGGAGATTGTTATCAATGAATATTGACTAAAGTTAACTCTAGGCTTCACTTTTCAACTAACTATCAAAACACATTCAAATGCCTTAGGACCCGAACCAAAGGTGCTACTAACCCAAAAATATCATTACGGAGCTAACAAAACTGACGAAATTCTCATATGATGCCTAAAACTTTGAATATTGACCAAAGTCAATCATATCAACTTTAAAACCTTCCAAAATAAAAACTCAAATAGAAACCAATCAAACACATCGAAAACTATGTCATCCACTTCTGCAGACCACAATATTATGATAAACTATTGAGAGGGAAAAATAATTAAAACGCATAAAAATTCAATAATCACTATGAGGTTGTTGCATTTTTTTTACTTTGTTTCAACAAAAAATAACTTATATTTAGATTTAAAAATAATTTAATTTAATTTTTTATTTTATAATTAATGAAAAACTTTTAAAAATTCTACTTGTACTTGTGGAATTACACTGTATATGTTATTATTGTATTGTTGAAAGCTTCTAAATCACACAAATGTTATAAAATATTTAAGACTACAAGGTCTGTGGGAGTGGATGACATGGTTTTCGAGGTGTTTGATTGGGTTTTATGTGAGTTTTTTATTTTAGAAGGTTTTGAAATTAATATGATTGACTTTGGTCAATATTTGGAGTTTTAGACATCGTGTGAGAATTTTATTAGTTCTGTAAGCTTTGAAAATGCTATTTTTGGGTTAGCAACATCTTTTGTTCGGATCTCGAGGCATTCGAATACGTTTTGAATAGTTGGTTGGAAAGTTAGAAAGTTAAAGCCTAGAGTTGACTTTGGTCAATATTTATTGGTAACAATCTCTGGGTAACTCTGATGATTCATTGAGTCCAAAATGTCAATTTTAGTCTAGTAAAATACTTGGTTTGTGTTCAGAGAGTTTTGAACAAATTCTGAGGGACCGATTGGTGATTTTTCTAAGCTTTCTTATTGCTGGTGCAATGGTTGTTGGTGCAGCTAGTGTTCCTTTTTCGCGTTCGCGAGGCCTTGGCCACGTTCACGAAGAAGGATATTGTTTGGCCTTCACGTTTATGTGGGAGTTCGTCATTCACTAAGGGTATCTGGTCCGGGTCTGGGGTGGGGAGATTTTATTCTTCACAAATGCAACTGATTCATCACAAACGCGATGGGTCTGGGTCGAGCAGCTTCATGAAAGCGATGAGGTCCTTCTTTCACAAAGAAGGATTCTTTGTCAGTGCTTTTAAATTCTATTTTCGACTTAAAACCCCATTACTTGATTTTTGAAGCTTTGGAACCTAATTTTGAGAGATTGAAAAGGAGATTTTTGAGATTTCTTCACGGGATTGAGCTTGTTTGGAGGCAATTCAGAAGGAAAAGTCTTTGATTTGACTTTGCAGGTCTTCTTTTAAGGCAAGTTAAGACATTTTTTACTCTCTTTTAAAGTGCTTATCTGTTAGTTGCTTGTATGGGGAGTAATGGAAAGATGGGGTTTCCATATAGATAGAATGATGAGCATCTATATGAGTATCGATATTTTATAAAGGTTTAAAATGAATAATTGACTTGACTGGCTATTTTCCTTGCTTTAGTTATTGGATATAGTATGGAAAGTGGATTAGTGATTGTATCGGAGCTAATGATTGTTGATACTGATTGTACCTCCTCTTGTGGGCACGATTTGAATAGATTGGCTGATATTATTGATATTTGGGCTTGTAACCAGTGTTTTGAGTTGAGTATGATCTTGTATTCCCGGATTAAGATATTTGTGTTCCTCTTATCATTATAAATTATATATACTCACTCATATTTATATCATGGCATTGTTAAAGAGATATTTTTGAGAATAATATTTTGAAATATCTTGCATACCCAATGAAAAAGTGTTCTGTGTGGATTTTATTGACTTTTGACTTGCATGCCCGATGAGAAATTATTCTGGATGGCCCAATAGAAAATAGTTCTGGATGGATTCACGATTTGTATGCCCGATAGAAAACTATTTAGGATGGATATATGGACCTTGTGAGTCCCCCGTGAGTCCCAATTGGCTATACAGGACAACGGGTGTGTACTATAATATTCATTCATATTGCATTCATCTCATCATTTCTATCTGATTGTCTTTGTTGTGATTGTATATTGTGATTGGTGAGTTGTTGTTATTAGCCTGGAAATGAGGACTTGTGAACTTGAACAGTGTTTATCTGCCCTATATTTGTTAGTGTCTCCTAGTCTAGGTGTGACATTGATATTTGCAAGTGTTCGAAGTTATAAATGGTAGTAGCTTCTTAGGTGGTTCTCATAATCACTTTGAATTAGGGACGATTGACGATGTTGTTGAGTACATATGATGGGTACACATGCTTGGTCATTTTTTTGCACTTTACGTACATGTACTGAGTCGCTGGTTCCCAGATGTTGATCTCGTGATTATCATGTGGTTGCACTCCAGAAATTTTGAGATAGCGGCTGCTGATTGTAGCTACTATCAGATTTCCTCTATCTTTGTCTTTATACTTATTTTGCACTTTGAGACAGTTTTGGACTCATTCATTGTGCTCTTTAGTTTAGAGGCTTGTACCTTGTGACTATCATATTTTAGGATTAGTTGTTATCTTTTGTACTTCTTTAGCCGTTTGATTATGAGATTCAATGTGAGACTTAGTATCATTCTTATTTCTTTTGCATATTTATTTAACTCTTTTGTGTAAGTGATGGACTAACTTACCTATCGTGGGAGGTGTGGTAGGTGTCATAATGACCCAAGTTTTGAGTCATAACAAGTTGATATCAGAGCGCTAGGTTCATTGATCTCACAATACAAACTGAGTCTAGTAGAGTCTTGCACTTCGCCCCTCTTTTTATTTATTCTTTTATTTTTTTATGAAATTGTCATTAGTATGGAGACGTCTGTTATCTATATTTGAGAGACTACATGACTTTAGGAAAATCCCTTCTTTATTATTGTCCCAAGATTTGGATTCACTAGTTACTAATATTCTTGTTTCATTCTCTCACAGATCGTGCGCACTCGTGTCTGCTACCCATGCTGGAACTCACAGACGAGGCATGGGGAATGGAAGAGGTTGTTTAGCAATAGAGCTTAGGCAGTTTCTTGTAATACCCCGAAAATTCTAAGCTAAGAAAAAGATCAGAATTCTAAGTGTGAAACTGTCAAAGTGATAGAACATAAACCACGGACAGGTTCCACGGACTGTGGAACAGACCACAGGCCGTGAATGCCATCCGTGGAACAAGTCCTACAAACCAACCTCATGTTTGAGATCCACGAGAGGGATTCACGGACCGTGGATAAGACCACGAGCCATGGTTTCCCCTCGTAGAACTAGACCTGCAGGGTGACAGTTAGCCTGAAATCCATGGCTGAAATCCACGAACTATGGAACAGTCTACGGACCATGGTCTGCAGCCGTGGAAGTCAGACCTGATGCCTAGCAATTTCCCTATGGAACCACGAGAGGGTTTCACGGCTTGTGAAATCATCTACAGATCGTGGTTCCCATTCGTGGAACCTAGTTTCGAGAAAATTCAGCAGTTTTCATCAAGTCTTCTCAGGGGTATTTTAGATTTTTTATTTTTATTTTAACTCTAATACTTAGTCATTTTAGACTTATTTTTGAGGGGTTTTAGTCAGACTTAGACTACTTCCTCTCATTCCATCGATTCAGACTTCAAGAATGAAAAAAATGATTCTCTCCCAAAGCTTCAGACCTAGGGCTTTCCTCTAAAGCTTCAAAACTCCATCCCCAATTTAGAAATCTTCTCCTACCAGGTATGTGGGTATTCAGTAAGGTTCTTGTTTCTCCTTATGCCCAAAACCTCAGTCTCCTATTTCAAGTTTCATTGTTTTAGAAATTAGTGTTCTTATCCTATCATGTGGATTTTTATAGAATTCAGTCCTTAGTCCTTGCTTTATAATTTAGAATCCCGTTTTAATGAACTATACTTTATTTTCAATGATTTGCATGAGCTTTTACAAAAGTTTGAGAAATCAAGAACTTAGCCGCCCTTGATTGTAGTATTTTCTCATGATTTAGCTTTCTTCACAACTTAACCTAGAGTACTAGCATTGAGTTTTTAAACAGAATTTAGCCAGCTTTTAGTTTATAACTTTTTAGAAAATAAAGATTTTCAGACTTGTTAAGTTCTAACGCAATATTCCAGAACTCCAGTTTTAAAAAAAAGTTACTAGAAATTAGATTTTGGAGTAGTACTTAGCACCGCCTTGAACCAGGGTTCAATGAACTCTAAAGTCTCAGAACTACGTGCTATCGCAGGTTTATATAGATGCTCACTAGAACTAGTGATCACGCCAGTCATGCCTCTATATCCTGGCAAGGTATATTGGGTCCTCTCGATGGGGCGTATACATCGGGCTCCACGTTTAGCTCCCGTGGTTTATATCGATTAACAAATTCTCCCACATAATTAGACTCAAAAGACTTGTACATGACCCTCAGTTCAGTTTTACCATTTTCATTATATTTTTCAGAATATCCTTGCATTTTAGATTTTATGCATGATTATGTTTAGGCCTATGTACTACAATTCAGTTTACAGTTTTTTTAAACAACATATCAATATTTTAGTATGTTCAGTTATAGTGTATATCCCTCATGCTCTATACATTCGAAGTACTGGCGCATACTCTATGTGCTGCATCTTATTATGATGTAGGTTTAGGTTCTCAGATTCAGCATCACGATTAGCCGGCTTAGCGTTATCTCAACGACTATTTGTGGTCATCTGAGGACGGACTTTTGATGCTTTTTATAACACCTCGGGTGTTTATGGTCGTCCTCCGTCTCGTGTCGAAGGCTTATGAGCCTAAATTTGATAGTTTTATTATAAAATTGTGTGATTCGAGAACTTCTGATTTAAATTGGAATTTTATAAAAAGAATAGTTTTCTTATTTATCTTTCTGAAATGTATTAAATATATTTGAAAAAAAATATTAAGCGATGATACATTTGTGTATTTATTTATTTGAAATATTTTTATAATTTATTAATATTTTAATAGAGATATTAAATCTAGCTATGTAGAGAAATTAATGTATTGTGTAATCTTTATCCAAGAGAACCTCCACCGCTTTTCAACATATCATTTGGTCAAATTGTTATATATGATGATAAGGACTAATTAATGCTAGTGAATAACTTTTTGTATATCTCTAATAGCTTTCCTTCAAAATGTAGAAACTTTCCCCCCCAAAAAAATCAAAGTGGTTGCTGCCAACCATAATCAATTGAGATAAAATTAAGTATTTTATTTTTCCACTCATCACAATCCCCCCCCCCTCGTTATATATGTATACGCATAGCACACTTTTCAGCAATTGATAGATATGAACATTTGGTGGTAATGATCTTTGCATCGTGAAGTTATTTTCATACTTAGACAATAAAAATATTCTTCATGTTGATGGTTAATTGAGTATTAAGGTCTCGCCACAGAGTATTTGAATCCAAAATTCTAGGTATGTCAAGTCCTCTTCTTTCTTTTCTTGGCACGATTTTTTGATTCTAGCGGTTATAAATTTTTCGTGCTTTTGAGGAACTATTTATAGAGCTTAAAATTATTATATTATTGTATTCCTCTTATGTCATTATTTCTCATCATGAACTCGTATTTGGTAGTATTGGCTCCGTGTCAACTGGGGAAGTAGTGATTATGTATGTATATGGTTGAGGGGTTGACTTGGGACGAGCATATCTCCTAATTTATAAAGAGTTAGAGGGACCCCGACCTGCCAGATCGAGGGTCTTTGAGTCTAGTTTCTAGAACATCAAACCATTTATTAATACAACGTCAGTGTAACACCCTAGAACTTTTGAGCCCAGACTTAGCTCAGAAAACTAGGAGAAAATAAAATTTTCAGAAAAAAATCAAGTTTCAAGGAATGACGGTTAAGACCACAGACCGTAGTTTGGAAGCATGGTCCGTTGTCTTGTCTGTAATCCCCATTTCCAGTAGACCTCCATTTCATGTCCCAGGAACCACGAGTTGGATCACGGGCCGTAGTCCAAGACTACAAACCATCGTTTGACTCGTGGATTCAAAGATCAGAGAAGTATAATTTCCCTTCCTCAGAACCACGGACGGGATCACGGACCGTAGTTTAGAACCACGGTCCGTCCTGTCAATCATGGTTTTCCCTAATCAGAGGACCCTCAGTTCAGGACTCAGAAACCACGAGTCAGTTTACAGACCGTTCTTCAGAACCACGGTCCGTTCTTTGACTCGTGGAATCCCAGACCAGACCAGAGTCCCAGGAACCACGAGCCACATGACGAACCGTCGTTCAGGAGTATGGTCCATCCTGTGGGTCGTAGTTCCCTTAGATCAGAGAAACCCCCCAAGACTCCTGGGCAGGACCATGACTTAGTTGATGGTCCGTCTTCCAGGAGTATGGTCCATCAACCAAGTCGTGATCCCTGAGTCGCGATTTTCAGCAGATTTCTTTTAATTTTTCCAGGGGTATTTTGGAATTTTCCTTTCTCTTTTAAGGCCTAAGCTACGTTATTTTACATCGTCTATGCCTAATTAACTAGTCAAAAAACTACCTTAAACATTCCTTCTCCTAAAATCATCAAACTTAGAAAGAAAAGAAGAGAAAGAGGCGATAGTTTTCTCCAAAGAACAAGCAGAGGTCTTCTTCAAGTTCAGCCACAAAATTCAAGGGATTTCTCCATAGTTCTCTTCATCAGGTATATGGGATTTCACTAGTGGGTTCCTTTCACCCATTAGGTCCCTAGATTTCAGTCAGTTTCTTCGTTTCTCCATGAATTGTTCATACCTAGGGTTCCTATATCTTAGGGATTCATTGAAATTTAGTTGTTATAGCTTCCATGGTACTAATTACATTTCCTTGGAGAATTAGCATAGTTTATTGTATAAGACCCAGAAACCCTAGCTTGTGTAAATTCCAGTATTTCATAGATTATGCTTGCTAAGCAGTTTAGACAGACAATCACACTCTAGAAATTGAATGCCATATCTTTCAGTATATGTATGTTGCATTCTCAGTTAATTATCATTACTTTGAGCTATCCATTATTTCAGTGTATTGTTGTTTATATTCAGTTGGGAGTAGACTTAGTGCCGAGCGGACGAGGGGATAAGGGCTTAGCTGTCAGTTTAGGCTAAGACCTTTAGTAACAGTCCCTAAGTCACAGAACTACGACGCCACCGTAGGTATTAAATGAGTCAGATGTCAGACTAGGCTGCACATCCTTGTCCCTTGAGGACATCAGTAGTGGATCCACATCAGACTTGTTCGTACCCTTGGCAAGGTATGAACATCCTTCCATCCAGGGTTACAGGTTGGCCTCACAGTCAGCTCAACTTGGGGTATGTCGGTTAACAGTACCTCCCACAGTCATATTCATGTTGCATTGACCATATATTCAGTATTTATTTCAGTATTCAGTTCAGCATGTTATATTCATGATTTGTACTTGGTCATTGCATTCAGTTCATCTTTCAGTTATATGCATGTATATCTATTTCTATGTTCAGTTTTATATTGTCCAGCTTAGCACATATCCTGCATGCTCAGTACATTCAAAGTACTAATGCATACTTTTGTGCTACATCGTCTTATGATGTAGGTTTAGGAGTTCAGTATCCAGACCGCGCTTAATTGACTTCTAGTCCGTACTTAGCAGCTTCATTGGTGAGTCCTCACAGTCCGAGGACGATAGACATGCTTTAATTTTTAGTCTTCTTATTTCTATTTTCAGATTATTAGAGTTACCTGGGGGGATGTCCCAACAACTCATATCAGTTAGAGGCTTTTAGACATAAACTAGATTCAGCTTGAGTTGTTAGTGTTGTTTACAGACTTCATTATACTCTCTCTCATATATTTTGTATACTCAGGCACTTTGGGTCTTTCCCCACTACAGATATTAATTATTTTTAGCTTTCATACGGTGCATATTTTAATTGAAATTGTATAGATATGTCACGCCATGGGTTAGCATGGGGTCGTTTGTGATGCCAAGCACCGTGTCCCATCCTTAGGGTAGCCTCGGGGAGTGACAAACTTGATATCATAGCATAAGGTTCAAGTGTCCTAGGGTGTCTGAAAGCTGCGTCATGTATAGTCTTCTTCATGGGTGTGAAGCGTGCCACACTTATGGGGGAGGAGCTATGAGACGTCATTAGGAACAACTTCCCTTCTTTATTTTCCAGCTTGTGCTATAGAGTATAAACTCTATATAATGTCCTTCTATTCTAACTCACGCTCATCGCATTTCTGAAAAATGCCTCCCAGAAGAGCTAACGCTAGGAATCAACCAGCCCCAGCAGCTCCAGCACACCCATTGAATGAGCAAGTCACGCATGCCGAATTCAGGGCTGCTTTTCAAGTGCTTTCTCAGGCCATGACTGCCCAGGTCAATCAGCAAGATGTGGCACTAGCTCTGCCTCAGACTAACACTGTTGCAGCAAGGATTCGAGATTTCACTCGGATGAACCCTCCAGAATTTCATGGGTCTAAGTCAGAAAAGGATCCATAAGAGTTTTTGGATGATATTCATAAGGTGACAGTCATTATGGGTGTCACTCCAATCGAGGGTGCAGATTTGGCTGCCTATCAGTTGAAGGGACTGGCCTATACTTGGTACCAACAGTGGAAAGAATCTCATGGTACAAATGCATATCTAGTGAATTAGAATATTTTCAAGAATGCTTTTCTGCACTGGTTCTTCCCACTAGAGCTCAGGGAAGCAAAGGTTCAAGTATTCATTAATCTGAAGCAGAATGACATGAGTGTTAAGGACTATGCTCTCAAGTTCACTCAGTTATCCAAGTATGATACAACGATAGTAGCTGACTCTAGACCTCGTATGAGCAAGTTTGTATCTGGTGTATCGGATGATGTAGTCAAGGAGTGCAAGACTGTTATGTTCATTAAGGAGATGAATTTCTCCAGATTGGTTACTTATGCTCAGCAGATTGAAGAGGAGAAGATCAAGGAAAAGGGAGGAGATAGTAAGAGAGCTAGGATATGTGATTTTAGCTACTCTCAGCAGAGGTCAGAGGGTGGCAACCACTCTCAGTTCCGTCAGAAGAATTCAGCTCCAGCTCCATCTTCTGCTAGTTCCCCAGTGTCTAAGTTCAAGAAGAATCGATGAGATAGAGCGCCTGGCTCTAATTCCCAAGGTACAGTCACTTGTGGGTGCACTCATCTAGTGTGTAAGAAGTGTGTGGAAATCACCAAGGTGAGTGCCTAGAAGGTAGTGGAAATTGGTTTGGGTGCGGTAAGCCAGGCCACATGATGAGGGATTGTCCAGCAGCTTCTCAAAAAGGTAAGGATATTCGCCCACAGAATCAGATTAGTTCCACGGAAGCTCCAGTGGGTCACCCTACTCAACAGGGTGCCTCATCTGGAACAGGTGGTGGTCAGTGCCAGAACAGGTTATATGCTCTTCAGGCTCGACAGGACCAGGAGGATTCTCTTGATATGGTCATGGGTACATTGCGAGTCTTTAATACTGATGTGTATGCATTGTTAGATCCAGGGGCTACACTTTTCTTGATAACTCAATATATAGCAGTAAACTTTGGTGTCAGTCCAGAAATCCTCCCAGAACCCTTCTCAGTCTCTACTCCAGTTGATGACCCAGTTATAGCTTGACGGGTATATAGAAATTGCCCTGTCACAGTTTCTCAGAAAGTCACCTCAGCAGATCTTGTAGAGTTAAAAATTGTAGATTTTGATGTCATTCTAGGCATGGATTGGTTACATTCCTGTTATGCCTCAGTCGATTGTAGAACTAGGATCGTTCAATTTCAGTTTCCAAACAAGCCAGTCTTAGAATGGAAGGGTAATAACTCAGTGCCTGTGGGTCATTTCATCTCCTATCTAAAGGCCAGAAAAATGATTTCTAAAGGGTATATCTATCATCTTGTTCAGGTTAAGGATTCAAACTCTGAAACCCCAACGCTTGAGTCAGTTCCAGTAGTTAGTGAGTTTCCAGAAGTGTTCCTAGAAGATCTTCCCGGAGTTCCTCCCGAAAGGGAAATCAACTTCGGAATAGATCTCCTTCCAGATACTCAGCCTATTTCAATTCCTCCTTACAGAATGGCTCTAGCTGAGCTTAAGGAATTGAAGGAACAACTGAAAGACCTTCTAGATAAGGGCTTCATCAGACCCAGCATCTCTCCATGGGGTGCTCTAGTGTTGTTCGTGCGTAAGAAAGATAGTTCTCTCAGGATGTGCATTGACTACCGCCAGTTGAACAAAGTCATAATCAAGAAAAAATATCCCATCTCCAGGATTGATGACTTGTTCGACAAGCTCCAAGGTGCTAGTTACTTTTCTAAGATAGACCTCAGATCTGACTATCATCATCTCAGAGTCAGAGATAGTGACATCCCAAAGAAGCGTTCAAGACTCGGTATAGTCACTATGAATTTGTAGTCATGTGTTTTGGACTAACCAATGCTCCTGCAGCTTTCATGGATTTAATGAATAAGGTATTCAAGCAGCATTTGGACTTGTTCGTCATCATCTTTATTGATGATATCCTCGTTTATTCTCAGAATGAAGAAGAGCATGCGACTAATCTGAGGGTTGTTTTGCAAACTCTCAAAGATCGCCAGTTATTCGCTAAGTTCAGCAAGTGTGAATTCTGGTTACAGTCTATCGCTTTCCTTGGTCATGTGGTATCCAGCGAAGGGATCCGAGTAGATTCTCAGAAAATTGAGGTAGTAAAGCATTGGCCTAGACCCACCTCTCCGACTGACATCAGAAGTTTCTTGGATTTGTCCAGTTACTACAGGAGGTTAGTTGAAGAATTTTCATCCATAGCTGCCCCATTGACCAAGTTGACTCAGAAAAAGATCAAGTTTCAGTGTTCAGATGAGTGTGAGAAAAGTTTTTTAGAACTGAAGACCAGGTTAACTACAACTTCTGTCTTGACCCTCCCAGAGGGTTCAGATGGTTACGTGGTTTATTATGATGCATCCAGAGTCGTCCTGGGTTGTGTTTTGATGTAGTAGGGTAAGGTCATAGTCTATGCTTCCAAACAGCTTAAGGTTTATGAGAAGAACTACCCAACTCATGACCTAGAACTTACAGCAGTTGTGTTTGCCCTAAAGATTTGGAGACACTACTGATACGCCCAAATTACAACTCCAATTACGAAGCGTAAGCGGTCATCATCAAATATAGAACCCAACAGAGGTTGGGGTCGATCCCACAGGGAATAAGGTGCAAATTAAGTCATTAGTGAATTAGATGACTAGTAATCAATAGTTTCTGGTAAATAGGGGGTTTGTATGAACAATATTTGATCAACGCAAATAAGAATGTACGATTAATAATCAATATGAGAGTGAACTAGGGAAGTGTTCACCATGGCGTCATAACAATGTTGACTCAAAGCTTAACCGGGTTCTTTCTATATGCATGTCACGATGTGATTGAATTAATGGTATCATCTAAACGTTTCTCAACCAAATAGACGAATTTCCTTTTCAATTCTCTCGAACTTGAAAAGGTGAGCTTTTAGATTTCAATCCTAAACATCAAGTAGATTAATCTAGGTACAGCATTAATCGTAAGACGAGAAGTTAGTAGTCTCGAATCCTCGTAGTTAATCAAATTTCCCGGTTTTAATCTCTTTACTCAAGCAAATTAAACCTAGGCATGTTCTAATGTTTGCAACCACTAGAAAACGTTAATAATGAATGATTAACAACGTGACAACATAAATATTGAACCCGACGCTACCCGGAATCTATATTGCTACTTTTGCCATGGCTCCAACAACCCTAGTTGTGGGAAGTTAGTTACTCATGCTATTAGGAGAAGAGAAGAAAATCATATTCATAATAAAGAGAAACGTTTCTTACAATATAATGAACACAATGCTTTAATTATCCAAGAACAAGAAAACCAAGATCCCAAGATCAATGGAAGAACAAGATGATGAAGAAGAAGGAGAAAAACGTGTTTGTACGTGTTTTTCTCTCCAAAAACTTGCTCAAAAATATCCTAGAACTATTGGGTAATGAATAAATAAAATAAACCTAACACAGGGTATTTATAGTAGTCCAGGAAATAAAGTCCAAAAATAGGATTTTCAGAATCCGCGTGTTATTTGACGAGTCGCCTGACGGACCGTCGCCACTGTGACGGGCCGTCACTCACAGCTGTCGCCACTAAGCAGTGCGTGCCATCTTTTAGCTTCCACTTGACGGCTTTGCTGACAGTCCATCAAAGGTGTGACGGGCCGTCACGCCAACCGTCGCTGCTATCCAGTGTAGGCTCTCCTTGAGCTCTCACTTGAAGGCTTGGCTGACGGTCCGTCAAAGGTGTGACGGGCCATCTTGCCAACCGTCGCCGCTATCCAGTGGCTCCTTTAGCTGCTGCCAGGTTTGGTGGCTCTCCTGACGGTCAGTCACCTGTGTGAAGAGCCATCAGGTCCTCCGTCAAGTTCAACCTTTGTTACTTAGCTTGCGTATTTTTACTTCCTTTTTATCCTTGTCTACATTTCCTGCAAATACAACATAAAAACATCAAAAGACACAAAAGTTGCTCGAAAACTTGCGAGTATTCTTAGTTAAAGGCGTCAAATGTGCCGTAGAATCCAGGCACATCAACACCCTCAACTTAAAACATTCGCTTGTCCTCAAGCAACATGACACAAAATAAACTGACGACTCAACTAAGAATACAAACACAAATCCTTAGCAAATCATGGCCACTCAACCGTTTTCAATTTAAATCAAGCCCCCCGGTAACACACAGATGTATGAAACGCTAACTTGCAAGGATCCAAACATGTCATTCCGATATGATAGAATATTCTACATACACACACAACAGCTATCCCAACAGTCAATAGATAATACAGAGATCTTGGTGCCCTCACCACAAAGAAGTCCCACACACAAGATTTGGGACTAGGTAAGGCGCTCACACTCACAAACGATTTCAAACAATGCACATGCGATGCCATAAGCTTGCCCTTGCTATTCTATTTCAGTTTTTTCAGAAAGTCCCTCAGGATCACTACAGGACTTGTTTTGGCTTGTAATGAGGCTTCGGGTGCAGGTAGGATACGTTTGGGGAATAGTGACTAAACCTTCCTTGGAATCACCGACCTACTATTTCCACTTAACTATACTTCGTTCATGCTTTTTCACCTTTTTATTCCATTCTTTCTAGCTACAGGTGCGGCTTCTTTATTTTGACAAATTTTTTTCACCTCTTTTTCGTTTTCTTTTTTTCTTTTCTCTTCTTTTTTTTTTATAAGCACACACTCGAAATTTTCATTCTATTCACAACCAATCTTATCCATCCTATTTTTCTTATCATTTACCTCTATAGTAGCCACCCTCAACTTAGGCTGATTGCCTGTGTTGAGGTGCACGATGTCCAAGGAAGGACCAGGGCCAAAACAGGGATTCAAAGTTAAAAAGGAATGGTGACAGGTTATTGAAAGAATAGGGTCAATGATGGCTCAAACAGGGTTCAAAAGGGATTATTTGCATTTGGACGGTCTTATAGGCTAAGTGGACTGCACACAAAAAGGGCCTGTGATCCTTTCCTAAGCAACCAACTTCAAACTTAACAAAATAGACCGGGCAAGTTCTAGATGCATGCACAGAGTAAGAATTTATAACAATATGCTCACACACACTTGGCACCAAGAAACCATACAACTACCAACTATCAAAACAACGGTTCGGCTTAAGCATACTTATTCCAATCATAACCACACAATGACATTCAAGGATCCAGAACAGTCAATTGTTTCAAACCTAAGTTCAAAATCAACAATTTTCAGAGGGGGCTCCTTTTAGTTAAATTTTCAAAACGCCATGCTTGCTACGGACATCACAATATATTTTAAAATTTAAACGACAACCTAAACATGCCGATTCTACTAGATAGCACACCGGAGGAAAAGAAACACGACAACAAAAACCTCCGGTGGTGGTACTCCTACCCCTAACAAAAGAATTTAGCATTGTCCTCCATGCTCTAGGAAACAGATAGTCAGAATAAAGGAATAGGGGTACCTGGGAAACCTAGGTTTCCGTACGCGGCTCATCAACATCTGGGGTCTTTTCAGACTCCGGTACTGCACTGGAAGATGCCCCACCTGCTTGGGCACGCACTCTTTCCTGTCGCAGCTGCTCATCTATTACCGACCGCTGCTTCGCGACCTCTAACTCGTCCTCCTCAGCTGATATCTTTTTGTGCTTCCTCTTCTTTGATTTCTTTACCCCACTTTCACCTGCTTAGGGTTCACTAATTTTCAGTGGCCGACCCATCAAATCCACAATCGTGGTTTCTTCTTCCAAGTCCATGAACTCCGAAGTCTCCTCAGAAAGTGCTTTTTCTTGCTTGAGGACTGTGATATCATTTTTCACCTTCTTTAGCTCCGCATCAAATCTCGCCAGGTCCGGGATGGTCATTTCGTTTAGCCTTGCATCCATCCGGGTTTCCATCTCATCGACCCTTGTGCGCAGCCCCTCAAATGGCTTCAGAGCCTCCCGTATTGCTTCATCAATGGTGGGTTTAAACAAGTCCGTCCATGCAGAAATTTGTTTATCCAACTGTTTCTGCTTTTGCACCATTTTAGCAAAATTTCGGGGGTTCATGTGATATTCTGGTGGTAGAGGAGGCCTTGCCGCAGTGCCAGAGCTTTCAGCAGTAGCTCTCGTTGTCTGTGATGTTTTCGGATCAAACACCGCAAGTGGCATTTCTGTACCTGATGGGGTGTCGGTTGCCTCGGAGGTGGTTGTGGTTGGCTCTTCGAAGATCTGAGGCTTATGAATCCTCATTTCAAACTTAGTGTCATCCTTTGATTTGTCGATATTTTGCTTTGATGACGCTGTCACTTGCTTATCGATACCATCCCATATCGGCACCTCTGCACGCCTGCATAACTCAGTCACTAGACACGGGAACGGCAAAGAAGAAGTAGTTTTTATGGCCCTGGTCCGCATCTCGTCTGCAATTATCATTCCGAAGTTGATGACGTACCCGGCTATCAAGCTTTCCACAAGGATGGCTCTTCCCTCATCCAAATTATTGTCTCCTCCTATTGGAAATAACCTTAACCGTACAACCGCCCACCAAAACTTGGCTACGAAGCTTAGTGATTGCTTCGATATCCGTCCCCTCTGAGTTAGCCAAGATGGTGAGCCATCAGTCAATGTTCGGGCTAACCATGGTCTCTGCGAGTAGGTGTTGGAAATCTTGTCATGAAACTCTGGCATATCAGGTGGAGGGATGTATTCAGGGCCAAAGAGGACTCTGTTGATCATTTCCCGTGAGATGTCCACTTGTTTACCCCGAACTGGCACCCTGTCCTGCCTTGGTGCTGATTTAACCCCCTTTCCTGGCTCACATTTGTTCTCCAATAGTGCCAAATAGTTGGCATAGAATTTCCGGACTAGTTCTGGATAATAGAATCCCGGGGGCGAGCTCATCCACTCGAGTTGATACCTCTGAAACTGTGTCTGAAGCACTGGGTATTCAGGCATATCCGTGGTCATGATTCGCACTTCTTCAGCTATCGGTCTTTTGTGGCTTCTCGACATCTTTTTGGTAAGACCGTCAAGATAGTGCTTCTAAGCATCCTTAAATGCCGACCGGATCGATTCTCTGTCCATGGGTGCACTCCCTGCAATTTTGGTGGTTTCAGGACCACCTACATCCTCCGGATTGGGGATGGAGCTACCACTTTCATCCGATCCACTACCGCTCCCCGACTCACTGCTAGATGACCCACTCTCCTCTTCAGACTAGGAGACTTGGGTGGTTCTTCGTTTAACTAGCCTAGTTTGGTAAGTCGGGGCTACTACTGCTTCTTCGTCGCTACTCGATTCATCAATTAGGGTCCGAGTTGTAGCGATCCTTTCTTTCTTCTTTTGTGCTTGACCGTGAGGCGGTTGTTGTTTGGGGGCCATGTACCTGCACATGAACAAGTTCAAACATGTGAGAATAGGAAAACACTTCAGTAATACCCACTGTCTCGGAGTGATGGTTTGGGTGACGGTCAGTCACAGGTGTGACGGACCGTCACACCGACCGTCACTCTAAGACAGTGAACTGTTTCAACCTGACGGTTTGGCTGACGGTTCGTCACATGTGTGACGGGCCGTCATGCCAACCGTCAAGTTGAAACAACGTGTTTCACTCTCTTTGAGGCATTTCCTCGAACACCTTGTGCTCGATTATGGGTTTTCTCCTCCTTTGTGAGATTTGGTTTCCCAAAGTCACCACCCATCATGTATTTGATCTCATGGGTTACTCAAGACTTCACCCATGTCACACTTACGATTTCAAACAATAATACCACTCATACCCAACAACATTTACATTATCATAATTTCACAAATATATTAAACCCAACAATTTCCTCCGATAATTCGCCCCGTGTTACTCACTAATTCCAACTAGGAAGTGTTTAGAATCATACCTTGATCTTGTTAGTGAGAAGAAATTGTTATTCCCTTTGATTTATATGAACTGATGGACAACTAGCGGGAATTTGTTGGTTTCTTGCGTTTCGAACACGGTGGAGAAAGGACAATGGGGATTGGGACTTGCTTGGGGAAAAAAAGATTTTGATTTTAATGGAGGTTTGGAGCTTGAGAGTAGAAGATGAGTGGGAAGATGATGAAAATGTTTTTAATATATTACGTTGGGTTGAGGTGAGAGGCGAGTCGGGTCACACAAATAGAAATTAAAACTTACCTGATGTGGTGGCTTTAGATGACGGCCCGTCAACAACTTGGCGGTCCGTCACTTGGTGCGTCTCACTTAGACAGTGAGTCTTTGTGAGTGCCTTGGTGACGGCCTGAGATGACGGTCCGTCAAGACTGTGACGATCCGTCGCACTTACCGTCGCTACCAAACAGTGGCATGAATATTTGTTAACTATGTGACGGTTCGTGTGACGGTCCGTCATACAGTTGACGGCCCGTCAACAGGAACCGTCACTCGTAGACAGAACACGTTGTTACGTCTCCCTTTTTGTACCTGCACACTCAACGCACAAATTAACCAATTCTAACAAATCAAATTTTTCTAAGACTATAATACAACAACAATCTATGGGTTGCCTCCCATACAGCGCCTGATTTAACGTCGCGGCACGTCGCGGGTGTCTTGATTACTCAAACTTTATCAAGATACACCAGAGACAGAACATGTACCTCCTCCGGGAGGCCCAGATATTGCTTTACCTCTGCCCATTGGCTTTGAACAACTCACCATCTTTATTTTCGAGTTCGACCGCACCGGATGGAAACACTTGATGTACTTGGAATGGTTCGGACCATTTGGATTTGAGTTTCCCAGGAAATAATTTGAACCTGGAGTTGAACAACAATACCAAGTCCCCAACCTTAAACTCCCTCTTCTCAATTTTCCTGTCATGGTATAGCTTCATTTGTTCCTTGTAGAGAGCGGATCTCTCATATGCTCACAATCGAAACTCGTCCATCTCATTCAATTGTTCCAACCTTAGTTCCGATGCCTCTCTCCAACTGAGATTTAACTTTTTGAGCGCCCAAAGGGCTTTGTGCTCAAGTTCCACGGGCAAGTGACAAGCTTTACCAAAAACAAATTGGTAAGAGGACATACCTATTGGCGTCTTAAACGCTGTTCGGTACGCCCAGAGTGCGTCATCCAGCTTTCTTGCCCAGTCTCGCTGATTCACATTTACAGACTTAGCCAAGATCTCTTTAATTTCACGGTTCGACACTTCGACTTGCCCACTGGTTTGGGGATGATAAGGTGTGGCTACCTTGTGTTGCTTCACCCCATATTTTGCTAGAGCAGCCCGGAATACCTTATTGCAAAAATGTGAACCTCCATCACTGATGATTGTGCGAGGGGTGCCATACCGAGAAAATATGTTCCTTTTCAAAAATGCCACCACACTTTTACCTTCGTTATCGGCCAAAGCAACCGCCTCTACCCACTTTGAAAAATAATCCACCGCTACCAAGATGTAACGGTTCCCATAAGAGCTTTCAAAAGGGCCCATGAAATCTATTCCCCATACGTCGAACAACTCAACCTCCAAAATAATGGACATGGGTAGCTCTTGTCGGCGAGAGATTGCTCCTCTTCATTGGCATTGATCACAGAACTTGGCAAATTCATAGGAATCTTTCTAGATTGTCGGCCAATAGTACCCACACTGTAAGATTTTTTGGGCAGTTCGATTACCCGCATGATGTCCTCCAACTGGGGACGAATGGCAAGCTTGCAAGATGCTTGTCATTTCCACTTCCGGTACACATCTCCTTACTATGTTGTCAGCACACAACTGGAATAAATATGGCTCATCCCAGAAAAACTTACTTGCATCATGGAGAAACTTCTTTTTTTGGTGGAAGTTCAAATCTTCCGGGATCATGTCACTCACCGCATAATTTGCGAAGTCAGCATACCAAGGCACCATATCAAGTGACGCAGCCATCACCTGCTCATCCGGGAATGCATCATCAATCTCCGGTTCATCTATTACATTCTCTTCCCTCTCAAGCCTGGACAGATGATCCGCTACCTGGTTCTCACACCCTTTCCGATCTTTGACTTTAAAGTCAAATTCCTGCAACAATAGCACCCATCGGATTAGTCGAGGTTTTGCCTCCTTTTTGGTCATCAGATACCTCAAGGCTGCATGATCTGTGTGCACCACCACTTTTGTACCAAGTAAGTATGCTCTGAATTTCTCAAAAGCGTATACAACAGCCAACAGCTCCTGTTCAGTCACTGTGTAGTTCTTTTGCGCCCTATTCAATGCTTTACTAGCATAATAGATGGGGTGGAAAAGTTTATCTTGCTTCTGTCCCAGAACAGCTCCAAGCGTAACACCACTCGCATCGCACATTACTTCGAACGGTTTGGACCAATCCGGGGCAATTATAATAGGAGCATCCACTAACTTTTCTTTCAGGCATTCAAACGCCCTCAAACACTCAGCATCAAATACAAACTTCGTCTCATTTTCAAGCAACTTGCACAATGGGGTAGCAACCTTAGAGAAATCTTTAATGAATCTTCGATAGAAACCGGCATGACCAAGAAAACTCCTCACACCCTTTACTGAAATGGGTGGGGGTAGTTTCTCGATGACTTCTATCTTGGCTCTATCCACCTCGAGACCTTTCATAGATATTTTGTGCCCTAATACAATGCCCTCTTTCACCATGAAATGGCATTTCTCCCAATTCAGCACGAGGTTTGACTCTTCACACCTTTGCAATGCCTGACCCAGATTAGCCAAGCAATCATCAAATGCATCACCCACTACCGAAAAGTCATCCATGAAGACTTCCAATGTGTTCTCCACCATATCAGAAAAGATAGACATCATGCATCGTTGGAATGTTGCAGGAGCATTGCAAAGACCAAAGGGCATGCGTCTAAAAGCAAACGTACCATAGGGGCAGGTGAAAGTGGTCTTCTTCTGATCTTCCGGGGCGATAGATATTTGGTTGTACCCCGAATATCCATCTAAAAAGCAATACCAACCTCTTCCAGCTAATCTATCCAGCATCTGATCCATAAAGGGCATGGGGAAATGATCACGGAGAGTACAGGAGTTTAGCTTCCGGTAATCCATACAGACTCGCCAGCCCGTGACAAGTCTTAATGGAATCAGCTCATTCTTGTCATTTGCCACCACAGTCATTCCTCCCTTCTTAGGAACATATTGCACTGGGCTTACCCATTTGCTATCCGAGATTGGGTAAACCACTCCAGCATCGAGCCATTTGATGATCTCTTTCTTCACCACCTCTTGCATTGGCGGATTCAGTCTCCGCTGGTGCTCGGTGGAGGGAGTGCAATTTTCTTCTAGCTGTATCTTATGAGTACAAATACCTGGTGGGATGCCGATAATATCTGCAATGGTCCAGCCGATTGCTCTCTTGTGTCTCCTCAGAGTGGATAATAACGCTTCAACCTGAGATTGCACAAGGTCTGTCGCGATGATTACAGGTAAGGTATATTTGTCACCCAAAAATGCATACTTCAGATGACCTGGCAACTCTTTCAACTCTAATACCGGCGCTTCCTCAATAGAAGGCTTTGTAGGAGGTGTCGGTCTGTTCTTTAAATCGAGATCCAATTTCTTTGGGGCGTAAACATATGACCCCATTCCAACCACAGCATTTACAATTTCCACATAATCTTCGACGCCATCATCATCGAAGTTCATCATGACTGCTGCCAATGTCTCTATAGCAAGTCTCTCTTCAACAGAAACAATCACATCAGATTCTGCAACAACATCAATAACCGAGACGACATTCATGTCCCTCAGTTGCCTCATTGATCTGTACACATTAAACTTTACTACCTCGTCGTTCAACCTGAAAGTCAAATCGTTGCTCTCCATATCTACTAATACTCTTCCGGTTGCCAAGAAGGGTCGTCCCAAAATAATAGGGACTTCAAAGTCTACCTCGCAGTCCAAAATCACGAAGTCTGCCGGAAATATGAACTTCCCCACCTTCACAAGTACATCGTACAGAATACCAACCGGGCGTTTCACCGATCTGTCAGCCATCAATAATCTCATAGTCGTCGGTTTGGGGGCTCCTAAGCCCAACTGCCGGTAGATGGCTAACGACATCAAGTTTATGCTAGCCCCCAAGTCACAAAGAGCCTTTGCAAAGTTAAACTCCCCTATGGTGCAAGGAATAGTGAACGCACCCGGGTCTTCTTTCTTTTGGACTAGCGACCTTGATGAAATGGCGCTACAATGGTGGAGGTTGTCTTCCGGTTCAAAACTTACCGACCTCTTCTTTGTGATCAAGTACTTCATGAACTTGGCATAACTGGGCATTTGTTCAAGCGCATCAACCAGAGGGATGTTTACTGATATCTGTTTTAGCATGGTCATGAAGTTCAGGAACTTGCTATCTTCCACTTTCTTCTTCAACCGTTGTAGGAAAGGAGGTGGTGGCCGAGGCATCATAGTTGGAAGTTTTTCAACTTCCTTGATTTTATCTGTGAGCACTTGAGTAGCATCTTCTTCCGCACCAGGTTTTTCAACAGACACTTTCACACCCTCATCGACCATATTTTCAGCATCTATTAACTCATCTTTCTCAGCAACGCTACCTTTCTGGGTCTGAATTACCGGATGTGATTCCGCTAATGTCTTACCGCTTCTGGTGGTGATTGCCATACAATTTCCGTCATTTCTCGGGTTTTGAATGGTGTCACTCGGCAATGTTCCAGCTTTTCTTTGATTTAGAGACGCCGAGACTTGACTCATTTGTTGCTCTAACTGCATGATTGAGGTGGAATGAGAATTAACCAACTGACTCAATGATGATAATTCAGATTTCATTTCCTTGACTCTGGAGTCAGTGGATTCTACCTTTAACAACATCTTTGCCATCATATTTTCTAACTTGGACGTCCCTGTCTCATTGCTAGTTCTTTCTCGGTTACCAGGTGGTACGTACAACCCACCTCTATCTGTTTTATTCATCCAGTTCCCCTGATCACGGTCTCTGTAGCCAGCTTTTTCATAGTAGTTGTCCTTATGATAGTTCTGACCTTGGTTTCCCTGGCCGTTGGCCTGAAAACCCCCTAAATAATTTGCCTCCTCATCAGACTCGAATTCTGCTGCTCTACTTTGGGAACCCACAACTTTCACTTTCTCCATGTCTCTAGACAGCAAATGTTTTGTCAATAGGTCCATTTGTGTTTTCAGATGGGCCATATCTTGGTCCCGCTCTTCCTCTCTCCTGCGTTGTTCCACTGACATACCGACTGCATGAGTGCCTGTAGCCATCTCTGTGTCCCGTGTATGCCAGGCCCTGTTGGTTTTAGTGAGCCGGTCCAGAATAGCTGTGGCATCGATAAAAGTGAGACCCATAAACGCTCCACCTGCTGCATTATCCAGTGTCGGCTTGGTAGCCTAATTTAGTGCCCTGTAAAATGTCTGCATCAGAAAATTGTCGGTCAACTGATGGTTAGGGCATTGTGTCAGCTTCTTCTTGAACCGCAACCACGTCTCATGTAATGCCTCATGAGGTTGTTGTCTGAAATTGCTAATTTCATCCCTCAACTGTATCATCCTAGAGTGAGGAAAGAACCTTTCTAGGAAAGCTCCTTTCAACTCTCCCCAAGTTGCGATAGAGTCGGGGGTTAGCTCTGTCAACCATAGCGCTGCCTCGTCAGATAGAGACAATGGAAACAACCTGAGTCTAATCGCGGTCTGACTTACTCCAGGCAATTCGAACGACTTGCAGATACCCACAAAGTTCATTAGGTGTCGGTTTGGATCATCACCAGCCATACCACGGAACAATCCCTTTAAGTTCAACAGCTGGAGCATTGTGCTAGTTATGTTGAACTTAGCCCCGGGCGCTAGGGGAGGAAGAACAATGGCGCCTGTAGCACCAACTCCGTCTAATGCAGTATCATCCTCTATATCTTCAGCATTCAAGTGATGCTGATCCTGTTGAGCCTGCTGTTCTGTAGCGAGCCTTGCTGCCTCCGTTTGTTGTGCAGCCATGGTTTGCCTTAGCGTTCTTGCGAGCTCGGGGTCGTAGGGTAATATTGGTTCACCCTAGCGTCGGGTACTTGGCATGCACAACTCAGTACCCTGTAGAAAACAAAAACAACAAATAAAAGTAAAATCAGGAAATATGACTAAGAGTCAAATAAACACACCAGACTTAATAAACAACCGTATTCCCTGGCAACGGTGCCAAAATTTGATACGCCCAAATTACAACTCCAATTACGAAGCGTAAGCGGTCGTTGTCAAATATAGAACCCAACAGAGGTTGGGGTCGATCCCACAGGGAATAAGGTGCAAATTAAGTCATTAGTGAATTAGATGACTAGTAATCAATAGTTTCCGGTAAATAGGGGGTTTGTATGACCAATATTTGATCAACGCAAATAAGAATGTATGATTAATAATCAATATGAGAGTGAACTAGGGAAGTGTTCACCATGGCGTCGTAACAATGTCGACTCAAAGCTTAACCGGGTTCTTTCTATATGCATGTCACGATGTGATTGAATTAATGGTATCATCTAATCGTTTCTCAACCAAATAGACGAATTTCCTTTTCGATTCTCTCGAACTTGAAAAGGTGAGCTTTTAGATTTCAATCCTAAACATCAAGTAGATTAATCTAGTTACAACATTAATCATAAGACGAGAAGTGGTGGTCTCGAATCCTCGTAGTTAATCAAATTTCCCGGTTTTAATCTATTTACTCAAGCAAATTAAACCTAGGCATGTTCTAATGTTTGCAACCACTAGAAAACGTTAATAATGAATGATTAACAACGTAACTACATAAATATTGAACCCGACGCTACCCGGAATCTATATTGCTACTTTTACCATGGCTCCCACAACCCTAGTTGTGGGAAGTTAGTTACTCATGCTATTAGGAGAACAGAAGAAAATCATATTCATAATAAAGAGAAAAGTTTCTTACAATATAATGAACACAATGCTTCAATTATCCAAGAACAAGAAAACCAAGATCCCAAGATCAATGGAAGAACAAGATGATGAAGAAGAAGGAGAAAAACGTGTTTGTACGTGTTTTTCTCTCCAAAAACTTGCTCAAAAATATCCTAAAACTATTGGGTAATGAATAAATAAAATAAACCTAACACATGGTATTTATAGTAGTCCAGGAAATAAAGTCCAAAAATAGGATTTTTGGAATCCGCGTGTTATTTGACGAGTCGCCTGATGGACCGTCGCCACTGTGACGGGCCGTCACTCACAGCCGTCGCCACTAAGCAGTGTGTGCCATCTTTTAGCTTCCACTTGACGGCTTGGCTGACGGTCCGTCAAAGGTGTGACGGGCCGTCACGCCAACCGTCGCTGCTATCCAGTGTAGGCTCTCCTTGAGCTCTCACTTGACGGCTTGGCTGACGGTCCGTCAAAGGTGTGACGGGCCGTCTTGCCAACCGTCGCCGCTATCCAGTGGCTCCTTTTGCTGCTGCCAGGTTTGGTGGCTCTCCTGACGGTCAGTCACCTGTGTGACGAGTCGTCAGGTCCTCCGTCAAGTTCAACCTTTGTTACTTAGCTTGCGTATTTTTACTTCCTTTTTATCCTTGTCTACATTTCCTGCAAATACAACATAAAAACATCAAAAGACACAAAAGTTGCTCGAAAACTTGCGAGTATTCTTAGTTAAAGGCGTCAAATGTGCCGTAGAATCCAGGTACATCAACTACTTGTATGGTGTTCATGTTGATGTGTTCACAGATCATAAGAGCCTCCAGTATGCGTTCACCCAAAAAGAGTTGAATCTTCGTCAGAGGAGATGGCTTGAGTTCCTCAAAGACTATGATATAAATGTGCTCTACCATCCGGGTAAGGCCAATGTAGTGGCTGATGCCCTCAGCAGACTGCCCATGGGCAGCATATCACATGTTGAGGAAGAGAAGAGAGAATTAGTCAGAGATGTTCACCGGCTTACTCGCTTAGGAGTTTGCCCTATGGACACGTCAGATGGTGGTGTGATAGTCCAAAATGGATCGAAATCTTCTTTGGTAGTGGAGGTTAAAGAGAAACAGGATAATGACCCTATATTGCTTCAACTGAAAAGTGCAGTTCATCAGCAGAGAGTTGAGGTTTTCTCCCAAGGGGGAGATGGTGTGCTTCGTTATTAGGGCCGCTTATGTGTTCCTAAGGTGGGTGAGTTGAGGCAACAGATCCTTATAGAAGCCCATAATTCCAGATATTCTATTCATCCAAGTGCCACTAAGATGTACCATGATCTACGGGAAGTCTATTGGTGGAACGACATGAGGAGAGACATCGCAGATTTTGTGTCTAAGTGTCCCAACTGTCAGCAGGTTAAGTAGAACATCATAAACCAGGAGGTGTGACTCAGGAGATTAGCATTCCTACTTGGAAGTAGGAAGTGGTCAACATGAATTTCATTACGGGATTACCTCGTACTCAGACACAACATGACTCCATTTGGGTGATAGTGGATAGAGTCACTAAGTCAGCTCACTTCTTGGCAGTCAAGACTACGGATTCAGCGGAGGATTATGCCAGACTCTACATCAGCGAGATAGTCAGATTGCATGGGGTTCCCTTGTCTATTCAGATAGAGGTCCTCAGTTTACATCCCATTTCTGGAGATCATTTCAGAAAGGTCTTGGTACTCAAGTGAGTCTCAATACAATATTTCATCCACAGACGGATGGTCAGGCAGAGCATACCATTCATACCTTAGAGGACATGTTGAGAGATTGCGTGATCGATTTCAAGGGTAGTTGGGATGATCATTTACCTCTCATAAAGTTTGCCTATAATAACAGTTTCCACTCCAGTATTCAGATGGCCCCTTATGAGGCACTCTATGGGCATAGATGCAGATCACCGGTTGGTTGGTTTGAAGTAGGTGAAGCAACCTTGATGGGGACAGATTTGGTTCATGAGGCTATGGAGAAAGTTCAGCTCATCAGGGAAAGGCTTAAGACAGCTCAGATTTATCCGATGTTCTATGCAGATGTGAGGAGAAGGGACTTAGAGTTTGAAATCGATGATTGGGTTTTCCTGAAAGTGTCACTCATGAAGGGGGTGATGAGGTTTGGAAAGAAAGGGAAGCCCAATCCCAGATATGTTGGTCCTTACAGAATCTTGAAAAGGGTCAGTAATGTAGCCTATGAGTTAGAGTTGCTAGCAGAACTAGCAGCGGTTCATCCAGTCTTTCACATCTCATTGTTGAAGAAGTATGTGGGGGATCTGACATCGATAGTACCTTTAGAGAGTGTGGCTGTGAAAGATAGCCTCACCTATGAGGAGGTTCTAGTTGAGATTCTTGACCATCAGGTTTGTAGGTTGAGATATAAAAAAGTCACTGATGTGCCGCCATTCTACGGCACATTTGACTCCTTTAAACTAAGAATAACCGTAAGTTCTCAAGCAACCGTCGTCGTTTTTGATGTTTTATGTTATGTTTGCAGGAAAGAGAGACAAACATAGAAACGGAAGGAAATACGAGCAAAAAGACCCTCTAGATAAGAGTGACGGCCACCGTGACGGCCAGTCACCAAGGTGACGGACCGTCAAGACGACCGTCAAGTGAGGCAGCACCACTGCCTAGTGGTGACGGCCACCGTGACGGCCCGTCACCAAGGTGACGGTCCGTCAGCCTGGCCATCAAGTGAGGCAGTACCACTGCCTAGTGGTGACGGCCACCGTGACGGCCAGTCACGCCTGTGACAGTCCTTCAGGGTGGGCCGTCAACGCGACGCGGAATCCAAACGTTTTATTTTTGGACTTTATTTCCTGGACTACTATAAATACCCTATGTTAGGTTTATTTTATTCATTGATTATCAAATAGTTCTAGGATACTTTTGAGCAAGTTTTTGAAGAGAAAAACACGTATAACACGTTTTTTCTCCTTCTTCTTCATCATCTTGTTCTTCCATTGATCTTGGGATCTTGGTTTTCTTGTTCTTGGATAATTGAAGCATTGTGTTCATTATATTGTAAGAATCTTTTCTCTTTATTATGAATATGATTTTCTTCTCTTCTCCTAATAGCATGAGTAACTAACTTCTCACAACTAGGGTTGTGGGAGCCATGGCAAAAGTAGCAATATAGATTCCGGGTAGCGTTGGGTTCAATATTTATGTTGTCACGTTGTTAATCATTCATTATTAACGTTTTCTAGTGGTTGCAAATATTAGAACATGCCTAGGTTTAATTTGCTTGGTAAAGAGATTAAAACCGGGAAATTTGATTAACTACGAGGATTTGAGACCACCACTTCTCGTCTTATGATTAATGCTATAACTAGATTAATCTACTTGATATTTAGGATTGAAATATAAAAGCTCACCTTTTCAAGTTCGAGAGAATTGAAAAGGAAATTCATCTATTTGGTTGAGAAACGTTTAGATGATACCATTAATTCAATCACATCGTGACATGCACATAGAAAGAACCCGGTTAAGCTTTGCGTCGACATTGTTACGATGCCATGGTGAACACTTTCTTAGTTCACTCTCATATTGATTATTCATCGTACATTATTATTTGTTTTGATCAAATATTGTTCACACAAACCCCCCTATTTACCGGAAACTATTGATTACTAGTCATCTAATTCACTAACGACTTAATTTGCACCTTATTCCCTGTGGGATCGACCCCAACCTCTGTTGGGTTCTATATTTGACGATGACCGCTTACGCTTCGTAATTTGAGGTGTAGTTTGGGCGTTATCAAATTTTGGCGCCATTGCCGGGGAATACGGTTGTTTATTAAGTCCGGTGTGTTTATTTGACTCTTAGTCATATTTCCTGCTTTTACTTTTATTTGTTGTTTTTGTTGTTACAGGGTACATAGTTGTGCATGCCAAGTACCCGACGCTCGAGCGAACCAATATTACCCTATGAGCCCGAGCTTGCAAGAATGATAAGGCGAAACTTGAATGAACAACAACAAGAGGCAGCGAGACTCGCTGCAGCTCAGCAAGCCCAACAACGTTTGAATGCTGGTGGTCTTGAGGTCGACATTGAGTTGAATGATGAGGAGGTCGACTTAGATGGAGTTGGTGCCACAGGCACTATTGCGTTTCCTCCGCTAGCACCCGGGGCCAAGTTCAATATTACTAGCACAATGATTCAGCTGTTGAATCTGAGAGGAGTGTTCCGTGGTGTTGCTGGTGACGATCCAAACCAGCACCTGATGAATTTTGTGGGTATCTACAAGTCATTCGAATTGCCTGGAGTAAGTCAGACAGCGATCAGGCTCAGGTTGTTTCCGTTGTCTCTGTCTGATGAGGCAGCGTTATGGTTGACAGAGCTAACCCCCGACTCTATCACAACCTGGGGAGAGTTGAAAGGAGCTTTCCTAGAAAGGTTTTTTCCTCCCTCTAGGATGATACAGTTGAGGGATGAAATTAGCAATTTCAGACAACAACCTCATGAGGCGTTACATGAGAGGTAGTTGCGGTTCAAGAAGAAGCTGACACAATGCCCTAACCATCAGTTGATCGACAATTTCCTGATGCAGACGTTTTACAGGGCACTAAATTCGGCTACCAAGCCGACACTGGATAATGCAGCAGGTGGAGCGTTTATGGGTCTCACTTTTGCCGATGCCACAACTATTTTGGATAGGCTCACCAAAACCAACAGGGCCTGGCATACACGTGATACAGAGGTAGCAGCTAGCACTTATGCAGTTGGTATGTCAGCAGAGCAGCGCAGGAAGGAGGAAGAGCGGGACCAAGATATGGCCCATCTGAAGACGCAAATGGACCTACTGACAAAGCATTTGTTGTCAGGAGGTATTGAGAAAGTGAAAGCTGTGGGTTCCCAAGGTAGAGCAGCAGAGTTTGAACCTGATGAGGAGGCAAATTATTTGGGTGGTTTCCAGGCCAATGGTCAGGGAAACCAAGGTCGGAACTATCAGAGAGACAACTACTATGAAAAAGCTGGCTACAGAGATCGCGATCAAGGGAACTGGAAGAATAAAACTGATGGAGGTGGGTTGTATGTACCACCTGGTAATCGGGAAAGAGCGAGCACCGAGACAGGGACGTCCAAACTAGAGAACATGATGGCTAAGATGCTGCTGAAGGTGGAATCTACCGACTCCGCGGTAAAGGAGATGAGAACTGAATTATCAATAATGAGTCAAGTAGTGGATTCACATTCCACCTCGATCAAGCAATTAGAGCAGCAAGTGGGTCAAATCTCGGCGTCTCTAAATCAAAGGAAGACAGGTACCTTGCCGAGTGACACCATTCAAAACCCGAGGAAAGACGGGAGCTGTATGGCGATCACTACGAGAAGCGGTAAAACATTATCTGATTCACATCCGGTAATTCAGACTCAGGAAGGTGATGTTGCGGATGAAAATGTGGTAGAGGATGCTACCCAAAGGCGCACGGATAAAAGCAAGGAAGTTGAAAAGCTTCCAACTATGATGCCGCGGCCACCGCCTCCTTTCCCGCAATGTTTGAAGAAGAAAGTGGAAGATGGCAAGTTCCTAAATTTCATGACCATGCTCAAGCAGATATCAGTGAACATCCCGTTGGTGGACGCTCTTGAACAAATGCCCGGATATGCCAAGTTCATGAAGGACTTGATTACCAAGAAGAGGACAGTGAGCTTTGAACCAGAAGATGACCTCCACCACTGTAGTGCTATTTCTTCAAGATCGTTGGTGGAAAAGAAGGAAGATCCAGGTGCTTTTACTGTTCCCTGTACTATTGGGAAATTCAACTTTGAAAAAGCCTTGTGTGATCTTGGTGCTAGCATCAATTTGATGCCGCTAGCAATCTATAAATAATTGGGTTTGGGAGCGCCCAAACCAACTACCTTGAGGGTGCTAATGGCTGACCGTTCAGTAAAGCGACCGGTGGGAATATTGTCTGATGTGCTGGTAAAGGTTGGTAAGTTTATATTCTCGACTGACTTTGTGATCTTAGATTGCGAAGTGGACTTTGAAGTTCCCATAATCTTGGGACGACCATTGTTAGCCACTGCAAGAGTGTTGGTCGACATGGAAAGAAACGAACTGACATTCAGATTAAACAATGAATTGGTCAAGCTTGATGCGTGTAAAGTGATGAAGCCACCAAGAGACATGAGAGTGGTCTCGGTTATAAATGTTATTGATGAAGCCCCTGCGGATGTGCATATTGAGGAGAAGGGTCCTGTCGAGACTCTAGCTGTTATGAGAATGATGCTGCGAGAAGAGAAACCTACAGAGGAAGGCGATGAGAACAAATCAAGAAAAAGAAAACACCGAAAGAAAACCAGCAAAGGAAAAGAGTTAGAAAGAGTAAAGAAGTTGTCGCGACTAGCTGCGGAGCCGATAAAAAAAGAAGTTGGAGCTCAACGGGATAGGGTAGCTGGCACCTATTCCATCTATTTCGCCTGCTTTGGAGACCCTGGCGGTCTCCAACATCATGCCAGACTCTGAGTCCTATGGGCTTCACAGGTATTCCTTTCTCTCACAGTTTTAGCTTTCACATGTATGCATTGGGGACAATGCATGAGTCTAAGTTGAGGGTGTTGGGATACCTGTGAATCTTTCACCACCGAGGGTTTTTGTTGCCGTGTTTCTTTTCCCTCCGGTGTGCTATCTAGTAGAACCGGCATGTTTAGGTTGTCGTTTAAATTTTGGTCGTGTTGTGATGTCTATAGCAAGCATGGCTTTTTGAAAGTTGAACTAAAAGGAGCCCCCTCTGAAAATTGATTTTGTACTTAGGTTTGAAACAATTGACTGTTCTGGATCCTTGAATGTCATTGTGTGGTTATGATTGGAATAAGTATGCTTAAGCCGAACTGTTGTTTTGATAGTTGGTAGTTGTATGGTTTCTTGGTGCCAAGTGTGTGTGAGCGTATTGTTATAAATTCTTACTCTGTGCATGCATCTAGAACTTGCCCGGTCTATTTTGTTAAGTTTGAAGTTGGTTGCTTAGGAAAGGATCACAGGCCCTTTTTGTGTGCAGTCCACTTAGCCTATAAGACCGTCCAAATGCAAATAATCCCTTTTGAACCCTGTTGAGCCATAATTGACCCTATTCTTTCAATAACCTATCACCGTTCCTGTTGAACTTTGAATCCCTGTTTTGGCCCTGGTCCTTCCTTGGACATCGTGCACCTCAACTCAGGCAATCAGCCTAAGTTGGGGTGGCTACTATAGAGGTAAATGATAAGAAAAATAGGATGGATAAGATTGGTTGTGGATAGAATGAAAATTCCGGGTGTGTGTCTAAGAAAAGAAAGATAAAGAAACGAAAAAAAAAAAAGATGAAAAAGAACGAAAAAGAAATAAATAGAAGTGTCAAAATAAAGAGGCCGCACCTGTAGCTAGAAAGAAGGGAATAAAGAGGTGAATAAGGATGGACAAAGTAAAGTTATGTGGAAATAGTAGGTCGGTGATTCCAAGGAGGGTTTAGTCACTATTCCCCAAACGTATCCTACCTGCACCCGAAGCCTCATTACAAGCCAAAACAAGTCCTGTAGTGATCCTGAGCGGCTTTCTAAAAAAACTGAAATAGAATAGTAAGGGCAAGCTTATGGCATCGCATGTGCATTGTTTGAAATCGTTTGTGAGTGTGAGCGCCTTACCTAGTCCCAAATCTTGTGTGTGGGACTTCTTTGCGGTGAGGGCACCAAGATTTCTATATTGTCTATTGACTGTTAGGATAGCTGCGCGTGTGTATGCATAATATTATGTCATATCGGAATGACATGTTTGGATCCTTGCAAGTTAACGTTTCATACATTTGTGTGCTACTAGGGAGCTTGAGTTAAAATTGAATAAGCGTTGAATGACCATGAGTTGCTAGAGACACGAGTTTGTTTTCTTAGTTGAGTCGTCTTATTGTTTTTCTTTTATGTCATGTTGCTTGAGGACAAGCGAACGTCTAAGTTGAGGGTGTTGATGTGCCGCCATTCTACGGCACATTTGACTCCTTTAAACTAAGAATAACCGTAAGTTCTCAAGCAACCGTCGTCATTTTTGATGTTTTATGTTATGTTTGCAGGAAAGAGAGACAAACATAGAAACGGAAGGAAATACAAGCAAAAAGACCCTCTGGATAAGAGTGACGGCCACCGTGACGGCCAGTCACCAAGGTGACGGACCGTCAAGACTACCGTCAAGTGAGGCAGCACCACTGCCTAGTGGTGACGGCCACCGTGACGGCCCGTCACCAAGGTGACGGTCCGTCAGCCTGGCCGTCAAGTGAGGCAGTACCACTGCCTAGTGGTGACGGCCACCGTGACGGCCAGTCACGCCTGTGACGGTCCGTCAGGGTGGGCCGTCAACGCGATGCGGACTTCGAACGTTTTATTTTTGGACTTTATTTCCTGGACTACTATAAATACCCTATGTTAGGTTTATTTTATTCATTGATTATCAAATAGTTCTAGGATACTTTTGAGCAAGTTTTTGGAGAGAAAAACACGTACAACACATTTTTTCTCCTTCTTCTTCATCATCTTGTTCTTCCATTGATCTTGGGATCTTGGTTTTCTTGTTCTTGGATAATTGAAGCATTGTGTTCATTATATTGTAAGAATCTTTTCTCTTTATTATGCATATGATTTTCTTCTCTTCTCCTAATAGCATGAGTAACTAACTTTCCACAACTAGGGTTGTGGGAGCCATGGCAAAAGTAGCAATATAGATTCCGGGTAGCGTCGAGTTCAATATTTATGTTGTCACATTGTTAATCATTCATTATTAACATTTTCTAGTGGTTGCAAATATTAGAACATGCCTAGGTTTAATTTGCTTGAGTAAAGAGATTAAAACCGAGAAATTTGATTAACTACGAGGATTCGAGACCACCACTTCTCGTCTTATGATTAATGTTGTAACTAGATTAATCTACTTGATGTTTAGGATTGAAATATAAAAGCTCACCTTTTCAAGTTCGAGAGAATTGAAAAGGAAATTCATCTATTTGGTTGAGAAACGTTTAGATGATATCATTAATTCAATCACATCGTGACATGCACATAGAAAGAACCCGGTTAAGCTTTGAGTCGACATTGTTACGATGCCATGGTGAACACTTCCTTAGTTCACTCTCATATTGATTATTCATCGTACATTATTATTTGTTTTGATCAAATATTGTTCACACAAACCCCCCTATTTACCGAAAACTATTGATTACTAGTCATCTAATTTACTAACGACTTAATTTGCACCTTATTCCCTGTGAGATCGACCCCAACCTCTGTTGGGTTCTATATTTGACGACGACCGCTTACGCTTCGTAATTTGAGGTGTAGTTTGGGCGTTATCAGTCACCTCAGTAAAGGTCTTGTGGAGGAATCAGACCGTAGAGGGAGCTACTTGGGAAGTAGAAGCAACCATGATGGCTAAGTATCCTCACCTCTTTCCCTCCGATTCAGTTTCAGCTTGAGGTAATAGTTCCTCTCCAGTCTCTCAGTTTACTCTTGTGTAATTCAGTCTCAGTACCTCATTCTATTGGTTATCCTTGCATTTCAGCATATTTGCATGTTCAGGGAACTCAGTTAAGTTAGATATCAGTTTCTAGTACTCAGTTGGTAGGGATTGCAGCTCCTTCCCTCCAAACTCATCTTGTCTAGTCTTCATTCAAGGACGAATGATCCCAAAGAGGAGACATTGTAACACCCCAGAAATCCAAGCCCAGAATTATATCAGAAAACCAGGAGAAAATAAAAAATTTAGAAAAAAATCAAGTTTCCAGGAATGACGGTTAAGACCACAGATCGTAGTTTGGAAGCACGGTCTGTCATCTTGTCCGTAATCTCCATTTCCAGTAGACCACCAGTTTATATCCCAGGAACGATGAGTTGGATCATGGGCTGTAGTCCAGGACTACAAACCATCGTCTGACTCGTGGATCCAAAGATCAGAGAAGTATAATTTCCCTTCCTCAGAACCACTGATGGGATCACGGACCGTAGTTTACAATCACGGTCCATCCTGTCACTCGTGGTTTCACCTAATCAGAGGACCCTCAGTTTAGGACTCAGGAACCACGAGTCAGGTTACGGACCATTCTTCATAACCACGGTCTGTCCTTTGACTCATGGAATCCCCAGACCAGACGAAAGTCCCAGGAACCACAAGCCACATGACGAACCATCGTTTAGGAGTACGGTCTGTCCTATGGGTCGTAGTTCCCTTAGATCAGAGAACCCCTCCCCCCCAAGACTCCTGGGCAAGACCATGACTTAGTTGATGGTACATCGTCCAGGAGTATGGTCCGTCAACCAAGTCGTGATCCCTGAGTCGCGATTTTCAGTAAATTTCTTTTAATTTTTCCAGGGGTATTTCGGAATTTTTCTTTCTCTTTTAAGGCGTAAGCTACGTTATTTTACGTCGTCTATGCCTAATTAACTAGTCAAAAAACTACCTTAAACATTCCTTCTCCTAAAATCATCAGACTTAGAAAGAAAAGAAGAGAAAGTGGCGATAGTTTTCTCCAAAGAACAAGCAGAGGTCTTCTTCAAGTTCAGCCACAAAATTCAAGGGATTTCTCCGTAGTTCTCTTCATCAGGTATATGGGATTTCACTAGTGGGTTCCTTTCACCCATTAGGTCCCTAGATTTCAGTCAGTTTCTTAGTTTCTCTGTGAACTGTTCAGACCTAGGGTTCCTAAATCTTAGGGATTCATTGAAATTTTAGTTGTTATAGCTTCCATGGTACTAATTACATGTCCTTGGAGAATTAGCATAGTTTCTTGTATAAGACCCAGAAACCCTAGCTTGTGTAAATTCCAATGTTTCATAGATTATGCTTGCTAAGAAGTTTAGACAGACAATCACACTCCAGAAATTGAATGCCATATCTTTCAGTATATGTATGTTGCATTCTCAGTTAATTATCAGTACTTTGAGCTATCCATTACTTCAGTGCATTGTTGTTTATATTCAGTTGAGAGTAGACTTAGTACCAAGCGGACGAGGGGATGAGGGCTTAGCTGTCAGTTTAGGATAAGACCTTTAGTAGCAGTCCCCAAGTCACAGAACTATGGTACCACCGTAGGTATTAAAGGAGTCAGTTGTCAGACTAGGCTGCACATCCTTATACCTTGAGGACATGAGTAGTGGATCCACGTCAGACTTGTTCGTACCTTTGGCAAGGTATGAACACCCTTCTATCCAGGGTTACAGGTTGGCCCTATAGTCATCTTAACTTGGGGTATGTCGGTTAACAATACCTCCCACAGTCAGATTCATATTGCATTTACCATGTATTCAGTTCAGCATATTATATTCATGATTTGTACTTAGTCATTGCATTCAGTTCAGCTTTCAGTTATATGCATGTATATCTATTTCTATGTTCAGTTCTATATGGTCCAGCTTAGCACATATCCTGCATGCTCAGTACATTCAAAGTACTGACGCATACTTTTATGCTATATCATCTTATGATGTAGGTTCAGGCGTTCAGTATCCAGACCGCGCTTAGTCGACTTCCAGTCCATACTCAGCAGCTTCATTGGTGAGTCCTCACAGTTTGAGGATGATAGACATACTTTACTTTTCAGTCTTCTTATTTCTGTTTTCAGATTATTAGATTAGCTGGGGGCATGTCCCAGCAACTCATATCAGTTAGAGGCTTTCAAACATAGACTAGAATCAGCTTGAGTTCTTAGTGTTGTTTATAGACTTCATTACACTCTCTCTCATATATTTTGTATACTCAGGCATTTTGGGTTTTTTCCACTACAGATATTAATTGTTTTTAGCTTCCGCACAGTGTATGTTTTAATTAAAATTGTATAAATATGCCATACCATGGGTTAACTTAGGGTCAATTGTGACACCAAGAACCATGTCGCATCCAGGAGGTAGCCTCGGGGCATGACCGTCAGAGTAAAACATTATGACCATTTTATCACAGACTGTCTGGGCAGAACCGGTAGGCCAAAATCCTTATAAAATTGTGTTTTGACGTAGTTCCTAGGTAGTAGTGGTGGTGAGTCCTTCTAACAACTTGTATATTTTGGAATTTTGAAGCTTTTATCGAGTTAATCTCACTCCTATGATCCTCCTTCCTAATTTCATGTTCTAGAATCATTTTTATAGAGTTTCAGGCCATGAAATGGTATTTTGGGACACTATGGCTCGTTCCTGCGGTCTTATTGATTCTCACAATTATTACGTTACGATTAGATGATCGAGCTTAGTAGAAACATCTTTGATATTCAATTGAAAGGTTTCTTAAGTCTATCCTTTTTCTTGGCATGTTTCTTTATAGTCCATACTATGTTGAGGTTAAGCATTGTCCTTTCTTTGGGCACGAATTTTAAAAAAATTCTAAATCATCAAATATAATATTTTATTATTCTATTGCTAGAAAGACCTGTTGTGAAAGGCATTGGGATCACAAGTGAAGTATTTTTGTGATATTATTAGGTTGATATTCCACTCGTTCGATTATATAGGATATTCAGCATCTATATGTCAGTTTATCGTCTTCTTTAACTATATGTCTATATGTAGGAGTTCTTATTCTTCTTTGGGGGTTGTGACTTAAAATGATTACAAAGGAACATTAAGAGTTCGCAACCAGCCCTCCTTCTTTGCTAAAATGATTTTCAGAAAACTTTAAAATAATACGTCGATTTCCAAAACTCTTAAATGTAACTCAGATGTTTAAACTACCAAAGGACTTGGTTTTTGAAATACTTTATTTTACAAACCATTAGGAAAGCATATATAAAAACTAAGTGAAACACCTTAAGCTCTTTATGAACATCCATATGTTTATGCTACCTTTCTAAAGTCGAGTTAAGTGTTTCAGTTTATTCTACAAGTATATGAGGTTCTACGAGGCATTTACATGTTATATGAAAGTGATTATGAGAATATGAGAGTAAAGAATATCAGCGGACCAAGATTGAACACATAATTATGATGACATACATGCATTATGCATCCATGACATGGCATGCTATGCATTCTACTCCCGAGCTATAATCGGGAGGTATGGGGTCTATTGCCTATATTTATATGTATGAGACATAGATGACCACAAGTTGGCAATTATAATGCCGGTTAGCTACCAAAAGGCACCACCATTGCTAGCATTTGGTTGGGTATGACATGCATTTGCATCAGTATATGTATACGTATTCACGATATATGAACACACGAGCATACCTTGCATATTTGATTTCTATAAGGTCAAATGTCGGCCATGAAGGCTATTAGAGTTTTAGTTTCAGGTGGTATCTCTATTACCCTTCTTACAACATCTATTTATAATTCTACTTTCTGCATTACATACCAGTACATTTTTATTCTTACTGATGTCCCGTTGTCTGGGGACACTGCATTTTTGTTTTGTGCATGTAGGTACAGGTAGGGATTCTGATCGACCCCTCAACTAGGATCTGGGGTTCAGCTGTCAGTTGGTAAGCTCCACCTTTTCCTGGAGCTATCATATGATGTTTACTTTTATTGTACAGTTTGGGTATAGTCGGAGCCTTATCCCTACCAGTGCTTATGATACTCTTAGAGGCTATTGTGGATACACTATTCTAGGTTTCTTTTTGTAGCTTCCAATCTCCATCCCCGTAGGCTTGGCATATTTATATATGTAGGTATGTATGTATGTCTTCAGTTGCGGCCTCGTCGGCCAGCCAATACTTTATTATTTTTGGCTTATTTACCTTCATCTATATGACTGATTTTTTTTCAGGTTATGACCTTAACGGTTCAGGCTTAGCATTTTAGATATTGTGGTGCCCAATTTTCTTGGCCCACACTTTAGTCAGCTAGTATGTTTTAGTGGCTAACTCGATCGAATAAGGTATTGAGTGTCAGTCGCACCTCCCCTAGTTTGGGGCATGACACTTTTCTCTCTAGTTATTTTGGTTTTCAGTATTTTGGGATTAGTTGGGGGCTTATCCCAGCTACTCATCAGTAGTAGAGGCTTTCAGATAAAAGAGACAGACTTCAGCTTATTCAGTTAGTCTTAATTTTAAGATTTATAATATATGCAAAGATTTTCAGTTTAAATTTCTAAACTTATAATTTATTCTGTTTAGCTTCCACTTAGTCATTATTATTCAAAATACTTAGTATATGCCAGACCATGGGTTAGCTTGGGGTCACTTGTGGCTCTAAGCACCATGTTGCATCCAGGGTGTAGACTCTGGACATGATAAACTTGGTGTCAGAGCCTCAGGTTCAAGAGTCTAAGGATGTCTGAAAGCCGCATTAAGTAGAGTCTCTTTCATGGGTGTGAAGTGTGCCATACTTATGAGGGAGAGGCTACGAGACGTTTTTAAGAAACTCCACTTCTTCCATGTTCAGTATTATGTGATAAAGTTTAACTCTATTTTTTCCCTTTTAATACGTTCATTATACGTTTCAGATCATACCTCCTCGCAAAGCCAACGCCCATAACGCTAATCCTCCAGTTCCATACCACGAGGTTACAAATAATGAATTCAAAAATGCCATTCAAATATTAGCATAAGCAGTGACTGCACAAGCTAATCAGTAGGTACATATTCCTGCTAACCCAAATAGTGGGGAAGATGCCGCCAGAGTCAGAGGCTTCATTAGTATGAATCTGCTATAGTTCCATGGGTCAAAGGTTAATGAGAATCCATAAAATTTTATCTATGAAGTGAAAAGGTTCTCAATATGATGCATGTTATGGGAGTTGAGAGTGTTGATCTAGCATCCTATCAGTTTAAGGATGTGGCCCATATCTGGTTCACATGTTGGAATGACAATAGGGGCAAAATGCAGCTCCTATGACTTAACACTACTTTACTGGAGATTTTCTGGATAGGTTCTTCCCAAGAGAGTTGAGGGAGGCTAGGGTTAAGAAGTTTGTGAATCTGAGGCAGGGATCTACGACTGTGCAGGAATATGGGTTGAAGTTTACTCAGCTCTCCAGATATGCTTCAGTAATGGTAATCGAGCCAAGGGCCCATATGAGTAAGTATATTTTGGGTATTTCTAATTTGGTTTAGAAGGAGTGCAAGACAATGATGTTAGTCAGAGACATAAACATCTCCAGGCTCATGACTTATGCCCGGCAGATGAAGGAAGATAAACTGAAAGATATGGCAAGGGAAAGTAAGAGGACTAGGACGGAAAATTTTGACTACTCTTAGGAGAGGTCGGGTGGTAAAATCGCTCCCAATTCAGCAGAGGTCTTCAACTCCAGCACCTTCATCAGCTAGTGCTCCATCTTCTAGACCTCGATAGACCCAGAGAAATAGAGCATCAGGCTCTAAGTCACAAAGTAGTGGTTAAGGAAACCGTACTTTTCTAGCATGCCCTAAGTGTGGTAAGAATTATTCAGAATAGTGTTTTGCTGGTAGAGAGTGGTGCTTTGGGTGTGGTCAACTTGTACATAGATTAAAAGAGTGCCCCTCCGCCAAGCAGGGATAAAGAGTTAATCCAGCAGTCCACTACTTCAGCATCTCTAGCGGGTCGCACAGCTCAGCAAGGTACTACTTTTGGTATAGGCGGCAGCGTCAGAATCATCTCTATGCCATGTTATCTTGACATGATCAGGAGAGTTCACCAGACGTAGTCACTAGTATGTTGCAAGTCTTCGCTATAGATGTTTATGCTTTACTAGACCCATGGGCTTCACTATCTTTTGTAACCCCTTATGTTGCATGCAAATTCGGAGTCAGTCCTGAAAAACTCCTACAATCCTTCTCAGTATCCACTCCAGTCAGTGAGCCAGTTTTAGCTAAGAGGGTATACAGAAATTTCCCAGTCTCAGACCTCCATAGAGTCACCTCAGCAGACTTAGTAGAGCTAGATATGACCGACTTTGATGTCATCCTTGGCATGGATTGTCTACATGCCTATTATGCCTCAGTCGACTATAGAACCAGAGTCGTAAAATTTCAGTTTCCAGATGAGTGTGTCTTAGAATGGTAGGGTAGTCCTCCAACATCAAAGGGTCATTTCATATCTTACCTTAAGGCCAAAAAGATGATCTCAAAAGGGTACGTCTACCACATAGTTTGAGTTAAGGATTCTGAGTCTGAGACCCCACCTCTCTAGTCAATTCCTATAGTCAGTGAGTTTCCAGAAGTGTTTCCTAAGGATCTTCCCCGGAATTCCTCCTGAAAGGAAGATTGACTTTGGGATATACCTCCTTCTAGATACGCAACCCATATATATTTCTTATTATAGAATGGCTCAAGATGAGCTTAAGGAATTGAAAGATTAGTTAATGACCTCCTAGATAAAGGTTTCATCAGACCTAGCATCGTGCTTCAGTTCTATTCATGCGTAAGAAAGATAGTTCATTCAGAATATGCATAGATTACCATCAGCTGAATAAAGTCAAAATCAGGAATAAATATCTCATTCCTAAGATTGATGACTTGTTCGACTAGCTTCAGGGTATCAGTTACTTCTCCAAGATTGACCTCATATCCGATTATCATCAGCTCAGAGTTAGAGAATGTGACATTCTGAAGACAGCCTTCAGAACTCGGTATGGTCACTATGAATTTGTAGTTATATCTTTTGGACTAATGAATGCTCCTGCAACTTTTATGAACTTGATGAATAGGGTATTCAAATAGTACTTGGATATGTTCATCATTGTCTTTATAAATGACATCCTTGTTTATTCTCGGAGTGAGGAGGAGCATGGAAACCATTTGATGGTTGTACTGCAAACTCTCAAAGATCGCCAGTTATTAACCAAGTTTAGTAAATGTGAGTTTTAGTTGAAGTCAGTTGCTTTCCTTGGTCATGTGGTTTCTAGTGAGGGCATCCAAGTAGATTTACAGAAGATAGAGGCAGTAAAGAACTAGCCTAGACCCACTTCTCCAATAGACATTAGGAACTGCTTGGGTTTGGCTGGGTACTACAGAAGGTCTGTTGAGAGGTTTTCATCCATATCTTACCTATTGAATCAAAAAAAGGTTAAGTGTCAGTACTCAGATGAGTGTGAGAAGAACTTACAAGAACTGAAGACTAGGTTGACCACAGCTCCAGTTTTGACTCTACCAGAGGGTTCATATTGTTTTGTTGTGTATTGTGATGCATCTAGAGTTGGCTTAGGTTGTGTTCTGATGCAGAATGGTGAGGTTATTGCATATACCTCCAGACAACTTAAGATTCATGAGAAGAACTACCTGAATCATGATCTTAAGTTAGCAGCAATTGTTTTTGCCTTAAAGATTTGGAGACACTACTTGTATGATGACATATGGATGATTTTATTGATCATAAGAGCCTCCAGTATGTGTTCACTCAGAAGGTGTTAAATCTTCATCAGAAAAGGTGGCTTGAACTTCTCAAGGACTATGAAATGAGTGTGCTTTATAATCCGGGTAAGGCTAATGTAGTGGCTGATGCACTTAGCAGATTATCTATGGGTAGTATATAATAGGATGAGGAAGAAAAGAAAGAATTAGCTAAAGATGTTCATAGGCTTGCTCATTTAGTGATTCGCCTTACAGACACAGTGGATGGTGGTGAAATAGTTCATAATTGGTCAGAAGCTTCCTTGGTAGTTGAAGTGAAGGAAAAACAAAATAGTGACCCTATTTTGCATCAGTTAAAGGGTACTGTCCATCAGTAGATAGTAGAGGTTTTCTCCCAAGGGGGAGATGGTGTGCTTCATTACCAGGATCGCTTATGTGTTCCTAATGTGGATAAGATAAGGAAGCAGATTTTGACAGAGGCTTATAACTCCAGATATTCTATTCATCCCGGTGCCACAAAGATGTATCGTGTCCTACAAGAAGTCTATTGGTGGAATGGCATGAAGAGGGACATTACAGATTTTGTGGCTAAGTGTCCAAACTTCCAGCAGGTAAAGGTAGAACATCAGAAACTAGTAGGTATTACTCAAGATATTGACATTCCTACTTGGAAGTGAGAAGTGATCAATATGGACTTTATCACAGGTTTACCTCGTACCCGCAGATAGTACAATTCTATTTGGGTAATAGTAGATAGAATGACTAAGTCCATGCACTTCTTGGCTGTCAAAACTACTGATTCAACAGAGAATTATGCCAGAATCTACATCCATGAGATAGTCAGATTGCATAGAGTTACCTTATCCATTATCTCAGATAGGGGCACTCAGTTTACCTCTGAATTTTGGAAATTCTTTCAGAAAGATCTTGGTACTCAGGTGAATCTCAGAATATCATTTCACCCTCAGACAGATGACCAGGCAGAGCATACCATCCACGTCTTAGAGGACATGTTGAGAGCTTGTGTGATCAATTTCAAAGGAAATTGGGATGAGCACTTACCTCTTATAGAGTTTGCCTACAATAACAACTCTCATTCTAGCATTCAGATAGCTCCATGGCACTTTATGGGCAGAGGTGTAGATTACCCATTTCTGGTTTGAGGTAGGTGAAGCAGTCTTGATAGGGCTAGACTTAATTCATGAGACTATAGAGAAAGTTTATCTCATTAGGGAGCGATTGAAGGCTGCTCATATGTCATCAGAAATCCTATGCAGATGTGAAGAGAAGAGACTTAGAGTTTAAGGTTGATGATTAGGTGTTTCTGAAGGTCTCACTTATAAAGGGAGTGATGAGATTTGGTAATAATGGGAAGCTTAGTCCCCACTATGTAGGCCCCTCAGGATTCTGAGGAGAGTTGGCAAAGTAGCTTATGAGTTAGAGTTGCCCGAAGACTTAGCATCAGTGCACCCAGTCTTTCATATATCCTTGCTAAAGAAATGCATTGGTGATCCAGCCTTAGTTGTGCCTTAAGAGAGTGTGGTATGAAGGACAGTCTCTCTTATGAAGAGGTCCCAGTTGAGATTCTTGATCATCAAGTTCTTAAGTTGAGAAACAAGGAAGTTGCTTCAGTGAAAGTTCTTAAGAGGAACCAGTCACTTGAGGGAGCTACTTGGGAAGAAGAAGCAGCTATAATGATCAAGTACCTTTACCTCTTTCCTTCCGACTCAGCTCCAGCTCTAGGCAATAGTTTTCTCAATTGTATTCCCCTCAGTTTCATGTTCCATCAGCTAGTCTTGCACTTTCAAGTATGTGTTCATGTATCACGACTTCAGTTTAGTTATATTTCAGTTAGAATTCAGTCATTATCTCAGTACTTTAACTTTTAGAACTCAGTCTGAGGGATTGTAGCTCTTTCTATACTATTTCAGCCTAGTTAAATCTTCATTGGTAGATGAATGATCCCAAAGGGGAGATATTGTAACACTCCAAAAATTCTAAGCTAAGAAACAAACAAGAATTCTAAGTGTGAAACTGTCAAAGTGACAGAACAGGAACTATGGACGGGTTCCAGGATCGTGGAATAGATAACAGGTCGTGGATGCCATCTGTAGAATAAGTTATGTAAGCTAACCTTTGGTATAAGATCTACGAGAGTGATCCATAGACCATGGATCAGACCACGAGTTGTGGTTGCCTCTCGTAGAACCAGACCTGCAGGGTGATAGTTGGCCTAAAATCCACAGACCGTGGAGCAGTTCATGGGTCGTGGTGTGCAGCCGTGGAAGTCAGACCTTCCACCTAGAAATTTCCCCAAGGAACCATGAGAGGGTTTCACGGCTCATGGAACCATCCACGGACCGTGGTTCTCGTATGTGGAACCTAGTTCAGAGAAAATCCGACAGTTTTCATTAAGTCTTCTCAAAGGTATTTTAGACTTTTCCCTTTTCTTTTAACTCTGATACTTAGTCATATTAGGCTTATTTTTAAGGGTTTTTAGTCAAACTTAGACTACTTCCTCTTCATCAATTCATACTTCAAGAAAGAAAAGAAAGTGATTCTCTCTCAAAGCTTCAGACCTAGGGCTTTCCTCCAAAGCTTCAGAATTCCATCCCTAGTTCAGGTTCTTCTCCTACTAGGTATATGGATATTTAGTAAGGGTATTGTTTTCCCTTATTCCCAAAACCTCAGTCTCCTATTTCAAGTTTCATTGTTTTAAAAATTAGGGTTCTTACTCTATCATGTGGATTTTTATAGAATTCAGTCCTTATGCTAGCTTTATGATTTAGAATCCCATTTTAATGAACTATACTTTAGTTTCAATTATTTGCATGAGCTTTTACAAAGGTTTGAGAAATCAAGAACTTAGCCCTAGATTATAGTATTTTCTCATGATTTAGCTTTTTTCAGAACTTAACCTAGATTACTAGGATTGAGTTTTTAAAGATAATTTAGCCAGCTTTCAGTTTACAAAATTTTAGAAAATAAAGGTTTTCAGACTTGTTAAGTTCTGACGCAGCATTCTAGAACTCCAATTTTCAAAAGAGCTATAAGAAATCAATTTTTGGAGTAGTACTTAGCACCGAGTTGGACTAGGGTTCAGCGTACCCTAAAGTCCCAGAACTATGTGCCACTATAGGTTTATTTAGCCCCTCAGTTGGGCACCAAAATTAGTGATCACGCCAGTCTGCCTTTATATCCTGGCAAGGTATATTGGGTCATGTCGATGAGGCATATATATCATACTCCATGTTTAGCTTACGTAATTTATTTCGGTTAACAGACTCTCCCACAGAATTAGACTCAATAGACTTGTACATGGACCTCAGTTCAGTTTTACTATTTTCGTTATATTTTTTAGAATATCCTTGCATTTTAGATTTTATGCATGATTATGTTTGGGCCTATGTACTACAGTTCAATTTACAATCTTTCTAAACAACATATCAGCATTTTAGTTTGTTCAATTATAATATATATATCTCATGCTCAGTACATTCGAAGTACTGACACATACTCTATGTGTTGCATTCTATCATAATGCAGGTTCAGGTTCTCAGATTCAGCACCGCAATTAGACTAGCTCAGCGCAATCTCAGTGACTACTTGTGGTGAGTACCCATCATCCGAGGATGGACTTTTAATGATTTTCTCTCTAGTTATTTTGTTTCTTACTACTTCACTTATTCAGTTAATCTTACTTTTCAGACTTAAAATGATTTTTAGTTTAAATTTCTAAACTTATATTTTATTTCGTTTAGCTTTCTCTTAGTCATTATTATTCAGAATACTTAGAATATGCCAGACCATGGGTTAGCTTAGGATCACTTGTGACTCTAAACATTGTGTCACATCCAGAGTGTAGACTCGCGTCATGACACTTCTCATATTTCAGCTAAGGCAAAGTCTTCTGAAGGTGAGCATGTGCTTGAGGATGATCAGATTCTGATTGAGAAGGTGGGCCTAGGTCAGGCTCCACCTGGGTTTGTAGTTGCTCCAGTACTTTAGGTCACCTTGATTCATGTGTTGGGTTTATTAGAGGGTATGGCTCAAACTAGTGGTATGGCTGGTACTCCCGAGGGTTCACAAACTAGAGTTGAGGCTCAGACCCCAGATCAGTAGTTCATCCCAGTTTTGCATGTACTAGCGGATCATCCAACGGTTATAGTATCTAGATTTATTAGTATGCCATTATCGGATGCAGGAGCCACAAGAGTGGTTAGGCCAGTGATGTCAGATAAGGAGAAGATGAGATTTGAAAGGTTCAGGAAGATAGATCCACCTCAGTTTTAGGGTGGCAAGAGTGAGAATGCTTATGAGTTTTAGGTGTGTTATAATGAGAGGCTTGAGAGCGTGGGAATGGTGCAGTCTCGCAAGGTTGATTATACAGATTTGTCGATGCGTGGCCTTGCCAAGAAGTGGTGGCGCTCCTATGTTGACTCTAGACCACCATGATCTATTTCTATAACTTGAGAGTTGTTTGCCCAGGCCTTCTTTGATTGTTTTGTCCCTCATAGCTTGAGGGGAAAATGTAGGCATTAACATGAGCCCTTGGCTCAGGAAGGGATCTCGGTGGCTGAGTATGAGACTCGATTCTATGCATTTTCTTCCCATGCCTTAGTAATTTTACCAGATAAGACCGAGAGGATTCGCAGGTTCGTGAGAGTTCTTACCTTCAAGATACGAAAGGCGGTGTTTTCTACAGCTTAGTCAAGGGCTACTTTTTAGAGGATAGTTGAGACGGCCTAGGAGTTCGAGATTATGCACTGTGAGGAGTTTGGAGATTTGAGGGATAAGAGGTCCTACACTTCTTGTTAGTTCAGTGGCACCTCATTTGAAGGTAGGGGTTCTTTCAGGAGAGGTTTTCCTCATCAGCAGAGTAGGCCAGTTCATGCAGCCCTTCAGGCATTCGAGGGAGGGTATTCCAGACGAGACTCTTTGAACTCAGGGTAGAATTCTCACGGTTCTTCCCAGAGGTTCTCAAACTATGGTGGACATTCTGGTTATTCAGGGTCTTCTCAGTATATAATGGTTCCCAGGTCTTGTTATGAGTGCGGTAGTCCAGAGCATCTGAAGACGGATTGCCCCAGACTTAAAGGTGGGGGTCGATATTAGAGTTCTCAGGCTCCAGTCAGGGCAACACTTCTCAACAGTGTTATACTTATCTGGATAGGCCTGAGGTAGAGTTTTCTGATGCAGTTATCATAGGTATCGTCTTAGTATGCCATCAACTTACTTTAATATTATTTGATAATTATTCTACTTTTACCTACGTGTCTGCATATTTTACATCAGGTCTTGATATGATGTGTGAGTTTTTTGTTGTGAATATTCATGATGCTACCCCTGTGGGTGATTCTTTAGTAGTGGATTGGGTGTACCGATCCTCTGTTATGACTCTTTTGGGGTATGATATCTGGGTAGACTTAGTTATTGTAAATATGGTAGATTTCAATGTAATTTTGAGAATGGATTGGCTCTCTTCATATCATGTTATTATGAATGGTAGTGCCAAGACAATCACTTTACTTATGCCAAGTGTACCAAAGTTAGAGTGGAAGGGTACCCAAGGTTCGTATCCTAAGAGGGTAATTTCTTTCTTTAAAGCACAACATTTGGTTGAGAAGGAGTGTTTATCTTTCTTGGCATATGATCGTGATACTAGCACTAACACGCCTCCTTTGGAGTCAGTGAGAGTGATTAGGGAGTTTCAGGACATATTCCCTACAGATCTATCGAGCATTCCTCCAGATAGAGATATTAATTTCGACATTGATTTGGAGTCGGACACTAAGCCCATCTCTATTCCTCCTTATAGGATGGCTCTGGCAGAGTTAAAGGAGTTCAAGGATCAGTTATAGGATCTGTTGAGTAAGGAATTTATTAGGCCCAATATTTTGCCTTGGGGTGCTCCAGTGTTGTTTGTGAAGAAGAAGGGCGGGTTTATGTGGATGTGTATGGATTATTGATAGTTAAACAAGGTGACCATCAAGAAAAAGTATCATCTTCCCCGTATAGATGATTTATTTGATTAGCTTCATGCTTTGGTATTTTTGAAGAATTTACTTGAGGTCGGGGTATTATCAATTGAGAATTAGGACTTTGAATATCCCTGAAATGGTTTTCAGGACTTGATATGGCCATTATGAATTTTTGGTTATGTCCTTTGGGTTGACTAATGCCCCGACGACATTTATGGAGTTGATGAATGGAGTGTTCCATCCTTATCTTGATTCCTTCATGATTGTATTTATTGATGATATCTTGGTGTATTCCAAGAGTGAGGCAGATCATGTGAAGCATTTGAGAATCGTCCTCCAAAGGCTACGAAATGAGAAGTTGTATGCTAAGTTCTCGAAGTGTGAGTTTTGACTTAGTTTTGTGACTTTCTTGGGGCATGTTATGACTAAGGATGGTATTATGGTCGATCCGGTCAAGGTTAAGGCAGTTCGAGATTGGGCCAGGCCTACCTCATCTACCTAGATTTAGAGTTTTTTGGGTTTGGTTGGGTACTGTATATGGTTCGTGTAAGGTTTCTCTTCTGTTGTAGTTCCATTGACTAAGTTGACTTAGAAGAATGTTTCTTCCTAATGGACCAATGAGTGTGAGGTGAGCTTTCAAAAGCTCAAGGTTTTGTTGACTCACCCATCTTGATTTTACCCGTGGAAGGTGAAGGTTTTACCGTGTATTATGATACTTCAGAAGTTGGGCTTGGTGTTGTTTTGATGCATAAAGGAAAGGTCATAGTTTATGCTCTGAGATAGTTGAAGACTCATGAGAAGAACTGCCCCACTCATAATTTCGAGTTTGCAGGTTGTAGTGTTTGTTTTGAAGTTGTGGCGGCATTACTTGTATGGGGTTCATTGTGAGGTGTTCATCAATCATTGTAGGCTTCATTATATTTCTAGCCAATAGGATTTGAATTTGAGACAGCACAAGTGGTTGAAGTTGTTGGAGGATTATGCCATAACTACTCACTATCACCCGGACAAGGCCAATATAGTGACGGATGCTTGAGCACGAAGGTGATGAGTATGGATAGTCTTGCCTTGTTAATGACAGAGGAGCAATTTTTTGTTATAAATGTTCAGAGTTTGGCCAATAGCTTCGTGAGACTTGATATTTTTGAGCCTGATAGAGTTCATGAAACATACAAATGATCTCATTATAGCCCAAACTCACAACCATGAACCCCAATTGGGTAAAGTTTCGCAAGACATTCATCAAGTTTTGCAAGACATTCATTAAAGGGTTAGCACGTTCCTCTATTTTCATGTCCATGTAGAGAATTTCTTTTTCAGCAGATATAGAAATTGAGGAATAAGGATGAAGATGGGAGAGACAAAACAGAGGGAAAATCTGAGAGGGGAGCACAATTGAAAAAAAGTAGCGCGATTAGAGAGAGATTGAGTGATAAATACAAGGTAGAGTAATTTTAGGTTAGAAATAAGGAGTGTGTATCTTATGGGCAATCCGCTAGGAAACTCAAAGTGACATCTGAATATATAATTTTTTTAAAACACTGTGTGTCTAAGTAGTTATATAAGGGACATTTTCTTAGTTATGTAGTTTTTTCTATATTCTTTCACCTTAAAGTGGTCGAATATTGAATATCCGTGAGGGAAAAAAAATAAGACGAATATTTCTTAAATGGGGCGACCAAATAAAATACCCTGTGAAATTTTTTACTTTACCCACACTCAATAGTATAGCCCTGATGAATTTCAATATGTGAGGTCCAGTTCATAAATTTCATTCATAACCAATCAAAAAAGACAGGGTCATTTGCACAAATGCCCTATTTTGAGGTAGTCTTTAATTTTTGTCACTTAAATTGGTGTTTTTTATTTTTTTCCTTTAACACTTTAAGTAATAAAAAAGTTATCGAAAATATTCCTGACCTCGACAAAACAAAAAAAAATTGCAAGACAAAAATTATATTTTTGTATCATAATATAAAATAAATTATGTCTTATAAGACAAAACAAGTTATGACGCTTAATTCCTACAAAACTTATGTCATTAGAGGCATAAGTTCAGTTCATAACCATAAGTTATGTCTTACAAGATAAAACTTAGTTTATACAGAACTCATGTCGTAAGTTCAATTCCAGAATGTTATTTCCTAAGAAGTTCATAACCCACAAGTTATACGTTATAATACATAACTTAGTTCCTACATAACTTATGCCGATAGAGACATAAGTTCAGTTTCAGAACCCACAAAGTTATGACTTAAGAGGCATAACTTATTCCTACAACTTATGCCGGACAAGGTAAATGTTTTCTAAATTTATGCCTTGCAAATTAGATACTATACAACTTATATCAAAAAAAATAAAAAAATAAAAAAATAAAGTAAAATATACAAAACTTATACCGGACAAGATAAAAGTTCTCCAAACTTATGCCTTGCGAAATTAAGTCATAGTTAAAGATACTTTGACCCACAAATTTTCATAAATGAGCAATAAAAATAAAAATGAAAGACTACCAATTTAAAAAACAAAAATTAAAGACAATCCAAAAATAGAGAAATCCGTGCAAACACTTGAAAATGGTATACATATTGGACAAAATGTGTAGTTGATAGTTGTCATTTTGGAATGAAATCAATCTTCTTGCTAAGTATTGTTCACACTCCAAACCCCCAATACTTTGTCATTTTGGATGGTGAAAGTCAGAGTACGAAATCAAGCTAGTAAGCTACTTGCAAACATCCCCTCCTAAACTCCGATCGAGTATTAATTACTTACTTTGTTTCATTTTATAGGGTACTTCTTACTTATTAATCCGTTCTAGAATGAATGGAAGGGTACTTCTTCCCTTTAATGGCATGTTTTTATAACTAAATGGCATAACATATAAACATGTCTTTTAACTTGGCGTCAACTTGTATCTATGTCCTCCAACTTTCGATGTGCACAAATAGACACTTAAACTTGTCTAAAGTTGAACAAGTAGACATGTTCATCCTATGTGGCATAAGACACGTAGGATGCCACGTAAGATGCTATATTGTCACGTAGGGCACCACGTAAAATGCATGTGTCTATTTGTTCAACTTTATACAAGTTTAAGTGCCTACTTGTGTACATCCAAAGTTGGAGGACATAGATGCAAGTTGGCGCCAAGTTAAAGAGCATGATTATGTATTTATGCCTAACTAAATAGATGCAATGACATGTTTTAAAAGTATGTTTTCCCTAAATCTCGTGTCTAGTCAAATAATGTTACTCCCTCCGTTTTTATTTTGTTTGACATACTTTTCTTTTTAGTTTTTAAAAAAGAATGATCATTTTCCTTTTTAACAACTCTTTAATTCCAATTTTCTACATGACATGTTTAAGACCACCCGATTAAAGGATATTTTGGTACATTTGACATATCTTTAATTTAAAATCACAAGATTCAAAATCTTCTTTATTTCTTAAACTCTGTGTCAAGTCAAGACAAGTCAATCAATTTGAAACAGAGAGAGTACATTATTTGAAATGAGCACGGACTAAGCTACAAGTCAACTTAATTACGAGTTATGTAGAACTCGATAACTTCGATTTAAATCCTATATTTCTTTTTGAAAGTACATTTAATATATATATACATAAATAATTTATCAGAATGTAATACATTACCCTTTCAGAAATTCATAATACATGAACTTAAAATCTTGATTCTACCTATGGAAACGAGTAGTTATTAGGCTATCCACATTTTGTTGTAGTGTCATCTTAGCTCTTCGACTAAGTTTGCTTTACATACTTATTTTTTTATATGTTTTACGTGAGTTGAGGATCTTTCGAAAAATCTTTACAAGGCAAAGATAAGGTTATGTACACTTCACCCTCCTCAAACCTCACTCGTTAGATTATATTGGGTATTTGTTGTTGTTTGTTGCGTTATCTCAAGACCAATTTAGCCATTGTCATGAGTTGATCATTATTGTTGCTAGCTAGCTGTATAATAGCTAGCTAAGTTATGCTTGCCAACAGTTTAGGAAAAAGTTCATATCTGCCTCTCTTTTAACTAAATCCAAAGAATACAATCTTGTACATACGTTAATTTATTGCATTTCCCAAGTTAATGATGAGTTCTTCTCCCCACCCAACATCCCCAAAATCAAAAGATACAGTTGTTCTTTTTTGTTCTTAACCATGAAAATCAAAGGATACAGTTGTTCCTTTAATTTTTTGTTCCTAACCATGATGTAATTGAACTGGTAGGAGGCAAAGAACATGATATAAGCACTTTTTGTTTAGGCGGAGTGGCAATTTAAAATTTATGGATTCAAAAATCTTAGTCCCTTTGAATTACTTGGTGTTAAATTAATAAATTGTACCTATTAAATAAATTTTTTAATATACTTAAACCAAAATTACTGAGTTTCGCTGAACCGTAGTTCCTACACTCACGCATAGCTTCTGGGGGAAATTATTAATAATTTGAGAATAGAGCCCTTTTCTAAAATGTTTGCATGATTTACTTAGCAAACGTATAAAATGGACCGCAGTTTGGCTAACCCTTTTCATCTCATACGAGTTGGGTTGATTCAGAAATACAGTAAAAAAGGAACAGTATTTGTTTGTACATACAATAACTCATTACGTCAGCAGTTCATCATGTCCACATGCATTGGCTTCTCTTTCTATAAAAAGATGAGAAAAATTGTCTTAACAGAATCCATTACTATATTATATATTTTGAGAGGAAAAACAATAGAAAAATGATGAGTTGTTGGTGTTCAATTGTGGTGTGGTTTCTTTTAACTATTATTATAGCAATTACTAGTAATTTGGTGGTGGAAAGCAAATCATGTGCATTTGAGGCAATATTTAATTTTGGAGATTCAAACACAGATACTGGTGGATTTCATGCAGCATTTCCATCTCAAGAGCTTCCTTATGGAATGACTTATTTCAAAAGACCAACCGGAAGGGCAACTGACGGCAGAGTCATCATTGATTTTCTTGGTATATTTTTTCATCTTACGCAAAAGTATTTTCATCTCATCCTTATATTATTTTCTTATTAGTTCATTTTAAAAAATATATTTTTATATTTGAAAAGTATTTTAATTTAGTCTTTCTATTTTGTTTTGTTCTTTATGAGAAGCTTTTATAATCATAAAATGGTATAAAAGTAGTATTTAATATCACAAGTTCTAAAATTGTTATAGCCAAACACAGGAATATTATGATCATATATTTCAAAACTCTTTATTTCTTTCTTAAATATTATCGACTACTCAAACTATATCACATAAAGGGTATGTTTGTTATAGAAAAAAAAAATTCTTCAATTTTTCTATGTTTGATTGATCAAAATATTTTATTTTAAAAAATATTTTTTTGCATTGATTACATCCAAATTTTCAAAATAATTCTCCTCTCCACCTCAATGGCCCTTAATCCCCACCCCGCCACCCCCAAACACCCACTCTCCCACCCATTCCAATTTCACGATATTTTTCTAAATTACATCCAAATGCACCTAATAATGATAATGTGGTTTTAATGTCTGAATGTCAAGTATATGTATTAGAAGTTCTATTTCTTTGGTTATAATGGATTTAAGTTATGCATACTAATCATGACGTAATTTCTTTTACGATATTAGTATCGTTTCAATTTTATTGGATGTCTCCGAAGGGACTACCATATTAATATATTTTAACATTATAGTAAGTTATAGGTAACTTATTTTGTTAATCTCACTTTTTATGAATGTTTATCTGTAGTTAATTACTAAGTTTAAGTTATATATATTATCGGTGCTTTTACACCATTTGTACATATCATCCTTTTGATTAATAAAGTTTTTTATTACCAAAAAATTACAATACTGGGTCATCTTTATCTGTTGTAGCAGGTAACTTGTTTTATTTTTAACACAAATCCCACATTTTAAAAGAAGTTTACTTATAGATATCTTTTGGGTGAATTGATAATGTATATTTTTTAAAAACTAATTATGGGTATATATAACTTAAATTCTTTATTTAGATTTACCTAAAGAGCAGCCCAATGCACAAATAAGTATCATGCGTTCACGCAAGGTGCTAGGTAAGGCCGCACCTCAAGATGTGTGATGTAGACAACCTATTATAATGCAAATATTAGTAGTTATTTTCACGGCTCTAACCTTTCACTTACAAGTGACACGAAAATAACTTTATTTATTTTATTTAGATACTCCTCTCCTTTATTAGGTTACCTGATAGTATAATTTTATTTACACTGCGGTCTGTCGGTGTATATAGAAATGAATCTCCAAACAGAATTAATTATGTTGAGGAGGCAAAGATATATACATGCATGTCCATTTCTGTAAGTTCATGATTGTCTTTTTCTTACTATTCCCTAAATGACAAGAGAACATATGGAATTGCTGGAGTTTTGTAATTACAAGACAGAAAAAGAAGGCCTTATTAGCTGTAAAAAGCAAAGTTGGTCCATGTAAGGGTGGAATTAATTTTTGTTTTGTCCATAGGTTTTCCCATTCTTTCTCTTAGTAGAAATTATACGTGACATCCAGTCTGTGACTTTCCTTTGTCTTTTTTTTTCTTTACATTATTGTGTCTTTATAGAAATGGATGAAGTGGAGATTTAGAGAACGGTAAAACTGTCTTCATATGACCTATATGTTATGGGCTCAAGCCGCGAAATCAGCCATTGATGATGCGTTAAGTAGACTGCCTACATCACACCCCTTATGTGCGGTCTTCCTCCGGACCCTGCTTGAACATTGCTTGTGTACCCTGCTTGAACATTGCATATGTGCGGCCTTCCCCTAGACCCTGAGTGAACACCGGATGCTTCATCAGGGGCGGAGCTAGATAGGGTTATATATGGTTATAATTATTTTTTTATGTATATATAGTAGATGTTGAATCCCTTTGGCTTCTTCATATGTTTACTTCTTCATATTTTGAACTCTTTTAGTAAAAATCCTAACTTCGCCACTGTGCAGCTCAAGGATTAGGTTTGCCATTTGTGAGTCCATATTTGCAATCAATTGGATCTGATTTCAGACATGGTGCCAACTTTGCAACATCAGCATCCACAGTACTCATGCCACAAACTTCATTGTTTGTATCAGGTGTTAGCCCTTTTTATCTAGAAATTCAACTACGACAGTTCAAGCTATTTAAGGCTGAAGTCGATGAACTTCAGGATAAAGGTAAAATAAATCAGTAATTAATACTTTATTAGTATTCCATTTAAGAAACATTCATATATTGTTTAAGTACCTTATTCATAATCTTTATAATTATATTTCTTCTTCTTTTTTTCCAGGTTACACTAATCTGCCTCCCTCAGACATATTTGGGAAATCGCTCTATACGTTCTACATAGGTCAGAATGACTTCACTGGCAATTTGGGAAGTAAAGGAATAGGTGGAGTGAAGGAGTATTTACCTCAAGTAGTTTCCCAAATTACTAGCACCATCAAGGTAATAATATTATTAGAATATATATACTTCTTGTCTCAATTTATATGACGTAGTTTGGTTCTATACAGAGTTTCAAAAAGAAAAAAAAAGAAATTTTTGAAGTTTGTGATTTTAAGCATGTCATAACACTTGTATGTCAATAAAATAAAAATTATTAAGGGTAAAATGAAAAACTTAAAGTTAATTAATTTCAATATAGAAATTGTTGAGTTCGATCCCTACATCGCTTGTGGATGGAAAATTGATCTTCATATATGGTCTTGGACAATCCTTGCCTTATGGTCTAACTTTTGGATTGAGTTTGGCTCAAAGTTCACTCTTTATCATGGTATCAGACCCTAACCCAACTCAAATTGTGGTTTACCCGATGTTTGACCCCTATATTATATTGGTCACGCTTCAACTGTTCGGCCTAAGTATGCGGGAGCTGTTGAGTTTCCTATATCGCTTATGGATTGGGAATTTGGTACCTCATGATCTAGCTTTTGAGGTTTAATTAACTTATTAGTACTGTGACAATCTGATCATGTTGATTGAATGGATTTTTCACCAGGAAATCTATGGATTAGGGGGGAGAACATTTTTGGTACTTAACCTTGCACCAATTGGATGTTACCCAGCATTTTTGGTGGAGCTCCCTCATGAGAGTTCTGATATTGATGAGTTTGGATGCTTGACATCGTACAACAATGCAGTGGTGGACTACAACAATATGCTTAAAGATGCATTGGCACAAACCAGAAAAGATCTTTCCGATGCAAATGTTGTTTATGTGGACACTCATGCTGTGCTCTTGGAGCTTTTTCAACACCCCACTTCTCATGGTACGTTTAATTTCTCTTACATCGACGGCCCCTTAAAATAGTGAGTAAATTTTATTTAGACACTCAAACTATAATAACATGTCCCAATTGAACATCTGAATACATGATAAAGTATTTCTATTAGACATTTCCGACTTATATTTTGGGAAAGTTTATGCGTGTGTTTACAAGCGATTATACACATCCGTATCAATTGGAACATGCATGAAGTTTTACGACTTATTGAGGCTACTGGGTATAATTAAAGGAGATCACATATTTTAAATGATAAACTTGTCTACGTAATGGACGCTTAAAAATACAGACATAAAGCTTCTCCAAAATTTGAGTCTGAAATGTCTAATAAATATACTTATGCATGTGTTCAAGTGCTCAATCAGAACAAACCGTAATTTTAGTATTTAAATGAGATTTACTAGCAAGTTGAAAGGGCTATCGATGTATTCGGCCTATAATTATCCACCAGCTTCTAATGATGTTTGTCTTTGTAGGGTTAAAATATGGAACCAAAGCATGTTGTGGTGCTGGGGGTGGTTCTTACAACTTTAACCAGGACGTAAACTGTGGAAATACCAAAGACATAAATGGACAAACATTGTCAGCCACAGCCTGTGAGGATCCATACAATTATGTGAGCTGGGATGGGATACATGCCACTGAAACAGCAAACAAACTCACTGCAAATGCCATTCTCAATGATGATTCTTATTTTGATCCTCCATTTTCACTACATAAATTCTGTGATATTCAGCCTATAGGTTGATACATGAACCAGGAGTTGTTACTAGGAGAAATGAATAAAAGAAAGTGACAGTTTGATGATTTATATTGTTATGTTGTGCAATATTACAATTGCCGTTGATATAAATAGATGCATTATCTACCGCGAGTTCAAACCAGTGACATACGCCAAATACACATATAATGATGCGCTCTTAACACTAGGTCAAAGCTCGAGGGACTAAGGTTGTTTCTTCTGGTAGTGGTGACCAAAACAGATAAATGTTGCTGCTACGAAATTCTTATTTTAGTCCTTTAATAAACTGTTGCTCATCGAAGCTTTAAGGATATTGATTTGTCCATGGGAAGGGAGATAAACAGTTGCTGGGAAGGGAGATAACTATGATTAGAAACCATCCGATCCTTGTACAGTACGACTAAATGACCCACATTTTAATACATGTATCAACCTCTAAAACTTATGTAAGAAACTATCTGCTCAATGGTTAACTATCTCTATAGCTATGATTTCATCAATCAGAAGTCCCTACATGAACTTGGAAAGTATGGATATAAGAACAGCAAACCAAAGGCCTCTATCGTTATATGGACCCAGAAGATCTGATTTGTATCATGGGAAAAGATCGAAACATCAGAGGAACTCAAAAATCCAATGGGAAGCATCTACCACAAGCTTCCAGAAATAGGGATCAAGAGCTCGAGTATAGTGACCCTTTCTGCGCGAATCCCACCTGGTAGGGACTCTCTTCTCATCTCCACAACACAAACACAAGCATCGATCAACTTCTTATCATGAAGTGAAAAAAAAGGACTGTATCACTAAAGCAAGATCAAAACAACTGATGCAGGGAAAGTGGTGTTTGATTGCAGAAGGCTACCACCAAAGTGGCCCTGAGCTGCTTTCTCTAGCTAAAAGGGCACCGGATAAATAGGGGCTGAACACACCAAACACACCGACATATGCCTTCAACGGTTTACTTGGTTTTGGTTCCAATCATCTTCAAGTTATTACCGAACCTTTCAACAAAATTCTCTTGTTGCACTACATTCTCATTGTAATCCTTTCCAGTTACAAAGCGTAACAACTGCAAAATATTTCAGTAGACGATGGACATCTGAATGTAATTCCTGCCATTCAATCTGCACGGCTGACACCAAATATGAGGACACCATTTCATATTAGGTCAACCTTACATAATACTTCTCCTCCAGCACCATATTATCTACCACAAGCCTTTGACAGATGGCAAAAACTGGATTATCAAAGTGCTATTTAAAGCAACATCCGACAGCATCAGAATTTGATCCCCTAAAAACTCAAGAATGACAGTCTTGAGAAGGCAGCATTGCCATTGGTCCTGGTGAGAAATCTTGGGTCTTTGCCAAGCAAGGATTGGAATTTAATCATGCAGACTCAGCAGTCCTAACAATTATTCCCTCCGTTTCAATTTGTTTGACCTACTTTCTATTTTAGTTTGTTTAAAAAAGAATGACCCTTTCCCTTTTTAGTAACTTTTTAATTTCAACTTTCCACATGGCATGTTTAAGACCACAAGATTAAAGGGCATTTTGATACATTTCACATATCTTTAATTTAAGACCACAAGATTTAAAAGTCTTCTTTATTTTCTTAAACTCCGTGTCAAGTCAAAATAGATCAATCAATTTGAAACGGAGGGAGTACAAGAAAACAGAATAGCCCTTGTGGGAGTGAATAATTGCCTCCCCAATAAAGAAACACAATCCCAAAAGATTTTAAACTTCCTACATGGACAAACTTTCTTCTTTTAAGCTTCCTACATGGACAAACTTTCTTCTTTTAAACTTCCTACATGGACAAACTTTCTTCTTTTAAACTTCCTACATGGACAAACTTTCTTCGTTTTTTTTTTTTGGTGATCGTGGTGTCCGGACCAGCTTTTGCGCACCTCGACTAATTCCACGGGATACCTGCCACCTCTCACCAGCAACGAGTACGAGGTAACTCTGTCCACCAAGGCAGAACATATGGGAAGAATCACCTAGTGGACAAACTTTTCTTATTGTTAAAAAAATAGATGTTTCTACTTGGACAAACTTTCAAAACTCCAAAGTTGATTCCTTTCAAACTCTGTTGTTCAAAAAGCATGCACCCCTCAAAATAAACAGTGTAACAAGAAAAATAAAAAGAAGGAAGCAAGTCAGGCCATTTAAGTTCGCTCCTAAACCAAATTCATCATCCAGCATCACGACACCTTAAAAAGCTATTCAAAAAGCGGTAGCAATGAACAGAGTCCAAATCCCTCATTATTTTTACCCCAAGGCAGGCAAAATCTCTAGACCAGTAACCTATGAAGAAATTAGCTCATCAGTCACGGGACCAACCGTAAACCTAGAGGCCCTACAAAACCTGAAGGCTAGGGTCCTGCAATCGAATACTCATCCCCATCCTCGAATCCAGGCTTCCTGTTCTCAGAAGACAACTTAGAGCAGACACTGCCGGAAACAGGTAGACATATATTCTACAATAATCGCTCAATCTAAGTACATCAAGCCCCTCTAATGAGGTACAACAACCAATTCAGAAATGTGATGACACCCAAACGTTTCAGAAGTGTAACGCAGGCAAAGCATCCATCAGCAGACAGCCAGACTACGCGTATAACTGAACAAAAATTAGCTAGAATATTGCATTCATTTCATAAAAGCATAAATTTTCATACAACACTCCGATGCACACAGCTCAATCGTACAACTTCAAATGATACACATAAATACTCTTTCAATATTTATGGAAAAAGAACGCCACAGAAATATTAGAAAGGCCTATGACAGACCTCAGTAACAACACTTTTGAGTTTAGATTAGATTTTGTCAATGTCTTCATCCTCAAACTCAATGTAATCATCAACACCACCATCATCCTCTTCATCCAAACCATTAGCAATGCCCTCATTAAGCCTTGTATTCTCTGGTAACTCTCCATATGCCTTCAATAACCTTGCCTCGTCAGGCATGTACTTCAAGATCACATCAGCTTTGTCATCCTGGGAAAATCAAAATAACAAGTTAAAAAACAGCAATATCCACATTGGATAAGAACCCAAATGTCATCAAAGCAAACGTATAATAAAATAAATCTCCAAGTAAAACAACAACAACAACAATGCCTTAATCCCAAGCTACTTGGGGTTGGTTGTACGAATCATCGTTATCAAATACTCTGTTTGGATCCAAAATATTTCAATACTCCGTGCTTATGGAAACACTAGTTATTCTCTAGTATACCCTAGTGGTTATATCTCTACTATACTAAGGGGTCGTTTGGTGTGATGGATAAGAGAAGTTAATCCCGGGATAAATTTTTAGTACCACTTAATCCCATGTTTGGTTACAAAGCATGGGATAACTTATCCCAGGATTAATAGTTAGTGTTGGGATAAGTTATTCCTACCTTTGGGTGAAATAGTAATACTGGGATAACTTATCCCGGGATAAAATAGGTAAAAAGACAAAGATATCCTCTTAAACTCTTTTTATACCTCACTTTTATATCCATGTATATTTACATCATTTTTAATAACATGTATAATAACATTTACAACCTTCATTACTTGATATTTTATGATAATTCTTCATATTTTTTCATTAAAAAATTACACTATATAAATATAATTTTTATTTATGAATGTATTATACGTTGAATTTATTTGACTAATTTTTATGTTTATTCATATTTTAATTTCTCTAACGCCGAATTACATATTGAATTTATTTGACTAATTTTTATGTTTATTCATATTTTGATTTCTCTAACGCTGAATTACATATTTTTAATTAAATATTCTTTAATCACTTGAAAGTTTGTATTTTATATATCAATTAAAATGAAGATAACCTTAAAGCTTACAATATAGGAGTGATATGTGCTTAAATGAAGAGACATAAACAATAAATCTTCTTTTACTTTAACAATCTCAAGATGAAAGTTTTATTTTTAAACTAAATAAGATGGAAGTTTTATTTTTAAACTAAATAAGATGGAAGTTTTATTTTTAAACTAAATAAGATGGAAGTTTTATTTTTAAACTAAATAAGATGGAAGTTTTATTTTTAAACTAAATAAGATGGAAGTTTTATTTTTAAACTAAATAAGATGGAAGTTTTATTTTTAAATACACACGGGACAATCATGGGAATGCACACACAAAATATTTAAGTTAAATAAGATGGAAGTTTTATTTTTTTTAAATGAATAACTAAAGCTTGCAAGAAAATATAAAAAAATAAAATTAAATAAGGTGGAGGGTATTTTTGTAAACAAACAACTTATTCTTAAAAATTATGCAATGTATATTATGTTGAATACAACAAACCAAACACTCAATAAGAAATAATCCCATCATAACTAATCCCAGATAACTTATCCCAGCATAACTAATCCCAGCATAACTTGTCTTCAAACCAAACGACCCCTAAAAGTCTTATAGTAAGCACCATCTTTTAGATAGCTTCACCCATACAGACTTTTCAACTTCCATTGTTTTCTATCGCTTGCTAGATCTTTTGAGATATTCTAAATCTCTTGAGATAACTTCTTTCTATGTTCAGTCATCATCATGTTTTCACATATAAGACCCGGTGCACCTAGAGGACTAAGTAACACGTGATCAAACCATCTCAAGAAAAATTTTCATTTGATCCTCAACATGCTACTTGCACCCTCCGATGGATGTGATCAGTTATGATCTTATCTAATCTCGTATGACCCCATATTCATCTCAACATTCGCATCTCTGCACATCTTGTAGATTTGTTGGGGTTGAGATGTGACCTTTCAATTGCACTATAGAACTTGCTTTTCACTTTGATCTTCCTATAACACTATTGTGACACTCCTCCATTTCAACCATCCTACTTAAATCTTGTGTGTAACATCTTCATTTATCATTCAGTTCTCCTAGAACGTTGAGCTAAATATCTAAACGGTAAACAATTAGATACCTCAACTCCATCGAATTCACCTCGACTCTAGTCCTATCTCGCTGCAGTGCATGCAACTTTGTCCTACTCTCAACCTATCTCAAATCCCTACTCTCTAAAGTGCTTCTCCATCACTTGAGCTTTTGAATGAAAGCCTTACTAGTTCCATCAATTAACAAAATTTTGTTTGCAAAGAGCGTGCAACATGGTACCTCATCCTGTATATCGCTGGTTAGCCCATACCATAACAAAGGTAAATAGACACGAGCTTGGCGCAAAGCCTTGGTGAAAACCCACAATAATGGGGAACTCAGTCGCCTCTCCCATCACTGTTTTCGCACTTGCGACAGCTCCCACGTACAAATCCTTTATTCCATTTATATATTTGACATGAATTCTATTTTTTTCCATTACCTACCAAAGATACTTCTTCGCTCTATATAATATGCTTTCTCTAAGTCAATAAATATCATATGTACGCCCTTTCTCTACCTATAATCTTTCAATCTTCTGAGTAAAAGTATAGCCTTTGTTTTAGACTTATCAGGCACTAATTGCCAAGTAAAACGAGGAAGGAGATCTACATACACAGAGTCAGTCACACAACTGCATTAATAAATCACATATCTCCATGTTCCTCTTACAAATAAATGCTTGCGATTACATGTTATTACATACTTCAAATACACATAATTTATTAACGATGCATTGGTCCAATAAATCAACAATAGTAGTGACATGGTATGGACAACGACAAGAGCCTTTTTTTATAAAATTTAAGATGATGGGTCTTTGTTTGCAAAATATAAACATATAGGTCACACACACCAGTGCCACTTCTCATTGGAACCCAGCAGTGGGTAGCAATTACAAAAACTATTTCACTCTTGAAAAGGCCAGATGTATGTCAAGCCAGAAGCAGGAACACCATTGTCAATACACACACACTTGCGCGCATCATGCACACACACATATATATACACACAACTTTCAATCATACAAAGACTTGCTACTTCCTTGTGATAGCATGTCCTTACTACTTCAAAGTAGTAGGTGCTCCATATCCAATAACTTAAAATTCTCGGTCCTTCTATGCCTTCAACCAAAAAACATGGATCTTCAATAGTTCTATCCAAATTCTCGGTCCTTCTATGCCTTCAACCAAAAAACATGGATCTTCAATAGTTCTATCCTAATATAGAAGGAGGCTATTTTTGTACATCATCCCATTTATACTTACTTCATCGAAGAATCTACCCATTTAGGCAAGGTGATCAAGATTTTACACAACAACAACATACTCAGTGTAATCCCACAAGTGGGGTTTGAGGAGCGTGGTGTGTACCAGCCTTACCCCTACCTTGTGAAGATAGAGAGGCTGTTTCGGATAGACCCTCGGCTCAATAAAGATTTTACACTATTAGAGTAGAAACTAACAAAAAGAAAACATCTGGACACGAACAGAAATTACACCAAATTTCTGGGTATTCTTAATAGCTCAGTTATTTGGTTACTTTGTTGGTGAGAGTTTGATCCCCTCCCCCTCCCCCTCCCCCTCCCCTCCCCTCCCCTCCCCTCCCCCTTCCCCCTTTCCCCTTTCCCCTTCCCCCTTCCCCCTTCCCCCTTCCCCCTTCCCCCACTCCCATTTGGAAAAAACACAACATTTCTTTTTGTTAAGAAAAACACAACAAATTTTTCAAAACGGATATGCAAAACGCAAATAGAAGAGAAGGGTATCAAAAAGAACCTACCCATTTAGGCAAGGTGATCAAGATTTCAAACTACAACCAACATATCCAGTGTAATTCCAAAAGTGGGGTCTGAGGAGTGTGGTTAAAGATTTTACACTGCAGAGTACAAACTAACAAAAAGAAAAAAGAACATCTGGGCACGAACAAAAATTACACCAAATTTCTGGGTAATCTTAGCAGCTCAGTTAGTTGGCTACATGAATTTTCACCTTGTTGGTGAGGGTTCGATTCCCCACCCCATTTAAAAAAAACACCAAATTTCTTTTCGTTAAGAGAAAAAACAACAAATTTTTCAAATAGAAGAAAAGGGTATCGTAAAAATTGGATCTTGCCTGATAATCACGGAGGCCAACAAGGACGATATCACCAGCAGCGATCCATACTTTCTTATGCATCTTACCACGTATGTGACAAAGACGTTTAGTTCCGTCAATACACATAGCTTCACAACGACCATTACCAAGCATACGAAGGACCTGAGCATATTCCTGTCCATCTTCTTTGAAAACAAGTTCTCTTTTCTCATCGTCAGCTTCGTTCTTTCCTCTCTTCCTGTTCTTACCTCCCTTACCCTTGTTCTTCGGCATGTTTGCTTGATTTGGTAACTCCGATTGGGAGAAGGAAGAAACCCTAAATTGGAAAAAGGGGGGCGTTCTTGTTTGTTCCCTTTTATCTGAATGATTTTGTTGATGTGTCTGATGTACAAGTGTATGAGAGCTAGCGTTGAGCACTTTAGACTAATTTACCCTTTTGTACACGTGTGGTGGACAAAAGGGCGTTAGTATTCAACACGGCATTACCTTTTCTCTATCGTTTTTCAATTTCCGTTTTCGATTGAAAAGGAAATCAAATGAAAAACTGTTTTAATTTTAGAGCACGTTTGAATTTGCTTTTTTTAAAAAAAGTTTTTAAGTAGATGTATTAAAAAGTTGAATATAAATATTTATTTATAAATAAGTAGATAAATATTTAAATAAAAAATGTTAAAATTGAAAAAAAAATTATAAATTTGTTGGGTAAAAAGTGTTGTTGAACACTTTTTTGTTGTAAGAGAAAGAAAAAAATGGAGAAGCGGGGTGAGAATGAGAGAAAAAAAATTGTACATTTAGGGCTAAAAAGTGAATGTAGTTGGGGGGAGGAGGGTGGTTTTAATTTTTAGCTTTTAGCTTTTTTTTAATCAGTTTTTAATTTTTTTTAATTACTTTTTTACTTTATCAAACACCTAAAAAGGTTAAAAAATTAAAAATTAAAAATTAAAAGTTAATTTAACCAGATTTTAATTCTATTCAAACATGTTCTTGGAAAGAGTTTGGACTTGGTTTTCATCACTGAGTTACAGATGATTGATCTAAAGTTTTTTTCTAAAAAATAATTGGATATATTATTTAATTTTTAAAAGTAATATTTTTCTTATAAACATGAATTATCAAAATTTTCTCAATCTCTAGTTCATAATAAATAAATTGCTGAGACTTTTTTCATAGTTTAAAATAACTGAATTTTTCAAAGTTCAAGAGAATTGTTGTAACTTTTTTTCATATTTACTTTCTTTTTTTAAAAGGAGGTTCTTAATTATTTTATATTTTCTAAGAGATATTTTCAAGCATCTATTAGGTAGTTAAGTTAAATATAAAATATAGTTGTAGAGCTGGTCGTCTTTCATATCGAGCCATTGAAGTTGTGCGTGTCATCTCCTTCAATTATGTATATATATAGGCCTCAATTAGATCAAACTTGAGGTTTTATGGCTTCTTGCGACTTATCGTATAATTAAAGGAGGTGACATATTTAAAATGGTTAACTTATCTACGTAATGGATTGAGAATACGCACAAAAATATAATCAAAATTTAAATCAAAAATGTCTAATAGGTACATTTTATCATGTATTCAAGAGCTTAATTAGAAGAAATAATAGTTGAAGTATTCAAAATAAAATCTACTAACAAATTTAAAGGATTATTGATATATTAAACCAAAAAATATAACATTTTTTCACATTTAATAGCTTGGACGTTCGAACACAAAAAGAGAAAGTATTCTGTTTTGCAGTAGCATTTATTCACCTCCTGCGTGAGAACACAAGTCCTCCTCCCTTGAAGTTCTTGCTTAATACAAAAACCCAAAAGTACAATACTTATCTTCCTCAGTTAGCCCTTGAAAATCAGTGACGGATCCAGAATCCTGTGCAAGTGGGTTCAGTCAGACACTAGGACAAAACCACAACATCTACCATTTGTAAGAGCGACAATAGATGTGCCAAGCAAACTTGTTTTTTTGGGTTAGGATGGAGTGTTGAGAGGTGGAGAGAAGACGGTCATCATGAAATGTGATCACTTATAAAATTTGTTTTTCCTACTCTTCGATTTTTCAAAAAACTTATTTTCTCATAGAAAATATTCTTCAAAATACTTTTACCAACAAAACATAAAAAAAATTGGAGTCCGTTGCATTTTGCACCTTTAACGTACGTCTTCTTTTGTGATTTGCATCCTATCCTAAAAATTTTTTATGATTCACACCCTAACTTTTTTACTTTCTTGCAAAATAATGAAACTATTCTTTTTTTGAATTTTTTAGGAGGGCAAAATTAGAATACAATTAATAAAAAGAATAAACGAAGAAAAATACTTAAATGCATATTGAGATTGATATGTGAACATGGACATGGCTGAATCTTCTTTATATATTACGAATTTTCATAATTTCAAATCCTTATTGTGGCTTTTATGGACGCACTTATTAAATAACTTTTCTGTTACTTTTTTACTCTGAAACTTTGCTACTTGCATTCGATATTCACGTATTACTTATATAAAATCATATTATCCGAACTTCTGCAAAATGATCTTCACGAAGTCCATCACCAAAGGGGCATTACTGTCTGGCCAATCCAACACTACACATTCCTCTATAACTAACACTATGCAATCTCATACATTCAATCAATCAATTTGCAGACCTATAAAAGAAACGGTGAAGAGTTGACATTTGGGAGATATGGAACTCAAAAATGAAACTATCACGTCATAGATTTGAAGCCTAAAACTCCAGAGACCAGTGACATCTACATGGAGTGCTATCGATTTCAATATGCTCCTAAAAGACTTGTGAAAAGGCATAATTGTGTCTGGTGTATTGATCTGAAGAGACATAGTTAATTATTCTGAGGCAGATGACCTTGATTGTATTCACTACCTTTTTTATTGAGCTTCTTTTTAATTTTGAGTCATTTATTTTTTTTATTAATTGTATTTCAGCTTTGCCCTCGTAGAAAATTTAGAAAGAGAGTAGTTTCATTATTTTGCAAGAAAATAAAGATACTAGGGTGCAAATCTTTAAAAATATTAGGATAGGGTGCAAATCACAAAAGATGACATACGTTAGGAGTGCAAAATGCAACGAACTCAAAAAATTGACATTTTTCCTCCATAACAAACATACCCTACGAGGAAGTGTTCAAAGATTAAAAAGACCTTGCACTTCATTTGACAATCTAATATTATAATCCACTCGCGATTATGAAATAAAGAACAATAATGTCATAGAAAAAAGTCACCCAGACTAGAGGTTTTACATAGAATTTCATTACAATTTACAATCATCACTTTTCTATCTCACTAGGTAAAACTCTCTCAGGGTATTTGCAGAAGTGACCTTCCTTCATCACTGAAATACTCATGACCAAGTAACACTGTGTATTAATCACCAAAAGCCATTGCTAACAGTTCACTCATGTAAAGTTATGCATTCTGCGAATCATAACAGTATCAACAGAGTTTGATAAGTAACTCTGGTCCCAAAAACTAAAATGCCGGTCCATGGATCGACAAGCCAATCACATTTGAGGGTTGAAGGAAATTGAAACAAAACAAATAAAAGAGTCATCTAAAAACTATTCTAAATGAGCAGTTTATGAAGTCACCAGTTAGGAAGACCATCCCAATTTGCAGTTACAAATACAAATTAAGAAATGTCAATTAATCATTTGGAGCTGAGAATGGAAAAAGAAAATGTCAAAAATTCTCATCTGATAACTTAGAAGCCTCACCAGACTGTACATATATAAAACTTTTGATAAATCTTTGTACCAAGATGAATAAAGAGAAGTAAAAGGGTAAACAAAAAGAGAAAAAGAATAAAAAATCAAAAGATATGAGAAGAAAGTATATGTTCTAAAGAAGAATTATGGAACCATTTCAAGCCTTGGCTCGAAGCAAAAACCAGTAAAGAGCTGAAGCGGAAACCTCTTTGTCACGGGACATTTACGACACCATCTCCACTTTTTCTGCTCCACATCAAAAACAAGAAGAGCAGGTGATCCATAACTCTGAATGTATATGAAGTCATCTGTACCGCTGCTAGCAAAAACTTCATCAAATTCCCCGAAACCTTGGAAATACTTATGTGGCATTCGGGCAATTTGTTGCCATTCCGTACCATTAAGTGTCCATATGCCGATCCCCCTAATTATGTCAGGCCGGTCTCGCTTCCCTATCCCTCCTACCATGACTAACTTTTCCTTGAGGTTCATCAGACGGCCACACGTAAGACAACATGGCACAGGAATGAAACTCCTCATCAATAAACCATGGGATGATTTGCTTGAGAGGTTGTAAGTGATTAGAGCATGACGATTTTCTAAACCACCAATTCCAGTTGAGTAGATCATGAAATACAAAATACCATCACATATCACACTTTCATCCCCACTTCTCCATCCTGCCAAAACATCAGTTAAAGAGGTCATCCACGTCATTGTTCCAGAATTGTATACGTGGATGGAGATATCCCACTGAAAGAAGTTTTCTGTAGTGTGCTTAGATTTAACAATGGTAACACTATAACAACGGGTTTTTCTATTTACAACCATAGCCAATGCACTGTAATCAGAAAACTTGAAGCCTGGTGGCTCCTCGAGGCTCTTGCAACATTTGGTTATTGGGTTACAAACATATAGCTCAGTTCTACTATCATTGTCCATGAAACAAAATAATCCACAAGATGAAACAATAAAGCAACTGGATGTCCAAATGCAGGGGAGTTCAATAACGTACCATTTCCGAAAGGTCGGATCATAGGCATAACCTACTGGTTCCTCTAAACTTGTGAACATAAAGTACCACGGTTTATAAGACACCAACTGAGACGAGTTCCACAAGAACCTTCCTGACTTAACTATCTCATGCCATCTTTTACACACACAACCTGCCCTAAAGATGCTAGCAATAGGAAGACGAGCCAAGATTCGTTCCAGTAAATCATCAGGCAATATCAAATCCACAAGAACTGAGGAAACTTGTTTATTGTCTTCATCTTTAAGCTCAGAGAAAGAATCAGACTCAACTGTATCAGTTGCGGCATAATCAGGGCAATGACTGATCCATGATGCTTCCCATTCCATGATGATGGCAAGTGACAGAAACCTGAAATCGATAAATTTATTGAATGACACTATGCAGATAAAATAGGTTCACCTCACTCATTCATTAAACCACTGTCATCCCTGGTTCAACTAAGGTAAGCATAAATTTCATCAGAGGATAACGAAGAAGAGCAGACCCAACCTAAAAACAGATAAACTTTTCTTAGCTGAAGAAGATCTATAACATAGGAGACAGAGATGCAAAATTTTAGTTAGGTCAGATGGTACATTGGATATTCCATTGCTTAATCAAGCAGATTGAGCAGCAACAAGAAATTCATTGCATCTCAATTTGTGATGTCCCAACAAGGTGAAAGTTCAAGTAGCCAACGAATTAAGCTACTAAGATCTCCTGTGGTGTCCCCTCTAAGTGACTAGTCACAATAATATTTTACTTAACGCATATAAATTAGCTCTCATCACAATTACCATCCAAATCCCACAGGAAAAAAGAATTTTGGAAATATGCAATGATATGTGTCATTCACAAATTAATACTCCCTCCGTTCACTTCTACTTGTCATGTTTCGCTTCTCGAGAGTCAATTTGACTAATCTTTGGAGCTAAAATAAATTAGATTATTTAATATTTTAAAATTAAAATTAAAATGTTCGAAAATTATAAATTGCAATTCTATTCATATTAATATGATGAAAAAATATATATTAGAATGTTGGTTAAAACTCGAGAAGTGAAACTTGACAAGTAAAAGTTAACATAGGGATTAGCAGATGAAACAAAAGGAAAACCATGTTCAACAACAATACACACAACAAGGGAAAAACGGCAGCCACTTCAATAGTTTTGGAAATCAATATTAAAAAGGGGGATTGTTGAAAGAAATACAATGAAGCCAGACCCAAAAAGCAGATTGTATAAACCAATTCTATAAATTACAAAAATGGAACAAAGTTCTAAGGTAAATCAATCTTAACCCCCCTAAAAAGAAACCAAATTTTATCAAGATGAACAAAATCAAGACATTACCTCAGCAAAGAAAGTTCCCTTTATCAGAATTTAGTCCAGACAGTTTTCTCACAATCTTCAAGATTTAGCAGTAAAAAGCCATTTTTTGAGATGCTAACAACATTGCATAGCCAAGTTTGGATTTCTTTGGGCTTCTTGGTTTCTCTTCCTCTCCATTGAGTGAAAACGGAGAGAAGAGAAACACATGGAAGGAGAAGTTGAGTTGTTTTATTAGGCAATGTGATGGTTACGTTACGTTTAATTGGAGAAACAAGAGCACATAAATTTCACCATGATGTAGCCTGTTACAACACCAATAACATATTCAGTATATCTTATCACTATCTTCTCGGGAAGAGAGGTTTTTTATGATAAACCTTAGACTAGGGTGTCAATGGTATGATTTGGATGATTATTTTGTAAATTGTACCATATTAATTTTTCGGTTATTTTATTTCATATAACCAAAATAGACTTTTCAAAACCGTTCCATTACCTCAGTTTTTCTTCGGTATCCATATGATTCGATTAATTTCCGGTATTTTTTCTTTAAAAAATATAAAAGTTAGAACACTCTATCATGTATACTTGTGTATGACTTTGGCAAAAATTCTTTAGACATTTTTATTGTTTAAAAGGTGATAAGAAAACAAGAATAAAAATCCATCTCATTATTTTATGATAGTGTAAAATAATATTAAGTATAGATAAAAAAATATAATGTAGATTACATAAGCGGAGAGAAATCAATGAAGATGAAACTCAAGAATTGAGTCGTATTTAAATTAGTTATTGAATAAGAGAAATTTAAATCATAAGAGAGGAAAAATATCTAATAACATGTAGCTTGTTACCCAAGATCATTGGAATACCTTGTAGCTTACTAGTTACTACTCGAGAGTTAAAATTCTAGAACAAATTTAGTTTCGATTGGAGTAGTATAGTAAGTTTCAATATTAGAACTTTGAGTGTTAATTTTGTTGCCGCTTTCCATCAACCCGGGTCCTAAGCAAATTTTTTAATATTTTATTATTTTTAAACTTAATATATAAAATATATTTACACATGTATTATTCGGTACGGTTCGATATTTTCTCGATTAATTTTTATAAAATAAAAAATCTATCCAATTATTCGATACGATTATAAACTTATATAAAAAACGTCGATTTTATTAAAGAAACCTAAAAATCGGTTCGGTACGATACGGTTTGCTCGGTTTCGTCGATTTTTAAAAAATCATTGACACCCCTACCCTCGACTCTAGATAATATAGCCTATTGTATTATATTGTATAGTACTCTACTATTTTGATGAATATTATAATATTTAAATAAGTTATATTATTTTTCGTTGTTATATAATGTTACACATTAGCAATTTAAAGGATAACTTTCGAAAAAAGTAAAATATGAAACAAAACTACTCCTTTTTTGGATAAAGAATAAAATAAAATTATTAAATACTAATAAATAAAGATAAAAATAAAAAATACATAAAAATAACTAAATACAAAATGAAAAATAAATATAATAAGGTAATAATACAATCACACAAAATTAATCATTATAATGAGACTTTTTCACTATTATAAACGAACAACACAATACAATAGGTAACAACCATCCAAACGTGTGTTATAAGAGAATTGTCCACACCTACTGTTTTTGTTAAATCAAATAATTTAATTATGAATAATATATAGTAAAATAAGTAAAAAAGCTATTTATCTATGCCTAGTATTTACATTTAATTAATGAATGAAATCATTTATCTTCCTTATGAGCTTTTTACTTTTAAACAATGATTAAGTGATACATATTTTACTTTGGTTTTAACTGATACATATTTTACTTTGGTTTTAACTCTTTAAATTAAGAAGATTGATTTAATGTATATATCGAATGGATAAAAGTTTTCCTTAAAATAGGAATGCATATCATTATAAAAATTTAGTGACAAAACACATAATTTGCATTCTTTTGGGTAGACAAATCACAAATGTCTAGTGGTGATTTTTTTTTTTGTCTACTGGTAAATAATTACACCCTCCGTTTTAATTTGTTTGGCCGACTTTTCTTTTTAGTACGTTTCAAAAAGAATGTCTCTTTCTTTTTTTTAGCAACTTTTCAATTTCAACTTTCCACATGACATATTTAAAACCACAAGATTTAAGGGCATTTTGGTACTTTTGATATATCTTTAATTTTTAACCACAAGATTTAAAAATATTCTTTACTTTCTTAAACTTCATGCCTAGTCAAAATAGACCAAACAAATTAAAACGGAGGGAGTATTTTTTAAAAGTATTGGAATTAACCACAACAAAAAAGCAAAGGCTCAAATGTTTCTTTTCTCATTTCCTACCTAAACCCTATTTTGCCACTTTCTTCATGACTTCTCCTCTTCTTTTTTTTCATTCTAGGTTCAATATTTGCATTGGAGCATGACTAATTTGAATTTGTTCATTGCAAGACTAATTTTTAAGGGGCACTCTCAACAAAATAAAACTCGAACTCGAAACTTATATTTATGAATGGACTATAAAGAGATCCCAATAATCTCATCACAATTCAATCCATGTTAGTTCTTTTGAGAATATTATTGAATGAGGAACCAATACTTCTAAAATGTAATAGGTAACAGTTTAAAATTACAGGAAGGGAAAAAATATAATTTACTATACATGATTAAAGTAGATATATAAATATTTTTTTAAGAAAAGAAAAGTATAAGGTTGTTCCTTTGCATTCACCTTTTTCCTTTTTGTTTCTTCTTTTGAGCATTTAAAAATTCTCACAAGGTTGGATCCCACATTTTCTTTTTCCAATCTATAATATTTCCATTTTACTTGTAGCATATGTTTGGAATATACTTTACCAACACACATATTCTTTTCTTCTCATTTTTGGTTTCCAAAAAGGTTTTTTTTTTTTGGTAAAAAAGTAATTTTTATTACCAAAAGTGAATAGTTACAAAGCCAAACAGGACTGACCACCTGTTTCTAAAAAGAGAAAAAAACAGACTAGCCTAATACAGGAGTCTAACTGGATGCAACAAGATAAACAATACTCTCAATCAAATTCTAAACTAGGAAAGCAATATTAATTGTAAAGAAAGTCATCATTTTCCAGGAAATTTGCCAGTAGCTCAAGGACAGAGTGCAAGCTGATCTAGAACTTGGTGCCATTCGCTCAAGTGTTGACCCTTGATATTGACGTGAATGGCAATCTCCTTGCAGACTTTGTCCATGTTAAACCTACCTCTTTGGAACCTCATCAGGTTCCTTTCCCTCCAAATCACAGCAACCAGCATAGCAAACACACAACAGAGAATAGCACTCTTGTTAGATTTTTTCTTAGCCCAGCCAGAGACCCACTGAATCTCCTCCTCCCAGGTCCCAAGTGTCCTCTGGAAACCAGCCATACAAGTAATCTGTGTCATAGAGAACTGGTAATGGGGCAAGCAAAAAATAAGTGGTCCAAAGTCTCATCCTGAGAGCAACAGAAACTGCAGGTAGGAGGGACATGAATACCAAACTTGAGTAGTCTCTCTACAGTAGCTAGTCTTCTTTTGATAGCAAGCCAAAGGATGAACTTATACCTCGGGTGAATTGCATGATGTAGAGCAATACTCTTCCAAGGAACCTTGGGGAGCTGTGGAAGTAAAGAATAGTACATCATTTTGATGGAGTACTTCCCTTTAGTCATCACAGCCGCAAATCTAGACCTGAGGTCACCTTGGAGAGATAGAGCCATTGTGATATACTATCTTGCTTCAAAGATTTTCCAGATTACCCAAGTTGCATTGGCAGGAATAGGGCAATCCTCCACAACCTGATTCTGCATATAGTAAATATGAATCCACCTTATCCATAAGCAGTCCTTCTTGTTAGCTATGGCCCAGAGTTGCTTTAGGATGGCAGCTTTGTTTCATAGGTCGAGATTCAGAATATTGTGTCCACCAACAGACCTGGGTAGGCAAATCTTTTCCCAAGAAACAAGTGATTTCTTTGAAATAATTTCCTTCCCAGTCCAAAGAAAGGATTTTCACAAGCTCTCAACTAATTTTATGATTCTCTTAGGCAGAATGAAAACCTGTGCCCAATAAGTTTGCATTCCAAAGATAACTGACTTAATGAGTTGCAACCTGCCAGCATAGGAAAGCAACTTGGCAGATCAACACTGCAGCTTTGCAGTAATCTTGTCAACAAGAGGAAGACATTGGGCTATTGAGAGCTTCTTAGAGGAAAGAGGAACCCCCAAGTACTTGAAAGGCAGAGACCCTTCACTAAACCCCAGTTCCTAAATGATAGTCTGCTTCAACTCATCTTTGACACCTGACATGTATATGGAACTCTTATCTAGATTTGTTTGGAGGCCAGAAGCTGCAGAGAATGTGAGAAAAGCTTCCTGGATCAACTTTATAGAAGGAATATCAGCCTTACAGAACAAGAAAGGATCATCAGCAAAGCAAATGTGCATCACACCCAATTGTTTGCATCTAGGATGAAATTTGAACTGAGGGTTTATGGCTACCTTGCACAGCTCCCTATGTAAGTACTCCATAGCAATAACAAATAGATAGGGTGACATGGGGTCACCCTGTCGAATTCCTCTTTTCCCCTGAAATGGCTTTGTTAGACCACCATTTATTAGTAAGGAATATGAAACTAAAGTGACACACTCCATGATCCACTGTATAAACAATAAAGGAAAGCCTATATCAACCAGCATACTCCTAAGGAAACCCCACTCAATAGTGTTATAAGCCTTCCTTAAGTCTACTTTCATGATACATCTAGGTGAAAGACCCTTTCGAGTATACCATTTTAACAGCTCATGGCTAAACAACACATTATCTATGATGCTCCTACCCTCAATGAATGCAGTTTGTGATTGACTAACAACAGTACTGATAACACCCTTTAACCTATTTGTTAAGACTTTTGCAATGATCTTATAAATAGTATCACAACAAGCAATAGGTCTGTAGTCCTTTACTCTGGTAGGTGATGTAACTTTTGGAACAAGGGTCACTGCAGTGCAGCTAAAAGTTTTGACCACTTTACCATACTTGAAGAATTCTTTAACTGCTGATATGACATCCTGCTGAACAGTCCCCCATTGTTTTATAAAGAACTCAATTGGAATACCATCTACTCCCGGAGCCTTATCATGTGGCAATGATTTCACAGCATCAAGGATCTCCTATGTAATGATCTCTGAAACCAGCAAACATTTTTGAGCATAGGACAGGCAAGAGCCTTGCTTTATTACCACAGAGTTGGGACATGGTAAATTTTTTGTTCTTGATCCCATAAGATTGCTGAAGAAGTCTAGAAATTCCTACTCAACTTATATTGGATCAGTGAGTTTTATGCCCTGATCATCATAGATAGAGGATATAGTGTTTCTACTAGCTCTGATCTTGCATTGAACATGGAAGTATTTGGAATTAGCATCTCCACTTGCTATCCAACAAGCTCTAGACTTCAGCCTCAAGTCTTGCTCCTCAATAGTGCTCCAATTTTGAATTTCCAGTAGCATGCCTTGTTCATTCTTAATCAGATTCTGATCTAGAGGATTGCTAGCAAGCAGTTGCTGAGTGATATCTAAATTCTGTCTAGCAGTAAGCAACTTCTGAGCATAGGAGGCTAGATAAGTATTGAGGTCTTTGAGTCTGAACTTTAGCTGTTTCAATCTTTGACTCAGCTGATACATAGCAGTACCATAAAGTTTGACAGACCAAGTAGAGGCCACAATCTTTGAAAAATCAGGATGGTCCATTACTGTGTTGAACAACCTAAAAGGTTTTGGATGTAGGTTTGTCTGTGGCCTTTATTGAATGAGTATAGGGGAGTGATCAGACATTCCAGGGTTAAGAAAATCAGCTTCCACATGGCCATAGTTCTGAGTCCAGTAGAAATTTCCTAGAGCCCAATCAATCTTGGAATAGACTCTTTGGTCTTGTTGTTGTTTGTTGTAGAAAGTGTAATGCCACCCAATTCCTATCAGAGTAAGTTGTAGTTGGTCTACACAGTCTCTAAACTCTTGAGTTTCAGTAGGGAGGACAGTAGAGCCAATTCTGTCTGCAGGGGACATAACTGAGTTGAAATCACCACTGAGCAGCCAGGCACCCAGGACAGTGCTACTCAAACCAACCAAGTCATTCCACAAACCAGTTCTCAAGGTTGCTTCATTTTTTGCATAAACAACTGTGAGAAAAGTTTTAAAAGTGCTAGCCACATCCTCCACCTGGCAGTGGATAAACTACTCTTAAACCTATAGAACCTGTAGCTGAATATGAGGCTTCCAAAACAGTCAAACTCTACCATTTGGAGCCATGGGGTAATTGCAGCAAGTATTCCAGCCATGAGCAACCTTTTGTAGTATATTATGGGCCTTATGTTCCTTCACTCTAGTCTCCAAACAACCAAACTCATTTACCTTATACTTTTGCAAAAAGATTCTCAGTTCTTTTTGCTTTAGGGGCTGGTTTAGCCCCCTAACATTCCAGGTGACAACAATCATGGGGGCAGGGGTACCCCATGGTCCTTCTCTAATACTATATGCTATACCTAAATAATTCCTCATCAATTTTTTAATGAGTAAATTCTACCTAAACTTTTGAATTTAACAAGTCATCTTTTTCACTTTTGAATGAGACAGAATCCACTTGATTACGAAGCAGCTAGAGGTCACGATGAGTTGCACTCAAGGTGTGGCCTAGTGGTGATCAATGGGGTGGGTTAAAAAACTTGATGTTTTAGGTTTAAATTTCAGTGTAGATAAAAAGTACTAGGTAATTTTTCTCATCTGTTCACCTATTAGTGGTGAGAGGTGATAGGTATCCCGTGAAATTAGTTGAGGTATACGAAAGCTGAATCAGACATCACTGTCATAAAAAAAAGTCACAATGAGCTAGTAAATTTAGAATTTTTGAAATTTTTTTGAAAAGCTCTCTCCAAAAAAGTAATTTTGTAGAAAATCGATTTGTGTTTGACTAATCAATTTGAAAAATATTTTCATTTTGAGCAGCAACTAGTGTTTGATCAAGCTTTTAAAATCAGTTTATTTTGCAAAGTACTTTTAGGGAGAAACTACTTTTTTCAACTTCTCAAAAATAATTTTTGCTTCTACTCAAAAATACTTTTTCTTCTCCTAAAAACTTAGTCAAACAGGCAAACACCTTAACTTTGAAAAAAATTAACTATTTTTGAAAACAAATACTTCTAATTTTTAAGAAATTTGACCAAATAGACTACACGGTTTAAATGTATTTTGTAAAAAATGTGGTACGAATTCAAATTACAAACGTGGACATAATTAATACGTGCAACTTTTACATGGTATAGTAAACAATAGTACACAATACACATCATATCTCCGTGGGAAGAAGTTGTTATTCTACAGAAAAATTATCCGATGGTTATATGATTCGTTTTTTTAAAATTTCATAAGATTTTATTATTGGGAACATTGTTGAGAAACAAAATAATGGTTGAAATTTTGTTAAAGCAATATGATCTAATCAATGCCAAACAAGATAGATCACAATTTAGAATTATTAATATTTACTATGCGAATCGAGTGAGTTATAATACTAATTTTATTTAAATGAATCAAGTTCTAAATTCTAATACTATACTAATTACAAGTTCTAATACCATTAACAAAAATATACTAATTACAACTAGTATTGCCATCAACTATCACCAACATCATCGTCAATTACCACATATTTTTCATTTACTATTATTATAACCACGTCAGTTATATATTAACATCAACCAATTCCACCATCGTAATCACCATCTATCATTACTATCAATCGTCATCTCCGCTATTCACTACAACACTAACCACCTTCACCATCAATCACAACTATCACTATCACCATTACTAGCCACTAGCATCAATCATCACTACCACCATCACTACAATTCTACAAACCATCTCAACCATCACGAGAAAATATTAATATTTTAATTTTTTAATTAAATAATAATTTTATTTTATTAAAATTTAATTTTTAAAAATATTTATTTAAATTATATATTTATTATATTTATAAATAAATAAATTATGTATATGCAGGTGTTAAGAACAAACAATCTCAATCGATCACTATTTAAATTTTAAAATAACATCTTAATCAGTTAGATATGCAAATTAAAATATCTTAATATAAATGCAAACAAATGGGGCCTTAGCCTCTAAATTGGGGTGAACAAAATCGAACCAAACCGCAAATCGAGTCAAACAAAAAAAATCTGACTAATGATTTGGTTTGACTTGATTTGGTATTGGAAAAAAAACTCGACTATAATTGATTTGGTTTGATTTTAACTAAAAAAAGTCAAACCAAACCAAACCAATCCGATATTATATGTATACTATTTTTAAAAATATTTTATACATAAAAATATTTACTGTGATTTAATTTATAAATATTTCTTAAACTTTTTCATAGTTTCTATCTTTTAACATGTTATTTCAAGTTTAAATTTAAAATTTTATATGGTCCAATAAGTTTTATAACCAATAGATATTAGTGACTCAAATAAAGCCCAAACCAATACTACTGCTAACAAAAAATTATTCAATTAAATACCAGGAATGACAGTCATGTTAGATATTTATTCTTTGATTTTGTATAAATAAATAAGCTAATTTTATTTTTCTATTTAATATTTAGTCATGTAGTTAATACTTATTAGACTTATTTTAGCATGACTTAATACTTCTAAATTATGATTATTTTTATTATGACTTATTAATATGCAATATTTATTCTATGCGATTTTATTATTTTTTTTGGTTGAATATTTTATTGTCATCACTTATTTTATATTTTGTGTTATTTTTTTTAAAGAAATACCATAAATAGTTGTATTTTGCTAGGACTAAAGAAATACTTGAAGCACAAGTTAATCATATATTTGCATGAAGACCTTACTGGAAAAAAAACTCGAAAACTCGAGAAAACCAAAAAAATCCAAAATCGAGGTTGGAAAACCCAACTTTTATTGATTTGGTTTGATTTATAAATTTTACAATCCGACACTAATGATTTGATTTGGTATTTAAAAAATTCGAACCAACCTGGTCCATTTACACCCCTACCTCTAAAGATATGTTATCTATCAATATCATCTATTACTACTAGAAGCTGTTTTTCGTGCTTTGCATGGGCCCAATATTGATACTCAATTTTTTTAAAATATGACTAATTTAGATATGCATATATTATTTTATTTAGATCAATGCATTTTTTAGATATAAATACATTATTTTATTTAGATCAATGAAATTCATATAAGAATATTTTAAGTTGTTAATTATTGTAATTTATAATATTTTTAATGTAATTTTTTATTGTGATTTATAATATTTTTAATGTAATTTTCAAATATATAATAAGTTGTTAATTATTGTGATTTATAATACTTTTAACGTAAGACAAATAAATTAAAACGTAGAAGAGTATAAATTTTTTTGGAGGCATGTCGTCCATGAGCAGCTTGCTATGCACGAGCCCAACATTGATACTCCAAAATTCTAAGATATGCATACATTATTTTATAGGAAAAGGACATGGGCTGACCATTTTAAAAAGAAATGATCCATGGTTGTCAAAAAAAAAAATGACTCATGTTTTACCCATTGGACAGAATAAAGCCATTCGGGCTATTTTATTTTCAACTTTTAGTCATTAGTATAAATGGCCAAAATTCGATCCACTAAGCTCAATTTGCAGTTTTTGTTGACTTTTTTTTTTGCTTTCTTTTTTCTTTTTTTTTCGGCTGTTTTTTTAATTTCATTTTCTTATTGTTTTTTCGTTGCTCTTTTTTATCATCTTTTTACTGCCTTTTTTATTTCTTTTTTTGTTGTTTTTTTGTTGCTCTTTTTTATTAATTTTATTTATTATATAAAATGTATAATAAATGTATTAGTATATGATATCTTATTTTCTTGGAAAGTTCTAATTAAGTTATACTTTTACAATTTTGTAGAAATTGTATAATTATTGTATAAAATACCTATTTGTATAAGATTTATATAAAAATATATATAGAATGTGTATAGAAACTGTATAATCGTTGTATAGAATATATATCTTATAAGATGTGTATAAAACTGTATCATTATTGTAAAATATATATATATGTATAATTATTGTATAAATGTGTGTAAAAAATATTAAATTATTATATAAAAATTGTATCATTTTTATATAAAAATATGTATCTGTATAAGATGTATATAGAAACTGTATCATTTTTATATAAAATATTTTTATGTATAATTATTGTATAAAATATGTATCTGAATAATTATTACAGCTAAAGGTTGTATAGAATGTGTATAGAAACTATATAATTGTTATATAGAATATATGTATCTAACTAATTATTGCAGCAAAAGGTTGTATAGAATGTGTATAAAAATTATAAAATTATTGTATAGAATATGTATTTGTAAACGATGTGTATAAAAATTATATCATTGTTATATAAAATATGTATCTGTATATGATGCGTATAGAAATTGTATCATTGTTGTATAGAATATGTATATATGTATCAAATATGTATTGTATTGTATCAATATGTATCAGATTATATATATGTACAATATTGTATCAATATGTATCAGATTATATATATGTATTGTATTGTATCAATATGTATTGTATTGTATACAAATATGATAAACTTTTGAAAGAAGATTGTATTGTAGGGATAGAAGGAACTTGGCTTAGTCCGGAGTTCCTGGTTAGGCCCATGTCAGCCATGTGGAGGCATTTATTTGGGCTAAATTGGAACCGTAAAAGTTCTTTGTATTCCCAGATTATATGAGTCGTAAAAGAACCTGTAGTTACATCGAAGCGATCCTGCCTCTCCTCTGGTATCAGAGCAATGTTATTAATAGTAGTAGATGGTGGTAGTCCAACACATCTTATTTTTATGAACATCCTTAAGAAGCACACTACTGTTAAGAACAGTAGAAAAGAAGAATATGATATGCCTCAACAATTGGATCTTCTTAATAAATGGACGATTCCTAAAATCCAACTCAAGGTTATATACCAAATGGGTACTTTTGAAAAAATAGGATTTAAACAAATTGTAAAAACCACAGAGGAAACTATTACAGTGGACTCTGATCATGGTACTTTTAGATTGCTGTCGGAAAGTGATTTTCCCCTTATAGGGAAACTCATAGATTTATGCATATTGGTTTAGTACAAGTTGACTTTAAGCCACTCACTTTGAGAGGTTTACCTGAGAGCTTTATAGCAGCTCTGAGAGATGGCAGAAATCAGAACTGGAAAAAATCCCTTATAGGGACGGTTCAAACCAGTTTAGCCTATGGCCCTGTTTATTTTAATGCTTACCCTAATCTGCGAATTTCTTTGAATGATGAGAATTCTCTGAATACTTTAATATTAAGCATAAAATTACATGGTTATGATTATTTGCCTGGTACTGAAGTTATATGTATCTGTTATAGGATTTACTATAAACCATTATACACTTTGAACCCTATGTGTAAAATCATGGATTTTAAAAATGAAACGATTCTTATAGAAACAAATTTTAGTAAGTCAAAAATTATAACTAGAAGGTCTATTAAATGGGATGAAATTAATTTTTCTAAAGAATGGGTGATTGAAGAGGCTGTTCCACCCAAAAATAATATAAATCCTGATATTTCTGACATTGAACAAACTCCTGATGGGACTGTAAGAATCAAATTCACTGATCAAAATTTGTTAATGAGTTATGCGGATAATATAGGCTTTTCTTCCAGAATGTTTAGATCTAACTCATCTTATATATCTCCTGCTGATTATATTGTTGATATGCCCTCCAGAGCGTCTACTTCTCAGATTAGAGAAGAAGATAATTCTCGAGTATCTACCTCTTCTATGAGAGAGGGAAAAAGAGTTGATAATATTAAAATTGAAAATCATATAGTTACCCCTGATATGGATCCTACTTTGTCCGAAATGGACTTTCCAAATGGTTTAAATGGATAAATCAGAACCTATTGATTTTAGACCGGGGTCACCGGTAAGAAAGAAAATTTCAAATGAATTTTTTCAGCCCAAATGGGAATCATTTAGAAAATGGTTTTTTAAGAATTTTAATAATAAGCAACAAATTTATTTTCAAGAAGACTTTTATAAGGATCTTTCTAAAGTAAATAAAGCTATAGCTTTTGTACCATGGTTCATGACGAAATATGTTTATAACTATATCGCCATGTTAGAACAAGATTATAAATTATCTGATGGTACAATTACCAAGTCTCTTCTTCCTCCTCAACAATCTTTTCAAATTGAAAAAGATAATAAAACTGTTTATTTTACTGCATTTGCAGAATTATTTGATGAAAATGATACTGCTCTTATTACATCTAAGCATGTTAAAATGTTAATAAGGCAAAACAACTACACGAATGTTTATGTGAGCATTTTAGGAGAACATATTCTCTCTTTACATGATAAAATTAGTCATTTATGTTCTGAATTGCAAAAGTCCAAAATCCCTGATAGAGGGAAGGAGAAAGCTACTCCTACTATCCAACCCCCTCCAGACATTAAGGATTTTAAATTATCAAAGCTTGATAATATTGAAAGGTTGCTTCAAGAAAGGTTTGAAGGATTAAATATTAATCCTCTTCAACTAAGTGAAAATGAGGCCACTGATAGGAATACTCCAAATGAGATTAATAAAATCTCAGAAAAACATGCTAGAAAACCAGTACAAAGGATGTACTATTATCCTAGACCGACTCCCCAAGATATTCTTCTCGAAGAACAAGAATACTATGTCTCCAACAATTTTAGTGGGACAGAAATTTATGAATGGAATATTGATGGTTTTACTGACAGACAGATTTATACTCTGGCACACAGAATTCTTATGTATAGTACAATTTGCAAGGCCAACAAAAATTCTGAAAAGGATACAGCTAATATGATTATTGCTGGATTCACTGGCCAATTAAAAGGATGGTGGGATAATTATCTCTCAGAATTCCAACGAATGGCTATTTTAAATGCTGTGAAGGATGAAAGTGGAATGATTCCAAATGTAGTCTACACATTGGTCCTAACTATAATAGAACATTTTTCTGGTAGATGGTCAGATAATAGTGAGACCATTAGGACTATGCTTCAAAACCTTAGATGCAAAACTCTAACGTCTTTTAGATGGTATAAAGATGTTTTCTTATCGAGAGTAATGGAATTACCCGAGTGTAATAACTCTCATTGGAAATCCAAGTTTATAAACGGACTCCCTGCATTATTTGCAGAGAGAGTTAGGAAAGCCCTTAGAGGAGACGGAGTGAGTATTAATTACGATGAGTATACCTATGGAAAACTTATAAGTGTTTGTACCCAAGAAGGTCTCTCTTTATGCAATGAGATCAAGTTGAATCAACAAATCAAGAGATATCACTTGAATGAGAAACAACAATTAGGAGAATTTTGTGAACAATTTGCTATTGATATGCCTGAATCCTCTAGAAAGTCTAATAGACATAGAGGAAAAAGAGATTATAAGGAAAAACCTTATAGGCAGCACAGGAAAAAGAAACGCTTAGACAAGCGTGAAAAGAGAAAAATGGATTTTAAAGGGAAAAAGGAGTTTTATAAGAATTACAGACCAAATGCTTGCCACAAATGTGGTAGAATAGGCCATTATGCGAGAGATTGTAAGGTTAAAGATAAGATTAAAAGTCTTGACCTAGAAGATAATATAAAGGATTCTTTATATAAAATCCTCCTTAACTCTTCTCCGAAAAATTTGAGCCAAAACAATAGTGATGGAGAAGAATCCTCTACAAGTGAAGACCTAAAGGTTCTTCATGAAGAGGACTACATGACCACTTCAGAGGAAGAATGTACGTCTTGCCAGATTGGCCAGCCTTGTGATAATAAAGATAAGGATGAATTCTATCAGTTATATTCTCAGTTCAAAGATTTAAATATTAATGTCATCAGTAATGATAATTGGATGCAAATTCTCAAGATGATTGATGATCCAACGCTGAGGTCACAAATTATTGACAAAATTGGTAATACTAGTACTTCCACTGGTAATACTAGTATTCCTAAAAATAATACCTCCCAACATAATGCTTATACCATGGCAGAAGTAAAGAGACAGTTAAAACTTAGGTCTCAAAGGGATCATATCCCCACTACCATTCAAGACTTGATGGAAGAGATTAATAATCTCAAAAAAGAAATATCTTCTCTAAAGGATCATAATATGGTTCTAGATGAGAGAATTAGTCATATAGAAAATAAAGGTAATGGGAAACAGGTTATGGTTGATGATGACCTCCCTGACATCCCTGGAGAGAATTTTCCTGATATCTCCAGTGAATTTACAAGTAATAAGAATTTATTCTTAGAAACTATCGAGCTAATTACAGCTCATAAACCTTTGGCAAAAATAACGCTTTTTATTGATTATAACTTAAAAAAAGATTTTGTTGCTCTTATTGATACCGGAGCTGATTTAAATTGTATTCAGGAAGGATTAATTCCATCAAAATATTTTAAAAAAACTACTCATAGTCTTCGAAATGCTAGTGGTCATAAAATGGATATTGAATATAAGATTCCTAAAGCATATATTTGTATAAATAATATATGTATGCTTGAAAGTTTTGTTTTAATAAAAAACATTTCTAACGAAATTATTTTAGGAATGCCTTTTTTCTGGCATATTTATCCCATAACTCTCTGGGATGAAACTGGAATAACAAGCACTTTTGAGGGAAGAAAAATGAGAATAGATTTTATATCTCAACCATTCTCAAAATTCGTTAATGAAGTTAAAGACATGATTTCTCTAAAAAATAAACAAATCGACTTTCTTAAGAATGAGATTTGTAGTCTTACTATAGAAGAGACTTTACAAAATCCTAAGATCCAAGGGAAAATTGAAATTTTAAAGAATCAATTCTCCCTACAGATATGTGGAGACCACCCAAATGTGTTTTGGGAAAGGAAAAAACATGTGGTAAGTCTTCCTTATGAGGAAGAATTTTCTAAGGATAATATTCCCACTAAGGCAAGACCTTGCCAAATGAATTCAGAATATTTGGATTTATGTAAAAAAGAGATTGATACTCTTCTTCAAAAGGGATTAATAAGGCCCTCAAAATCTCCATGGTCTTGCACTGCTTTCTATGTTAATAAACACGCAGAACAAGAGAGAGGAGTGCCCAGATTGGTCATAAATTACAAACCTCTAAATAAAGTTTTGAAATGGATTAGATATCCTATTCCTAATAAAAAAGATTTATTAGATATATTTCATGAAGCTATAATATTTTCAAAATTTGATTTAAAATCAGGTTATTGGCAAATTCAAATTTCTGAAAAGGATAAATATAAGACAACCTTTAACGTCCCAATGGGACAATATGAGTGGAATGTTATGCCGTTTGGGTTAAAAAATGCCCCTTCCGAATTTCAAAAAATAATGAATGATATTTTTAACCCTTTTAGCAATTTTATCATTGTTTATATAGATGATATTTTGGTATTCTCAAAAACCTTAGAAATGCATTTTAAGCATCTTGACTTATTCAAGAAAATTATAATTCAAAATGGTTTGGTTATATCTAGACCAAAAATGCATATTTTCCAAACCAATGTTAGATTCTTGGGTCATAATATTGAGAAAGGAAAAATTATTCCAATTCAGAGAAGTATTGAGTTTGCGTCTAAATTTCCTAACGTCATTACTGATAAAACTCAGCTTCAACGTTTCTTAGGAAGTTTAAATTACATTTCTCCTTTTATAAAGAATTTAGCTAAAGACACAGCCATATTATATGACAGGTTAAAGAAAAGCCCTAAAGCTTGGACTGATGATCATACAAAAGCAGTTAAGCATATTAAGGCAAAGGTTAATAACCTACCATGTCTCACTTTGGCTAATCCAAATTGGCAAAAGATAGTGGAGACAGATGCCTCTGATATTGGTTATGGGGGAATTTTAAAACAAATTTCTCCAGCTGAAAAACATGAATATCTTATACAATTTTATTCAGGGAAATAGAATAATAGTCAAAAAAATTATGCTACTGTAGCTAAAGAAATTCTAGCTATAGTCAAAAGTGTTTTAAAATTCCAAGGAGATTTATATAATCAAAAGTTTATCATAAAAACCGATTGTCAAACAGCTAAATTCATCTTTAATAAAGATGTAAAGCATGATGTTTCTAAACAAATATTTGCAAGATGGCAAGCCTTATTAGCACCATTTGATTTTGAGATACATTATAAGAAGGGAATAAATAATAGTCTTCCCGATATCCTTACTAGAGAATATTTGAGTTAATAATTCTTTGTTTTCTGAATACAGGATAATGCGGCCATCGGGAAATTCTTCCTCTAATAGAGGAAGAGGAAGAGGAAGAACATCCATGAGCAGAGATAATATTATTCTGGCTCAATTTGGAAACCAAAGGCTAATAGCCTCAAACATTGCAGGTACCTCTACAGGTACTTCTACAGGTATCTCGAGAATTAGTACCGAACACCCGATGTATAGAGAATTCATGAATTTTATACAATCAAGGAACAATGCACCACCATCATATTCAGCTATCGTCAATGAAGAAGTGGGTGAAAATATTGAGATATACGATAAAAATGAAAAAGATGAAGTAATACTTCTTCTAGAGCCAAGGGATTTACAATGGAGAGATGATCCTTGGGAAATCATGTCAAGATATTTTGATACGACATCATATATTGTCCCGACATATAAATATAGAATGCATTATGAGATTATACTCTCATCTATTGGGTCTGCTGAATTCCAGCATTTTTCCCCAGCAAATACAAGAAAAGTTTATAACTTTTCAAAAATTATTATAAAAAAGATATTCACCCCAGAAGAATGGGGAATCAGTACGATGAAGGAAAAAGAATATACCCATCCAGAACAGAGAATAGCTGTTAAGTTTAATTACTGGGATTATATTGAAAGCTTTAATAAAGCCTTATTATATGAAAATGCTAATAAGAAGCATTCATGGTTCATTAAAATATGTTCAAATGTATTCAGACAACATATACCAAATTGGTTTTGTCAGTGGTGGACTTTATATGGCCCAACCTTGAATATCCTTCCAGAGGATTATACAAAATTATATGTTGAATGGGTTGATGTTTCTCCCAAAATAATAAGACTACAACAAGAAGACATATATTTTAAGGGAATATCCTTGATGTATTTCTTTATAGAATTTTCTATCCCATGGATAATGAAATGGACCATAGAAGTTCATACAAATGAAGAAGGGTTTCCTTGCTTAAAAAGGAAGTTTCATACAAAATTTTGGAGTAAATTACTCCAAAAAGATATGGAGGAAAAACTTCATGGACGTGAGATAATAGACTCAATTAATGTGGCCATTGAAACTAGCAGAAACCAAACAAAAGTTATACAAGAAAAGGATGATATTAGTCCTTTTAAACATATAACCAGAAAATTGCAGATGAAACAAGGGACTATTTCTAAATCGGAACTCCTTGCATCATATATGGAAGAAGTTAAAAAAGATTTAGCAAAAAATATGGGTATAGAATTCTCAGATAATATATCCATGGCCACTTCTAATGAAGAAGAAGACAACTGTGTAGCAGGAGAATCTCAGAGTATTCATAGCACAGAAGAAATGGACATTGAAATGTTTTTACAACAGTTCAAGAACCAGATAGAAGAATCTTTCAGCTCGGATAAAGGAAAGCAGATTGCTAAAGAATAGAGGACAAGACGTCAGATGTCAACTTTATTAAAGTTGAAATTATTTGAATTATTGTAACTTTTATAAAGTAGAGGACCCCAGGTCCAATAATGTAATATGACGTAAGCACTTACGTCATGAAGTTTAAATTTTTCTGTCAATCCCTTCTATAAAAGGGTTACTTATTGTATATAGAAGGTAGGCTTCAGCCAACCCTTCGCATATTACTCTCTCTGTATTTCCATAGTACTAAAATAAAATTATTGTGCATAGTTTAAAGAATCACTGGTCTTCACCTAAGGTATATATCTTTTTCAATCTTTAACTTCAATCGTTTTAAGATTTTGTAGCCTAAATGATAGGCTAAACAACTCGTGTTGGACTAACCGCAACTGCAACTATTAAGACATGGTGAGAAAAAGACTGTTCCGATGTCTCTAAGGTCGATCTAGTATAGTCAAGGGATAGAAAGAACTTGGCTTAGTCCGGAGTTCCTGGTTAGGCCCATGTCAGCCATGTGGAGGCATTTATTTGGGCTAAATTGGAACCGTAAAAGTTCTTTGTATTCCCAGATTATATGAGTCGTAAAAGAACCTGTAGTTACATCGTTGTATTGTATACAAATATGATAAACTTTTGTATTGTATTGTATACAAAGAAGATTTTAAAAGAAAAGCAGCAAAAAAAAAGAGAAATGAAAAAACAGAGCATTAAAATATTTTATACGCTTTATATAATTAAAAAAGAAATTAAAAAGTTAAAAAGAAGAAAAGTCAACAAAAGCTGCACAAAAAGAAAGAAAGCAACAAAAAGAAGTTGTGAAACAAAAAAAAAGGTAAAGCCGTAAAAAAAGAATAGCATTAGAGGAGCAACAAAATGACTATAATATGCCATTTAAATTATCTGGGCCATTTGATGTCAATTGTTTCAATTGAGGTGTTATTTTTGTCCTTTCCCCTTATTTTATTTAAATCAATGAAATTCATATAAAAATATTTTAAGTTATTCATTATTGTGATTTATAATATTTTTAATGTATTTTTTTTTATTGTGATTCGTTCATTATTATGATATATAATACTTTTAATGTAATTTTTTTATTGTGATACATAATACTTTTAATGTAATTTTAAAATATACAATGAGTTGTTATTATTGTGATTTATAACAAATAAATTAAAATGGAAAAGAATATATAATTTTTGGGAGTGGGGTCCGCTATAGCAAACATGTCGTCCTTGAGCAGCCTGCTTCAGCTACTCACTCTCACTTTTTATATAGGAAGATTTTTATTCGTCATTATATTCTACGGGTCATTTCGAAACAACAAACCCATATATCATCACTGTATATCTAAGAAAAGTAATGACATAAAAAGAAAGAAAAAAGACCACATAGTCACAGGATCTACCATTTTTGTTTCACTCGTCTTGTAAAAAAAAATGATATGTACACAAAAACACAAATTATATTGTAAAAGTTGATAATTATTTAAAATCGTACCTTTAATTATAGAAGAAAAAACTTGGCTGAAATCTTCTCACGGAGATAGATTCATCATCTTCTTCTAGTTCTTATGTTGGAAGGAGGAGATAAACTATTAACTTTAGAAAGAAAAAGAAGATGCAGTCTTATAATCATTTTTTTTTGACAAAATTCATATTTATTCATATATTAACAAAAAGTCTAATAGTTAGGAGAAAAAAGAAAAGAAAAGAATATTTCCACCAAAATAGACGCCTACTTCACTTAGGTTTGTTAGCTGCAGAAATTAATTGCTCAATACTCGGTGATAATTTTTTCCTTATTGTTGAGGAATTAGTCTACACTATTAGCTCTAAACATAGGGAAAGTAACCAAAGAAACAAGAAAGAAGTAGAAAATTTTAAAGGTTTAATTCATGCCTATTATTAGTACTAGTGTCTTGCACTTCTATTTTGTGTTAGTTATTACATAAAAAGTATATATAGTAAAAAAATTCTCTAAGTATATATCTACAGTCAAACCTTCCTATCACGGACCCTCGTTGTAACGATATTTTACTATAATGGCCTGATTTGTTCTGGAACCGATTTTTCATGTTATATTTTACTTCTCTATAACAACATTCTACTTATAATAGCAATGACTTCATTATAACACTACACTCTTTGTAAAATTATACCTCTATAATAGTCATACTAAAAAATTGTGTAATAATATTTTGTAAGAAATATATTATGCAGAAGATGAATACGAAATTGTTGATGAAGAGCTTCAATCTACTGCTACTTGGAGCTTCAAACAAATGGCTTCAAGTTTTTGTTAATTCTAGTCTCTTTTATATTAACAAGGATTTTTGTACCAATGAAGCCATTTGTTTCCTGGGTGCTCGTCGTTAAATTTTATACTATTTTTCTTTATTTCTATTATACACATATATAATTCGATACAAGGTTAATAGTGTTGGGTTCTATGAAAAGAAATGAAAGGGAAATGGAGGGTGAAAGGGTGTAACTTTTCAGTTGAAGAGTTGCACCTTTCTAAACCATTGTGACCTTTCCGAACCAATGCATCTCTTCCATAGAGTTGCATCTTTTCTGAACCATTGCTTCTCTTTGTGAAGCAACACTTTGTTGGCTATAAATACCCTTTGATCCTTCAAATTTTTCTTACGAATTTTCTGATCTTCTGCTCTTCTTTTTCTTGCACTTCATAAAATTCTAGTGTGGTTTACTGTTGACGAGTGAGTTCGCTGTCACCGGCGTTTGAGGTACCGCTACTTTGGTGAGTAAACCGTTCTATCCTGGGAGGATATATTCCAACACCTCGGGTACATAGAGAGGAATAATTTTCTTAAGGACACACTGTGAATACAGTGGGCTCGATTTAATTCTTCATCTTTTCCTGAAATTTTCTGCAAATTATTTTTGCCTACTGTTTTGTTGGTTAGCATACTGTTTTGCTATTTTGCTTTCTGTTTTATTGTTTGAACGCAGATTGAATATCAATCTTAAGGAAATTATATATTTTATAATCTGTACTCTGAATCTACTGGTAAGTTAGCATCTGATGCAGTTCTTTCCAATGTATTATACAAAAGGGATGAAACAATGGATGAGAAAACTCAAAAAGAGGAGACTACTGGTGGACATATTTCATTTCTTGTGTTCTCTTCTGTTTATTAGTGGGTGGGGCAATGTAACCAATATTGCCACACATATGGCCAAGACACGAAGAAAAAGAATAAAGAAAACACATACCTATTTATTAGTGCGTGAAAAGGTGTCAAACAAAAGGCATTCATTTTTTAAGAAAATCAAAAGATTTTTTCATATGAGAAATAATTTTGACTGCAGAGACGACCACTCCATCAAAGTAATGGATCAAGAAAAGTGATATAATTGGGTTATATTCTCTTATCTCTGTCTATTAATTTTTTTTCTTCATAAATTTCTATTCTTTGCGTCATTTAGTGAAGCTAATTTTATAAATATTTGGGTAGATGATCCATATATCTTTGATAATTTCTTAACCACCTATCTTTGATTACAGTGACAAGAATCTATATCAAAAGATTTTTATTAGAAATGGTGAAAAGTTTATCCTTTAAATAGAAAGAAGTAGTGTACTGTGAAGCCAATGGTTACTTCACTGACATCTCATTTCATATATGCATGGAATGAATAAATAATTGGATAAATTAAAGATGTATATTTGATATTTTTATAGTATACTCTATTATATTTACATGCCATAATATTAGTTGATATACTATTTGGTAGCATATATGAAATTATATGATCATGTTCAAGGTGGTAAGATATGAATTAGTCTTACATTATTACTTGAAAATAGTCTTGAGATCATGAAAATAATTTTTTAAAATGTGGGATTTGTGACTTTATCATAAATAAAGTCAAAAATTAGACTTGATGTCTAATTTAATTTGAAAGCACAAGATATGAAATCTAGTGACATTCTTGTATTACGAAAAACCCACAAAATTCTTAAAATATATTTGATATGGTGATCGTTGAGTTTACTAGTATATGACTAGTCCATGAAATCACCAAATTGATAACTGAACATATACTTGTTCGGAAGAGTTATGATCTTTCATGAAAGGGTGTCACTTGAATTGTTGTGACTTTTCATGAAAAGATGCGTCTATTAAAATAAAATAATTTGTATAGACATGAATATTGGCGAAAGGCTACTCGCCTTTGTTGACCAATAAAAATGACGATCAATTAATCATTAATGATTAATTTCTTGTTAATAAGTTCTGATTTAGCCAAGAACTTGTGGGGAAAAACTATTCTTATGGCTAGCATTACTTCAAAGTGTGGGGTTGTTTGGCTACAGTGTAAGTTCCGAAGCCCAAAAGGGTAAAATATGATCAAAAAAATGATTGAGTGTGTTTTTCATAAAATATGCCACCAATAGTAAAGAATATCATTTTTTGATAGAATCAGAAAATGCTAATTTATTGACATTAATATATTATGCCAACCCCATGATAAATTTCATTGGTGGATAGTTAGTGAAATTATTCACATAACTAGTTTCGTCCTAACACAACCTAGTTGAATAAACTAGCCATTTGATGATTGATCATATGTCTTTTTATTAAGGACCGTGTTCTTTAATTTCGTGAAGGGATGTCACTTATGTTATGTTTGTGAATGGATGTCACTTGAAAAGTTGTGACTCTTCATGATAAAAAGAAAACAATCCTTTGAAAAGACAAAATATTTTATAAAACGTAAAAGTGAAGAAATGTCTCTTGAAAGGTTGTGACGTTTCATGATAAGATGTGTTTGTTAAAAGTCAACCTTTTGAAAAGCTATGATGATTCATTAAACGTATAAGTTCATTGATCTATAAATCGAAAAATCAATTGATGATTGTTAAAAAAAAAGATAATAGCTTGGATTTTCACATCAGTGAATACGCTATTAGTTGGATATTGAAAAAGTAGACTTACAAAAGGTGGAATGATTGAGAAATATATCAACAAAAAGTTGTGGCCACAACTGAGGTCAATCATCTATAAGTATTGATACAATGATGTACTTTAAGTGTAGTCATCAGTCTACCATATATCCTATTTTTTTTAAAGGGTGATTTGCACTATTGACATAATTTTTTTATCTGTATTTAATTTTTGGAGATTAAAATCTTATGGTTTTCTACTCCGTTTGAATCTTCTTTCTGATTTGAAGAATATAAAAACTTCATCAAAATTGAGAGTTCATTCGGTTAACGATTCGAAGAATATAAAAACTTCATTGTTAACTAGAAATAATTTTGAATAAAGATCGGTTCGAGGAATAAAAACTTCACCAAGTAAATCAGTTTGTGTATTCGGTTCAAAGAATATAAAAACTTCACCGATTCACTGAACACTCTGGTTGAATGGTTAGTCTGATTTGAAGAATATAAAAACTTCGTCAGAATATTAAAGTTCAATAGATTAGCGATTTGAAGAATATAAAAACTTCGTTGTTAACTTCTGAAACAGTTTTAGTATTTTTCTTGAAAATGAGCCTTAAACATTTAAGGAAGCCATGTCTTCTACAGACTCATCATTTTGGAAAGAGCCAGTAAATAGTGAGATTGAATCAATCTTGAACAACCATACTTGAGAGTTGGTTGATCTTCCTCCTGGAAAATAAACCCTTAGGTTCAAAATGGATCTTTAAAAGGAAAATGAAAGCTGATGGAACTATTGACAAATATAAGGCAAGACTTGTTGTTAAAGGTTATAGGCAAAAAGAAGGCCTTGATTATTTTGACACATACTCGCCGGTAACAAGAATAACATCCATTCGAGTGTTAATAGCATTGTCGACAGTATATGGTCTTGAAATCCATCAAATGGATGTGAAGACAACTTTCTTGAATGGAGAATTGGAGGAAGAAATTTACATGGAACAACCTGAGGGCTTTGTAGTTCCTGGTAAAGAAAGGAAAGTGTGCAAACTTGTTAAGTCACTTTATGGACTAAAACAAGCACCCAAACAATGACATGCAAAATTTGACCAAACAATGTTGACAAATGAATTTAAGATCAATGAATGTGACAAATATGTTTACATTAAAAATATCCGAATCATCAAGCCATTGTTTGCTTATATGCTGATGACATGTTGATCATGAGTAGAGACATTTCTGACATAAATGCTACTAAACGTATATTGGCTAGCAAATTTGATATGAAGGACTTAAGAGTTGCTGATTTGATCTTAGGGATTAGAATTCACAGAACTCCACAGGGTCTAGCATTGTCACAGTCTCATTACATTGAAAAAGTACTTGCGAAATTCAAGTATTTGAATTTTAATATTGCAAGGACACCAATTGATGTAAGGTGCACTTCAAAAGAATGAAGATAAAAGTGATTCACAATTGGATTATGCTCGAGTGTTGGGAAGTTTAATGTATATTATGAATTGTACACGATCAGATATAGCATGTGCTATTAGTAAGCTGAGTCGGTTCACAAGTAATCCCAATCAAACTCATTGGATGGCAATGAAATGAGTTTTGGGGTATTTAAAACATAATCAAAATTATGCCTTGCACTATAACAAATATCCTGCAGTAATTGAGTGATATAGTGATGCTAATTGAATCACCGGATCATATGAAGTTCAATCCACAAGTGGATATGTATTTACCTTTGATGGAAGAGCAGTGTCTTGGAAATCATACAAACAAACGTGTATTGCTCGCTCTACAATGGAATTTGAATTTATAGCTTTAGATAAGGCTGGTGAAGAAACTGAATGGCTCCGGAATTTCTTGAAAGATATTCTATTTTGGCCCAAACCTTTGGCACCTATATGCATACATTGTGATAGTCAAGCGACAATAGGTAGGGCAGGGAGCAACATGTATAACGGTAAATCTCGTCACATATGACGGAGACATAAAACATGTTAGACAACTACTCTCTAGTGGAATTATCACAATTGACTATATAAAGTCAATAGATAATGTGTCGGATCCACTTACAAAAGGCCAAACTAGAGAGGCAATTGATAGATCATCAAAGAGAATGGGGTTAAGGCCTAGGATAAGTCATCATGGCGGTAACTCTACCTAGCAGACTGGAGATCCCAAGAGCTAGGTTCAAAGAGATCAAACAAAGTTATGACTGACGGTTCAACATTATCAAATAACTCAACTCATTCTCGTGATAAAGACAATGTTCAGAAACAAGAATAAAGATTAACGTTTAAAACTTTTTAATGATTGTCTAAGTTTGGAAAAGATATGACCAAACAGTTTATCTATAGGATTAAAACGTTTAGAAATCACCTATGTGAGTGTGAAGTGCAAGCCGCTTCAAGGAGAATGATAGTAAAGGCCAATTCTCTGTGCACTCATGAAACTAGGCGATGTTCATGGCTGAAACAAATACAATCGTGAGAACCATAGACAATTAAGGGTTAGTTGTATGACTTGTATTGTCTAGGTGTACAATAAAGTTCGACGGTTCAAAGATATCGCTTCTACCGATTGATCGAGTGCATCCGATATATGTTCACTATGAAAAGTTCAAAGAGAAACCTACTTATCCAGATGCAATTAATTCTTTCTTGTAAATCACACACTTGTCCGTGCATTCCTTTATCTTATGGCCATTCCCCTTTCATATGGGGGATTGTTGGATTCTATGAAAAGAAATGAAAGGGAAATGGAGGGTGAAAGGGTATAACTTTTCAGTTGAAGATTTGCACCTTTCTAAACCATTGTGACCTTTTCGAACCAATGCATCTCTTCCGTAGAGTTGCATCTTTTCTGAACCATTGCTTTTCTTTGTGAAGCAACACTTTGTTGGCTATAAATACCCTTTGATCCTTCAGATTTTCCTTACGAATTTTTTGATCTTCTACTCTTCTTTTTCTTGCACTTCATAGAATTCTAGTATAGTTTACTGCTGTCGAGTGAGTTCGCTATCACCGGCGTTTGAGGTACCGCTACTTCGGTGAGTAAATCGTTCTATCCTGGGAGGATATATTCTAACACCTCGGGTACATAGAGGGAAATAATTTCCTTAAGGACACACTTGAATACAGTGGGCTCGATTTAATTCTTCATCTTTTCCTGAAATTTTCTGCAAATTATTTTTGCTTACTGTTTTGTTAGTTAGCATACTGTTTTGCTATTTTGCTTTCTGTTTTATTGTTTGAACACAGATTGACTAACAAATAGGTGTTCAAGCATATATCCGAAAGACTCTACGTGGGTCCGCCTTTGATCATATTCATTTTAATTTAGAACTCCATGTTGAAATTATAATGTTGAATCAACCACCTTTTATTTATAAAAGAAAAACACAAAGGAAATAATGTTTCATTCATGGGTGCATGCACATGTCATACGAGTAATCATATGTACAACTCAAAAAATAAATGACGTCTATGAAACCTCTATAAAAAGAAATAAAATATTCAACCAAGTCAGGCCCCAATAATTCAAAAGAATAATTCTAACAAAGTAGAGAACATTAGAAACTAACAAGGTGATATGTGAAGCGATTCTAACTGTGCCCTTCTCCACACCAATTCTTGAGAACCGAATTGAGCCGGCCAATGGCTTAAGCTCCACTGTGATAAATCATTTCTTCAAGAAGTGGGATAATATTTAATAAAGATATATGCGACAAAAAAAATGTCGATAAGAAGAGAGAAGCATTTAAAATGAAAAATTAAGTAAATCACATTTTAAAATAAATCCTTAGCTTAAAAGCTACAAAGTCCTAAACAAAATTTATATCTTTCCCAGGAGTACTATACCAATCATCAACACAAGGTAGTCACACCATGAGAACAAAATCAAAATAGAGGATGATGACCCTTAATTTCCCCTTGCTTGCAAATACAACTTTATCATGATGTCGCACAACTTAAAAATAACGTTTAATATCATGGATTTCCTTTCTTTAAGGTACTTTAATCCATAGAGTCAAATCATTCATCGTTTGGTCTACAACACATGCATGTGTAGTTTTATAATAACAACAACATCTGGAACTATTTTGAACACAGTTGTAACTCTCAACCTGAACCTATTTCAATTGGCTCCTTAGTTTACGTACCCCTAGTTGCTTATTACTGTCAAAAACTGTCAAGCTATGCTATGAATGAAGATCAATTGAGCTTATGCAACATTGTTCAATACAGAGAGAATCTACGTGAATAAGAAGAAGGAAGATATTTTGTACTGATTAATTAGAAAAGGCGATGCACCAGCCTTTATATACACAGATCTGTTAGGCACCTCTGGGTCCCACTCTAATCAACCTTAACAGTTCAAGTAACCAACTATAACAACTTCTACTTTAACAGCTAATATAGCTCATTTAATTAACTAGTTTTAATATTCTCCCTCAAGCTGGAGGAATACATCAAGAACTCTAAGCTTGGACAGAAGAAACTGATGTTGAACTATGCCCAATCCTTTGGTCAACAAGTGCTAGCTGCAACTTTGTCCAATGAACTCTGGATTGATCAAACCATCTTCGAGTTTTTCTCTTATGAAATGACAATCTATTTTAATATGCTTGGTTCTTTCATGAAAGATTGGATTACATGCAATGTGCAGGACTGCCTTACTATCGCATCAAAGTCTAACAGGTGTGATGATGTACACCATTAGGTCCTTTAACAAACCAACTAACCAAATCACCTCTTCTAAAACTCCTGTCATGCTCTTGTACGTAGCTTCTGCTGGATTTCTACTCACCGTGTGCTAATTTTTTGACTTCTAGGAAATTAGTGAATCACCAGGTTGAACTATATATCCTATAACTGACCTTCTTGTGTTGGGACACGATGCCTAGTCTAAATCACAGAAGGCAATCAGGTTGCTAATAACTCCTTTCCTCATCAATATACCTTGACCAGGTGCTTTCTTCAAATATCTAAACACTCTCAGGGATGCTTCCCAATGAGATCTTTTAGGATGTTGGATGAATTGGCTAAGTACTTGCACACCAAAACATATATCAGGTCTAGTCATTGATAAGTAAATCAGCTTTCTAATCAACTGCTGATATCTGTGAATATCTTCTAGCAATGGATCATCCTTGTTGCCTGTTACTGCATCACACTCCATTGTGGTAAGCTTCACATTGATTTCCATAGGAGTGGAGGCTGGTCTTGCTCCACTCAATCCCACTATTGAGAGTAACTCCAGTGTGTATTTTCTTTGGTTAAGCAAAATACCTTTATCAGAACTTAACACCCTTTTTCAGAACTTAACACCTCAATCCCCAGAAAGTATCTCAGCTGTCCCAATTATTTTACTTTCAATATGTTGCGCAAATTGTTTTATGCAGCCTCAATCAAGTGTTGACTACTTCCAGTAATCAGAAGATCATCAACATATACTAGAATCACTACTATATTAGTGCTAGCTTGCTTAGTGAATAATGAATGATCATATGAGCTTTGAATATAACATGCTTTCAATAGAGCAGTGGATAACTTGATTTTCCACTGCCTAGAAGCCCGTTTCAATCCATACAATGACTTGAGAAGCTTGCAAACTTTAGTTTCCCCTTGCATGTGAAAATCTTGTGGGAATTCCATATAAACTTCTTCATACAAATCACCTTGTAAGAATGCATTGTTGACATCCATTTGAAGTAAAGGCCACTCTTTGGAAGCAACAATGCTAATGACAGTTCTCACTTTACCATTTTAGCAACAGGTGAGAATGTTTCATGATAATTCAGTCCCTCTGATTGTAACCCTTGGCCACGAATCTTGCTTTGTATTTTTCCACAGTTCCATATGCATTATGTTTGATCTTAAAAACTCACTTAGAACCAATATCTTATTTCCAGCAGGTAGATCAACTATCTTCCATGTTTTATTACTCTCTAAAGTTGCTATTTCACCTGACATAGAAATAATCCATCTGACATCCAGTGAAGTTTCTTTGAAGGATTTAGGCTCTATTGAGGGAGAAAAAGTTTCCAAATAGGCCTGATAGGCATATAAGAGGTGAGAATATTAACTATAGTCAGAAATAAGATATGAGAAACTAGCAGATGGCTTGGCAGAAGTAACATAATCACTCAGCCAAACAGGTGGCTTGGTTGTTCTTGTAGGTCTAGATTAATCATTATTCTGAACCACAATTGGAATGTATGGCATCAATCATGTTCTACTAGAGGAATGTCCTCCATAACTTCATCAAGGTAGGGATCTGGAGCTTCATCAACTACTATATCATCGCCGCCAACATCAATTTCTAGACTGCGATCAACTTCAGTAAATTGGTTAATCAGTGAACCAATATGCAAAAGACATGTGTCTATGTCTATAGGCAAGTATTTGTCCATAACAAAAGCATCATGCTCAACTGTGTCTGATGGAGAGACCTCAAAAATATCAGAATCAACATCTGAACCTTCCTCCTGATAAGGGAAGTTGTATTCTCTGATAGTAACATCTCTGATTATAAAGAATACATTCTCAACCAAGTCATATAATTTATACCCCTTCTGTGTCTTTGAATGACCTATGAACAATGCTTTTCTGGCTCTAAGTGCAAACTTATCCCCTTTTGGAAACTTGCTTGCATAACACAGACAACTAAATAGTCTTAGGTGATCAAGTTTGGGCACTCTGTGATGCAACATTTCATAAGGTGTCTTACACCCAACTACATCAGTAGGCAATTTGTTAATCAAGTACACTGTTGTTCTAACAAAATCTCCCTAGAAATGAATGTCAAGTGAACTTTGAAATTTCAAGGCCCTAGAAACTTCTAGTATATGTCTATGTTTTCTCTCCACTGTTCCATTTTGCTGTGGAGTATAGGTACAACTGCTTTGATATATAATTCCATGCGAGGCCAGTAAATCAGTAACAAAAGCATTAAAAACCTCCGTATCATTATCAGATCTCAATGTTTGAAAAACATACCAAACTAATTGTTTATTAAAGCAAGGTGATCTTTGAGCACTACAATGACTTCACTTTTAGAATGTATGATACATATCCATGTATACCTATTGTGATCATAAATTATAGAGACAAAATAGTTCTTTTGTCATAAGTAGGCTTTCTATAAGGTCCGCACATATCAATGTGAACTAGCTCAAAGAGTTTAAGTATTTTATTTTGGCTAACAGGAAATTTCAATCTACATTGTTTAGCTAGAGGGAAATTCTCATAACTGTGTTGAACACTTCCATCTGAAAGATGCTTCAATGATTGGATCTTCTGCAATGCTCCAATTGATGCATGTCCTAGTCTTAAATGCCACAGCTTTGCATCTGCATTATAATTATTCTCAGCTACCACTGCATTTATTGTAGACCTTATTTGCTCCTTTAATATGTACAATCCTTCTTTTTCTTTACCAATCCCCAATATCTAGTCATTGGAGAGTCACTGAAAGATGCAAAAGTCAGGGAAAAAGGAAACTGAACAAGAGAGTTCCCTAGTTAGTTTGGAGATGGACAGTAGGCTGAACTTGAAGTCTGGTATTTGTAAAACATTTTGAATTTTACATCCTTCCAAAATATTTGTGTTCCCTGCTCCTGCAATTTTACATTTGTTACCTATTGGAACCTGCACTCCACTAGTATCACATTCTTTTGCTTTCTAATAGCAGTTAATAAATCCTTAATATGTGTAATATGATGAGTAGCTCCACTATCTACTATCCATCCATAAAATTTACCTACTTTGGATATCAATAAAGTGATACCTGCCATGTTAGAAATGCCGTCTGAAGTTCCTGTTTCTATCCAATATAGTTACCAAGTCTTGATACCACTCAGGACATTTGATGACCAATAATCCTTCCTACAGTAGAAAAATCATCAGAACCTCTTCTCCCACTTATGGAGGCAGTGGGAGCACTCTCATGTCTTCCTCCACTAGTAGTTGTCACGACCCAACTATTGGGCCGTGCGAGCGCCTACTCTAAGAACCTAGATAGACGAATCCTTACCACCCGATTCAACAGGTAAATTGTGGAAAATAAAGTAAAATCATAAATAACTCCTTTAATACATGAAAACGTTACAATTTAATGTGGAAAAACCTCTTTTAAAATACAAACACCCTCCCTAGGATCTAATCTAAGCCGGTACAAGAGCTACTACAGGATAAATACAAGTAAATGTAAGAGGACACGGCTCCCACCATGGAAAAAAAGAGTAGAAGATGCTGAAGTTCACCGTCGTCAGGTACCTATGAAACATCACTGACCCTGCAACCAGACTATACCTAAAAAGGTATAGCAGGAGTAGAATCAGTACAAACACACGTACTGGCAGGCATTATCGATCGACCCGAATCCATTCCCTACCATCATATAAGAAATCAAGAAAAAATATGCAGTATAAATTTACAGAAGTCTAGTCCCTCGTCATCCACCTTCAATACCACCCTGTTACCCCTATGGACCCATTAGTTCTGTCATAAGCTTTCCTATCCTGCTTTCACTACCAACTCTACCAGTCGGCGACCCTTCAACCATTCTACCCTGGTCATGGTCAACTAGACACACGAAATCCTAGGACTTCCCAAGTCACCTATATTACCAACCACTATAAGCACCTCAGTGGTTACAATCTCAGTAATCAAGTCTACTATCCACCCCTGCTAGCCAGATGAGAAACGACCTACAAAACCTTGACTTGTCACCCTGACTCGAATTAAGATTGTAAGTCAACTACTTGACCTTTAGCCCTTAGCCACGCAATGAACTACCCATGGGTTCGGTGTACACAACCTCAAGGTTCCTTACCCTTGACATCCCATCGTTTTAGGGTCTTACCAAATACTATCCTTGCTTCACCAAACCAGTCAAACCTGACTCCCTAGGAACCTTAGTCCCCCCAAGCTCACCCATTTTTGACCCGTCAAGCAATACACCACAACACCTCTGGTCTTGTACCCAACTAGGCCAGACATCATGAAACAACCAAATCCATATAACCCTCAATAAGACCCCCAGTCAACACCCGGACTACACAACTATATAAGTCATGGCCAACTACTCAAGTGCCCATACCACATAAAATTGTGTCACCACTTGCAAGCTACCCGGACCTCCTAAGGATCCCTAGGACATCATCTATGCCATGTAATATGCGACCCTGGTTCACAGAAGAACTACCTTGTCACTTAAGCACCCAACCCAGCCCTTCAAGGACCAATTATACGCCAAATAATGATAAATCCCGGCTCTTTCAAGAACCCAACATATAAAGAACGTCAATAGCAGATAACCCAGTTCACTCAGGGAACCAATATGTAGAGAACATCCATAACAAATAACCCGGTTCACTCAAGTAACCAACATGTAAGAAACAACAAGTAACAGGTAGACCCGATTCACTCAAGGAACCAACATGTAAGAAAAAACAAGTAATAGATAGACACGGTTCACTCAAGGAACCAACGCACATGTAACACTCAATCTCGTACCAAGAGTGGTACCCGAGCCAACCATAATAGAACCTGTACCAGGCGTGGTACTCGAGCCAACCATAATAGAACCTGTACTAGGCGTGGTACCCAAGCTAACCAATAAGTATCCCATACCAGACATGGTACCTGAGCCAACCATTATAATTCTCGTACCAGGCGTGGTACCCGAGCCAACTAATAAGTATTCCGTACCAGGTGTGGTACCTGAGCCAACTGAATGTCACATCAATCCAATCAATCAACTACATGAACAAAGCATACTTGTAAACCAACACGCAATAAAACATGTTCATTTCATAAAAACTGATAACCGGATAAATAGACATTCATAAACTCATTCCTTGAGCATGAAACTCACACAATACTAGGCAATAGTACATGAACACACATTGCATAATGGGAAATCAATAACCATCACCTAAGTGTTCAACATGCCATCCTGGTCTACACTAAGACCAACCCCACACTTAAGTTCAACTTACCCGACCTCTCATGGGCCGGGTATGAAATAATTATAGTTCAACAATTAAATATGGTTCACTCATGGGACCATCAACAATTACAAACAACAATGTATAATTAGACCCGCCCAAAGACTAATACCCGGCTTATCATTTAAACACATGTAGTCATTTTCATCTAATCTGGACCCCCTTTCCTGAAAAGTAAGCGCGTTCTAGGGATTTCATCCCCTGACAGTACAGGCTCTGGACCCTGCCTGTTCATTCTATTTACCTTATTTCAAGTATTCTTGGGAACCCACTATAACTTAGCAATTTCCTCATCTATAACTATTACCGATTCCCCAAACCTACCCAACCGTCTAGTTCTCCGGAGTCTAGCATCACACACAATTTAACAAGTATAAAATACTCCCAAATGAACACGTCGCCCCGACCCTATCATTCTCTATTCAATCAAACAGTTGAACCAGTATAATAATCCTCCAGACTCCATACCCGAAGGCCTAAAACATGAATCCTCCCATCAATCTACATAATGGTATGAAATGAAAGCAGGTCAAAATCTACTCAATGAAAGAACCTAGCCTACCTGGATGCCAAGCAGCTGGACCTTGCATATTCTGGCTCCGTGAAGGCATTTCTTGATGGATGACAAGCCCAAAATCCATGGTTTCGCGTCCCTTTATCCAAAATCTCCCCTCCTCATGGCTCCCAAGCCTTAGAGTAGACTAGGAGGGTTTTTGGAGTAACCTTCATCTGTTCTTAGGGCCGAAAGAGAGAGAATGAAATTATAAAACCCGTTTTGGATTTTCTGATCCCATCATTCCGCTATAGCGACCTAATTACCTCTATAGCGGTACCACCTTAGAAGAAGCTACCTGCTATAGCGGGTTGATCGCCATTGAATTTTGCTATAGCGGGAATTTCTCAGCTATGCGGTCATCACTGTAGCGTAGTTTTAACCACTATAGCGGCTGACACGGAACAGAACCTCAAAAAATCTCCAAAAAATGACCCATTTCATAACACACTTCAAAATCCTGACATTTTTAGCCAACCCTTTCACGTCAACTTTGATATCAGGAGTTCTACTCACCTGAATTCATTTTCAAAAAGTCCACCAAACTCCTTAAGGTCTTGGCTAACGGAAAAACTAGCTCGACCTAAGATATTTTTACCCAATCCGCACTCGGATTGCCCTAGAACCTACCTCACTCAGAATTCATCCGAGACTAGCCTAGTCTAAATTTTCCAACTCCCCAACTCGAAAGTTTTTCTAACCCACTCTTTGCACGAATAGCTCACCCATAATGAGGTGCCTTTTTAGTTACGACTGAACATGTCATTACAACAGATACCAATTTACCCATCATTCATCCCCGAACGATCTCTAAGGTGGAAGGAGAAGAAGGAGCCCGCCCCCTGAACCTTAATGCTCTACCATGACAGCGTGAATATAGCCTTACGCATGCCATCGAACTTTCAAACCCCTCGGTGCATACAACTCAATCAAAATTATTTCACTCCCTCTCTATTAAGGAATTCCTTCCTTCGAGCTACACAAGGCTAGTAAGAGTACTCCTCCCCGAGTGCCAAAGGAAATCGGGGACTCGTCAGAACACCGGAGCGAAAGAATCTCAACTAACAAACAAAAACAAATTTTCCATGCCAAGGGGACTAGATCCCACCAAAGCGACCCCTTTTCCGCTATGCCCGGAGTTCTACTAATCCAATCTCTATTTCGGAAGCTTCCTATGGGGTATATGCCCTTCAAATATCACAATATCACCTCACTCCTATTAACACTACACCCCAAGATACCACGTATATCTAGTTCACACAATACCGAATTTCCATTGGAACCCAACCTAGCCCAGGATCTTTGTCAACTCTCATCATAGGGAGAATTTTGCCCGGGCACTTACCCCCTAACCAAGGCTATAACTCGTACACCCCCACCACTCAAAGAGTAGTAACATTGGGTATTACCATGGTTAACAAGAGAGACAACAATGCTAAAGAATCTATTTAATAACCCCACTTCCTCAACCGACCCTACACTAAGGATCATCAATAATAAACCAACCAAAAACACCCTCATAACATAAGCCTATGAGCGGTGTCCAACACTACTCAATTAATTACGAGGCATTCTGCCAAATTCTACATGGGTGACTATTTCCACCAAGGGCCAATCATAATTTTACCAATACCCCAGGCTACCATATCTACCCTTTCCTTTTATTGTGCAGGGATGCTATATAATTCATGTAATAGCTCACAGCTCAATTAGTGATTTAAAAATGACTTGGGAATAAAAAACAAAATAGGGAAAAATAGGAAAGGGATTATGCCCTGCCCATCCCGCTATAGCGGCTTGCACACCGCTATGGCGAGCCCTAACAGTAGCAGCCCAGAAAATTTACCATTCTCTGTAAAATTTTCTCATTCCCCTTCCCTGTTCTCAATACTAACACATGAGAATGCGTTACAGTCTTAAAACATAACCTCAAGACCAACCTCAACTATGCATAATTAAGAATTTAGCACCACATTATCATAAAATCATTTACGAATACACCAGAACAGCGCACAATACATATTCCCGCTATCATACACTACTAGTCCCTCTTTTTTCTTTCTATGGTTCCCAACTAATCCTGACTGTCCCAAAACCGGAGCTTTCCCACGGTCATCAATCCATTTTTATTCCCTTACCATCTATATCAACGGTAAGTCTATACCCGAATATAATACAAATCATTCCAATTAAGGCATACCATAATTTATCATTAAAGCAATCACAATTTGAAAGATAGAATAAATTTTCCTTAAATCATAATCATGAGTTACCACAAAGACTTTCTTACCACAATTTACGCTATTAAGCAATAATAGCCCTTATCCCTGGTACTTATTCACATACCAATCACTTGAAACATAAGTTTCCACAAGTATATATTTCATTTTCCCTTATCATTTTTACCAATGATAAGGCCCTGCCCAACATTTAACATTCTATTTTCCACTTAAAATCACAAAACAAGAATTCCCTTTAATTATTAACACATAACCAAGTTATGACCTTTTCCTGACCACAATATTCACAATAAATCAAACATTGTACACCACACATTTGCAGTCATTCAATCAACATCAATACATGTAAGCACAATCTCAAGTCTCAAGCTTCAACACTCAATCAAATCAATTTCATTACCTTTTGTTCGCCTCATGGATGACCGTTAGCCGATCCATCCATACCTTTACATAGCCTCTCTGGCCAGATACCAATTGGAACCTTTACGGTTCTAATTTCCCTTGCTTGTGTCATCTCAATCAGAGTCAAATGACATCATTTTTCCTTGTCGAGATACCAATTAGAATTGAGAGATACCAATTGGACTCAACACATCCAAGCAAGTAACAAACCTCACAAAAGGAATGAAAGAAGAGAGATGTTTCCTAGAATGTTTCATAGCTTCCCAAAGATTAGATGTGGACGTCAACACACCAATCCGTATGACTCTATTCGACATTTTGCTTTTGTACTGGGAGATTGGTAACCTAGGCTCTGATACCATCTGTCATGACCCAACTACCGGGCCATACGAGCGCCTATTCTAAGCACCTAGATAGATGAACCCTTACCACCCGATCAAATAGGTAAATTGCGGAAAACAAAGTAAAATCATTAATAACTCCTTTAATACATGAAAACATTACAATTTAATGCGAAAAACCTCTTTTAAAATCCAAACACCCTCCCTAGGATCTAGTCTAAGCCGGTATAAGAGCTACTACATGAGAAATAAAGATAAGTGTAAGAGGACACAACTCCCACCATAGAAACAAATAGTAGAAGCTGCTGAAGATCACCATCGTCAGGTACCTATGAAAAAACACTGACCCTGCAACCAGACTATACCCAAAAAGGTATAGCAAGAGTAGAATCAGTACAAACACATATACTGGTAGGCATCATAGGTCAACTCGAACCATTCCCTACTATCATATAAGAAATCAAGGGAAAATATACAGTATAAATTTATAGAAGTCCAGTCCCTCGTCATCCACCTTCAATACCGCTTTATGACCCCTATGGACCCACTAGTTCTGCCCCAAGCTTTCCTATACCACTTTCGCTGCCAACTCCACCAGCCGGCAGCCCTTCAACCATTCTACCCTGGTCATGGTCAACTAGTCACACGAAATACTAAGACTTCCCAAGTCACCCATCTTTCCAACCACTGTAAGCACCTCAGTGGTTCCAGTCTCAGTAATCAGGTCTACTATCCACCCCTGCTAGCTAGTTGAGAAATGACCTGCAAAAACTTAACTTCTCACCTTGACTCGAATTAAGATTCTAAGTTAACCACTTGACCCTTAGCCCTTAGCCACACAATGAACTACCCGTGGCTTCGATGTACACAACCCCAAGGTTCCTTACCCTTGACATCCCATCGGTTCAGGCACTCAACAAATACTAGCCTTACTTCACCAAACCAGCCAAACCTGACTCCCTAGGAACCTAGTCGCCCCAAGCTCACCCATTTTGGACCCGTCAATCAATACACCACAACACCTCTAGTCTTGTACCCAACTAGCCCTGACATTATGAAACAACCAATTCCATATGACCCTCAATAAGACCCCCAGTCAACACCCGGACTCAACAACCATATAAGTCATGGCCAACTACTCAAGTGCCCAGACTACATAAAATTATGTCACAACTTGCAAGATACCCGGACCTCCCAAGGATCCCTAGGATATCATCTATGCCATATAATATGCGACCCTGGTTCACAAAAGATCCATCTTGTCACTTAAGCACCCAACCCGGCCCTTCAAGGACTAAATATACGCCAAATAATGATAAATCCCAGCTCTCTCAAGAACTTAATATATGAAGAACGTCAATAGCAAATAACTCGGCTTACTCAAGGAACGAACATGTAGAGAATATCCATAACAGATAACCTGGTTCACTCAAGGAACCAACATGTAAGAAACAATAAGTAACAGGTTGACTCGGTTCACTCAAGGAACTAACATGTAAGAAACAACAAGTAACAGATAGACACGGTTCACTCAAGGAACCAACACACATGTAACACTCAATCTCGTACCAAGCGTGGTACCCGAGCCAACCATAATAGAACCTATACCAGGCGTGGTACCTGAGCCAACCATAATAGAACCTATACCAGGCATGGTACCCAAGATAACCAATAAGTATCCTGTACTAGGCGTGGTACCCGAGCCAACTATTATAATTCCTGACTAGGCATGGTACCCGAGCCAACCAATAAGTATCCCGTACCAAGCGTGGTACCGGAGCCAACCTAATGTCATATCAAGCCAATCAATGAACAACATGAACAAAGCATACTTGTAAAGCAACAAGCAACAAAATAAGTTCATTTCACAAGGACTGATAATCAGATAAGTAGACATTCATAAACTCATTCCCTAAGCATGCAACTCACACAATACTAAGAAATAGTACATGAACACACATTGCATAATGGGAAATCAATAACCATTACCTAGGTGTTCAACATGCCATCCCGGTCTACACTAAGACCAACCCCACACTTAAGTTCAACTACCCTACCTCTCATGGGCTGGTACAAAATAATCACAGTTCAACAATTAAACTCGGTCCACTCATGGGACCGTTAACAATTACAAACATCAGTGTATAATTAGACCCGCCCGAAGACTAATCCCAAACTTATCATTTAAACACATGTAGTCATTTTCATCTAATCTGGACCCCTTTTCCTGAAAAGTAAGTGCGTTCTAGGGATTTCATCCCCTGATAATACGGGCTCTAGACCCTGCCTGTTCATTCCATTTACCTTATTTCAAGTATTCCTGGGAACCTGCTATAACTTAGCAATTTCCTCATCGACAACCATTACCAGTTCCCCAAACCTACCCAACTGTCTATTTCTTTAGAGTTTAGCATCACACACAATTTAACAAGTATAAAATACACCTAAATGAACATGTTGCCCCAACCCTATCATTGTCTATTCAATCAAATAGCTAAACCAGTACAATAATCCTCCAGACTCCTTGCCCGAAGGCATAAAACATGAATCCTCCCGTCAATCTACATAATGGTATGAAATAAAAGTAGGTCAAAATCTACTCAATGAAAGAACCTAGACTACCTGAATGCCAAACAACTTCACCACGCATATTCTAGCTTTGTGAAGGCATTTCCTGATGGATGACAAGCCCAAAATTCATGGTTTCACATTCTTTTAGCCAGAATCTCCCCTCCCCATGGCTCCCAAGCCTTGGAGTAGCCTAGGATGGTTTTTTGAGTAACCCCCATCTATTCTTGGGGATGAAAGGGAGAGAAGGAAATTATAAAACCCGTTTTGGGTTTAATGATCCCATCGGTCACTATAGCAGCCTAATTACCGCTATAGCAGTACTGCTGTAGCAGAAACCACCCGCTATAGCGGGTTGACTTCCATTGACTTCTGCTATAGCGGGAATTTCTCCCCTATAGTGGTCATCACTGTAGCGCAGAGTCAATAGCTATAGCGGTTGACATGGATTAGAACCTTGGAAAACCCCAAAAATGACCCATTTCATAACACACTTCAAAATCCGACATTTTGAGCCAACCCTTTCACGTCAACTTCGATATAGAGAGTTTTACTCACCTGAATTCATTTATGAAAAGTACCCTCGACTTCTTAAGGTCTTGGCTAAAGAAAAACTAGCTTGACCTAAGATATTTTACCCAATCTGCACCCAAATTTCCCTAGACCCTACCTCACTCAGAATCCATCAGAGACTAGCCTAGTCCAAATTTTCCAACTCCCCAACCCATAAATTTTTCTAACCTACTCTTCGCATGAATAGCTCACCCATAACGAAGTGCCTTTTTAGTAATGACTGAACATGTCATTATAGTAGATGTCTTAGATTTCCTTGTAAAATTAGTAGTTACAACCGTGGAATCATGTTTGAAGTATTCAACTCATTTTCTCTTACTTTTGAAGTCAGTCGGATACCTAACTAACCTGTAACTATCCTCCCAAAAATGACCTTTGAATCCACAGTGATCACAAATTATTCCAGGAGGTCAAAAACTCTTTGGTTTAGGTGTACCCTTGAGTTCTTTCATATAACAAGGTCAATGCTTCTCTAGTCTTATTCACCACTCCTAATCCCCTTTTGATCTCCTCTTGTGTTGCCATAAAATATGCCTCATTGACTGACACTATACGTTTTCTAACTAGGATGTTGCTCCTGATGCTACCAAAACTTTCATTCAATCCGATCAGGAATTGAAGTAGTCTTTGTGACTTCAATTGTCCTACATAGGAAGTAGATTCTTTTCAATCACATTCAGGCAATAAAGTCATCACATCAAATTTTGACCATAGTTCCATTAATTTCAAATAGTAGGAAGTAACTGTGTCATTACCTTGCTTCAAAGTTGCAATTTCAGACCACAAGTGGTAGGTCCTTATGAGATCTAATCTACCAAATCTTTCCTTGAAATCAAGCCAAATATTCTTTGCATTTAAAGCATACATGATCCCTGGTAGCGAGTCACTAGCAACTGTACTAGTAATCCATGACAATACAATTGCATTACACTTCTCTCACTATTCTTCAAGTGCTCCTTTGTATGCTACTTTCGCACATGATTCATAAACAAATCCAAGCTTTCCCTTTCCCCTAAGTGCTAATTACATCGATCTACTCCACAGAGCATAGTTCTCTAGCCCTGTCAACTTTATTGGAATTAGAACAACTCTAAGAGAATCAAATGCTTGGAGATATAGTGGATGATTGTGATATAGAGTGGTAACCTTATTCACCACAATTGAAGTCTATTTTGAAGCTTTCTTCACAGCTTCTCTTCTATGTTTTCTATGCAAATCAGTTTTCTTATAATCTCCACTATGATACCATGTCAAAAATTATCCAACAATGTTGTGAATGGAACTCATGCAACATTGTTCAATAGAGAGAGAATCTATATGAAGAAGAAGGAATATATTTTGTATTGATTAATTAGAAAAGGCAATTCACCAGCCCTTATATACACAAATTTGTCAGGCACCTCTGTGTCCCACTCCAACCAACTCTAACCGACCTTAACAGTTCAAGTAATCACCTCTAATAACTTCTACTTTGACAGCTATTATCCAGTTGTATAGCTCATTTAATTAACTAGTTTTAATAGTTACTCTCGTATAGGTCGGTTATGCTTCAAGGTCCACATAAGTGAGGTTTTAAATAATCCGTATTATTCATCAAAAACTTATGAGGCTTACATATGTACTGAAAATAAAGGTGTATTTGCCGTCATGTAGTGTAGACTCAATTCATAATTGTGTATATTAATCTTTGTATAATAGATTATACCTGGTGTTCAGTAGTGTAATTTTTAGTCTTTCTAGTGATAATGATTTTCACTTGCAAAATCTTGACATTTTGTGTAAAAAAAGTAAAATAGAAATTATTAATATGTAATAAGAAAGTGATATTTTTATAAGCCAGTTGAACTTCTTTATACGAGAAAAAAAATGATATAGAAAAAGAGATAGGTTTTTTCTCATGAATAATTAAAACAAAAAGAGGAAAAATATTATATATAATTGTATTGGGTAAAGATATCCGAGGGGAATGGAAAGACAAAATCTCTCGTGGTAGGGTATCTACAGAGTGCAATGAGGCATTTCAAGTTATGAAAGAGCTTGCCATCAGAACGTAGAGGATCGACAAAGCTAAGAGCGGGATCCAGAATTTTAGGAAGTGACTGGAAGGGAAGCAACTAAGCTAGACTGCCGATCTTCTGGAGTAGCATGACCCTGGAAAAGAGAGTGTAATTGCCATCGAGAATAAACATGCTGTGCTGGGTGACAGGAATCCTCTGAGGTCAGCCCTAAGTGAACCTCATAAAATAACACCTCTGTGTCCCGAAAGAACTAAGTAACGTAGAGGAAAAGGATAAGGGGACAAATGCATTAGGACTGTCAGGAGTGCAGACGCATAGTGTACATACCTAGCCTAGGCTACAGATACAGGTCGACACCTGTAATGGATAGGACACTTGGTGTTACCTCATTACTGATTGAACTATTAGAGCTTCAGAGGGAGGACCTACCTAATAGGCTTTTAGACACACAATATAACCTATAAAGAAGGATTTCCATTTTGTTGAAAGACATCTATCATCCCATAATCAAATATATCAAATACAATATACTTTTGCTTGCTCTCCAAGATTTAGTCTTCTTATTATTATCTTGTTGATACAAAACTTTTGTTTGATAGATTTTGACCCTCGAGGAACATCCTCAAGGGTTTCTTTGCACATATCCTTTCTTGTTTATAGCTTTGTTTTGTTTTACTTCTGTTTACATTCATTATTTTACTACTTAAATAATTGATTCACTGGTAATAGATCTTAAATAGAACTATATCCGACCCATACTCTTGGCAACATCTACAAATTCAACTGTACCATTTTAAAGGTAAATAGTTTGGCACCTACCGAGGAGTCAGAGCAGTTATATGTGGATCAAGTTTTTTCTGCTTTGCCAGTTTGGTTATCCATGTCTATCTTGAAATCAAAAAGAAGGACACAACAAGAAGAATGAGAGAAGGTGAAGATACTGAAGCAATTATGCTTGCAACAAACCTTGCAATGGACATGATGTGGGAGGTTGCTGTGCTGAAAGAGGAGGTTACAGACATTTAAAAAATGCTGAAGGGAATGTTAGCTCAGAAGAGAAAGGTGAATTAACCTAGACTGAGCTTGGACTGGGTAATGACCAATTTGAAATATATAGGAGAGAGCTTGAAATGGAATTTGCTGAGATACGCTCTTGGCTGGAGCAGAAGCCAAAAGCAAATATTGGAGCATATGTTGAAGGGTCAAATCTTGCTAGTATGGCCAACCCATTATGTCTCAGCATGAACTAAAAGGCACTAGTGAATGAGATCTCGAGATATGAGGAATAATGGAGAAGCATCGAGTAAAAATAGGCACCATCCTCGAGGTCAAACCGATCATCCTATGCCAAGGATGACTCAATGAAAAGGTGGCAAGGGGCTTAACCCCAAACAAAGGGAAGTAATCTAAAGTTATCTTAAGATCCATTCGAATTGTTTTGCTTGGCTATCCCCTAATACTATAGGTGCCACCTCAGTAATAACTATCCATTAAGCAGAAGTTAGCCCAAAGGAACCTCTTGGAAAGTCGGGGTAATGTCCCATAACCTTTGTTAGGATGAGGTTAATGGGAGTAGCACAAGAAGAGACCTGGATGTAAGCTAGCAACTATAACATCCTTGGCCAAAAGCTTGAGCCACTCTCCTCCTCTCGTGCACCAGTCTTTATTCTAAGAAAGACTATGCTGGCTGGGAAACTTCAATTATGAGAATGATAATTTGTTCCTAAGCTTCTTTCAAGTCACACATCATCTACGAGATATAACTACTAAACATGGCACAAGGTTTCTTGTTGTGTATGCAGTCGCATTCATCCAGGATACTATAATGACCTATTCTGTTATTATGGGTGAACCATTTGTGCAAATTTTTAGGTTAGAAAACGTCCGGGGTTTGGGAGTTGGAAATTTTGGGCTAGGCTAGTCTTGGATGGATTCTGAGTGAGGTATGGTCTAGGGAAATCCGAGTGAGGATTGGGTAAAGTATCTTATGTTGAGCTAGTTTACTTGTTAGCTAAGACATTGAGGAGTCCGCGGGACTTTTTGGAAGTAAATTGGGCGAGTAGAACTCTCGATATCAAAGTTGACGTGAAAGGGTTACTTTGGAACATCAGGATTTGACGTGTGTTTTAAAATCGGCACTTTTGGGGGATTTTTTGAGATTCTGTTCCGTGTCTACCACTATAGCAGTTGACACCACGCTATATCGATGATCGCTATAGCAGAGAAATTCCCGCAATAGCAAAAGTCAAAGTCGGTTAGCACCATAGTGGTCGAGTCCGCTACGGTGGTGCCGCTATAGTGGTGTATGGACTGCTAAAGAAGAATAAGTCACAGTTAATGCAAAAACTTCTCCAAAAATATTCAAAATTCTCAAGAACATTTTGGGGAAGGGCATATGCGAAGGGAGGCGATTTGTATTGATTTTCTTCCAAACTCCACCGAAAAGGTAAGGATTTTGCTCCCCACTTCTGTATTTTGATTCTCAGACCTTAGAAATGACGATTTCGGGGTTGGGGGAAAGCTTGGGTTGACCTAAGATGGTAGAATCCAGTGGAAAAGAGGATTCTAAGGTGTAGAATTCTTGGGTTGTGAGTATAATTGTTCAATTATGATTAAAATACCATTATTTGCTTAAGGTATCCGTTAAAATGATAGCTTGGGGTGAATTAATGGTGGGAAAGCCCTGGGATGGGTAGAATGATCATAGAGGAATGTATGGCATCAAAGCATGTTTAACTAGAGGAATGTCCTCCACAACTTCATCAAGGTAGGGATCTGGAGCTTCATCAACTACTATATCATCAACGCCAACATCAGTTTCTAGACTACGATCAACTTTAGTAGGTTGGTTAATCAGTGAACCAATATGCAAAAGACTTGTGTCTATGTCTATTGTCATGATCTGATTTCTCGGTCATGATGGCACCTACAACCCCCAAGTAGGCGAACCAATCCCCGTAGCCCAAAATGGTTAGTAATAGGCTACTAGCTAACATTTAAGTGGAAGAAGCAAGGGAACAAGATGAAAAGATAGATAATAGGAATGTATATACATATGCGAAAGCTAAACCAAACCCCAAAAATTGGTATCATAGTATAGATCCAGAACTACAGCAATGTAGTACAAACGATACAAAATAATATATATACACAACTGTCTCCAAGTAGTAACAGAGTACATGATACAAAAGATAAACTAAAGCTAAGCTCCAGTCGCTATGAGCTCACCCTCAGTTTGGATAGTCCAAAAGATCACCAAGTATAACTCTCCAATAAGCTAGCGGCGATGGCCCATACTAGGATCTGCACCAGAAGATACAGAGTGTAGTATGAGCACCAAATGCGAAGCAAAAGGTACCTAGTAGGTATCATAGGCCGACTGGGAACATATAAGATAAAAGTGTAGTAACAGACATAATAGAAACAGTTAGTCATGGAAATATACGAAAAGGTACACAGGAACTAGCCAGAGGGAAGACAACATAAACAACACACAAGGCTAGCAAGTAGAATATATACACAGCAAGCACAGGTGAAAGTAAGATATAACGCACCTGGGGTCTTTGTAATAACAATATATATAATAAGCTTAGAGGTGGACGGTGTACCGGTAACCTCAAGTACAAGGGAAGGGAGGAGAGGAATAAAGATAGGTATGCTCAGAAAATAGGAATTAATAACCAAATTAACCATACCAATCTCAAGTCAAGAACTAACAACTTCACAGTATCTAATCTCATAAATATAACTATGACAGGGGATAATATTGCGATTAAGTAACAAGAGTCTACCTACAGTCCCCCGGCCGCCCATAAAACCGAGGGACACAAACAAGTGAAAACAAACCCTCCAACTACCCATACAACCGGAGCGTACACTCAACAAACAACAAACAAGGGTGGATCCTCAAACAATGAATGATATGATGCATGATAACCTCTAGGTGGAATAGTAACTCTGTATGTACCTCCTCTTGTGCCGAACAACCCAGCAGGTAGGTTCCATGGAAGGACACTGCCCGTATACCTCTACTCCGCCATATACCCTTCCTCTGGTACATGCAGCCCAAAGCCCCAGGTCTAGAACGGGAAGGTCCATGGAGGTCCCAGACCCTATACTATAACTCAATCTCTAAATATCGTCCGGAGTAGGTCTAGATCCAAGCCGGAGACTCAAATCTCAAATATGCATGCCCAGACTCTGTCCAGGTATAAAACAATGGAAAATGTCTCAAAACCCTCACTAAGGGTGCCCGAACATAACCGGGTCTAAAACAGTAGTAAAACATCTCTGATGCTTCGTCTGACCGAGTCTAATACCATCTCAAAATCAGTAAGACAATGCAGCTAGCATTACGGCCCTGCTGAGTCTAGCAGTAGTAGTAAAACTATGACAGAAACCCTATTTTAGCTCTCTTTTACCCCAAGAAGATCCACAAGTTAAGTCAAAACCATTTCCAAGTTATTTTCGTAAAAAATGGGCCCCAATGCCATGCAAAGTTTTAGAAAATCAATACTAGTAGGCCCGAAGCCAAAATCATAGTAAAATATGCAAAAAATATCCCCTTTCATATGCATGGAAATGACATGATCAACACAAATAGCTGCCCAACAACTCATAATCAATCTATCGGCCCTGCACAGACCTCAATTGCTCTACAACACAGATAACCAACCTAAAATCGCGATAACGATGTCCGAGACTTACGAACACCCCCGAATAGCCCAGCATCTATGTTCCAGAGTCAAATAAGGTCATAGAGGGCCACAAGGGTGATAATACCAATCTATGAAGAATACTACACATAATGGAGGAAAGAGAAGTAATCGGACGTGAATAAAACGGTCAAGGTCTGTGGTACCAACTAGTAAACTCAACCCAAGGATGCCCATTAGTATAATTTTATTCGATATATGCGAAGTCTAGGGAGTTTAGACCATAACCTACCTGTAGTCCGATGACAAGCTGCTGGGACAACGATATCCAAGCCTGAATCACTTCGAGAAACCTCGAATGATGATCAAACTATCAAAAACATAAATAATATATCAAGAAGAGTCTAACGACACCTATATCAGTATAATAATAGCTGGGCCAAAATTCAGGTCACCAATGGGCTCGTGGGCCCCGTAATCTGAAATAAAAAATGAAAAGAAGCACGATGAGCATAATGATGCCAAGAAGACATGCTCTAAAATTGAGCAATTTTGGCCAAGAAGAAGGCACCAAAATAGCCCGCACAAGAGAGGGCTTAAAGTTGGAATTTTAAGAACAATTATCGGAATTAGAGCAAGGAAGCTTACCAAAATGAGAGCAACACGCCAAGGAAATGAAATCACAGAATTTATGGAACATGCAACTCCAAGGAGGCAGATTCTTCAAGGGAAAAACCAAGATTTTAAAATTTATAGCTATGGAGGTTCAACCATGGAGGAAAAAGGGAAATTGAGGAAAGAAACTTACCAAAGAAATCAAGGGATCAAGATTTCTCTTCAATGGAATGAATTCCCAAGGCTTGGAACTGTTTAGAGCAAGTTAGAGAGAGTGTATCTATGTTAGGAGATGGGAGAATTAAACAAAGAGAGCTGGAAAAACGAAATGGAAAAGATATATAATGCCCAGGGGTCCTTCATCGTGATCGTAAAGGGACCCCTCACGGTTGCGAGGACCACTCTGGCTAGACCATCGCAATCACGTGATATAGCCATACGGTCGCGATGAACAAAGAGGAAGGGGCTTCACCACAATCGTGACAAGGGATATCATGATCGCGAAGAATAAGGGACTAGGTGCTTCATCGCGGTTGCAAGGGAGGAGGCTGGCGATTGCAATTAAGTCCTGAGGCCTGCACCTGCAACAACAAAAAAATACAACTTTTCCAAAATTCTATGGGATATTCCGGGCATAATCGGAAATTGATATTCAGAAACCAATAATGCTAATAAAGTGGAATGACATTCTGGACTCAATGAAATTGATGAAACTTTTATACGAGGTCGTTTCAAAAAAATATAAACCCAAGTCAACACTAACTAACAACAACCAAGGACTCAAAATAAGCCCGGCTCACCCGAAACCCAAAACAACCACCTACCTAACCTAAACTCAATATTCCAGAGCTGATGGAATCGTTAGATCTCAAATCTGATGCTTCGATCATCGAAAGTTGATCAAAGTTACACTTTCAACTCCAAATGGCCTGAAAACAGGAAAAAACAAGAGAAAAACCATACCAAAAGTTCTCAGGCCTCAACTAGACCAAACTCAATACTCCAGAGCTAACAAAACTGTCAGAATTTGATTCTGAGTACGTTAGCTAAGAATGTTCACTAAAGTCAATAATATTCTAAGTTAAAGCTCTAAAATAGGCAAATAATCAAAACAACCAAACGAACAATCGGGGCACCAAACTAACGGTCCCAGCAAGCCATAAATGACTTGGGGCCACAATAAGAGAGCTCTAACAATACAATGAATGCATAAATACGAAGATAAACAGAAGGGTCATCACATCTATATGCAAGTATTTGTCCATAACAAGAGCATCATGCTTAACTGTGTCTGATGGAGAGACCTCAAAAATATCAAAATCAACATCTGAACCTTCTTCCTGATAAGGGAAGTTGTATTCTCTGAAAGTAACATCTCTGCTTATAAAGAATACCTTCTCAACCAAGTCATATAATTTATACCCCTTCTGCGTCTTTGAATGACCTATGAACAATGCTTTTCTGGCTCTAGCTGTAATCTTATCCCCCTTTGAAAACTTGCTTGCATAACACAAACAACTAAATACTCTTAGGTGATCAAGTTTGGTCACTCTGTGATGCAATATTTCATAAGGTGCCTTACACCTAACTACATCAGTAGGCAATTTGTTGATCAAGTATATTGTTGTTCTAACAAAATCTCCCTAAAAATGAATGGGAAGTGAACTTTGAAATTTCAAGGCCCTAGAAACTTCTAGTATATGTCTATGATTTCTCTCCACTGTTCCATTTTGCTGTGAAGTATAGGTACAACTGCTTTGGTGTATAATTCCATGCGAGGCCAGTAAATCAGTAACATAAGCATTTAAAACTCTGTACCATTATCAGATCTCAAGGTTTGACAAATATACCAAACTGATTGTTTATTAAACTAAGGAGATCTTTGAGAACTACAATGACTTCACTTTTAGAATGTATGATACATATCCATGTATACCTACTGTGATCATAAAATATAGAGACAAAATAGTTCTTTTGTCATAAGTAGGCTTTCTATAAGGTCCCCACACATCAATGTGAACTAGCTCAAAGAGTTTAAGTATTTTATTTTCGCTAACAGGAAACTTCAATCTACACCATTTAGCTAGAGGAAAATTATCATAACTGTGTTGAACACTTCTTTCTGAAAGATGCTTCAATGATTGGATCTTCTGCAATGCTCCAATTGATGCATATTCTAGTCTCATATGCCACAACTTTGCATCTACATTATCATTATTCTCAGCTACCACTGCATTTATTGTAGACCTTATTTTCTCCTTTAATATGTACAATCCTTCTTTTTCTTTACCAATCCCCAATATCTAGTCATTGGAGAGTCACTGAAATATGCAAAAGTCAGGGAAAAAGGAGACTCAACAAGAGAGTTCCCTAGTTAGTTTGGAGATGGACAGTAGACTGAACTTGAAGTCTGGTACATGTTGAACATTTTTTTGAATTTCACATGCTTCCAAAATATTTGTGTTCCCTGCTCCTTCAATTTTACATTTGTTACCCATTGGAACCTGCACTCCACTAGTATCACATTCTTTTGTTTTCTAATTGCAGTTAATAACTCCTTAATATGTGTAATATGATGAGTAGCTCCACTATCTACTATCCATTCATAGAGTTTACCTACTTTGGATAGCAATGAAGTGATACCTGCCATGTTAGAAATACAGTTTGAAGTTCCTGTTCTATCCAAGCTAGTTACCAAATCTTGATACCACTTATGACATTTGATGACCAGTAATCCTTCCTATAGTAGCAAAATCATCAAAACCTCTTCTCCTACTTATGGAGGAATTGGGAGCACTCTCATGTCTTCCTTCACTAGTAGATGTCTCAGCTTTCCTTTTAAAATTAATAGTTATAGCCGTGGAATAACGTCTGAAGTATTCAACTCCTTTTCTTTTGCTTTTGAAGTCAGTCGGATACCCAACTAACCTGTAACTATCCTCCCAAAAGTGACCTTTGAATCCACAGTGATCACAAATTGTTCCAGGAGGTGAAAACCTTTTTGTTTTGGGTGTACCCTAGAGTTCTTTCATATAACAAGGTCAATGCTTCTCTAGTCTTATTCACCACTCCTAATCCCCTTTTGATATCCTCTTGTGTTTCCATAACATATGCCTCGTTGACTGAAACTATATGTTTTCTAGCTAGGATGTTGCTCCTGATGCTACCAAAACTTTCATTCAATCCCATCAGGAATTGAAGTAGTCTTTGTGACTTCAAATGTCCTGCATAGGAAGAAGAGAGTCAACACATCAAATTTTGACCATAGTTCCATTAATTTCAAATAGTAGGAAGTAACTGTGTCATTACCTTGCTTCAAAGTTGCAATTTCAGACCACAAGTGGTAGGTCCTTATGAGATCTAATCTACAAAACCTTTTCTTGAAATCAAGCCAAATCTTCTATGCATTTGAAGGATGCATGATCCCTGGCTTCAATTCACGGGCATCTGTACTAGAAATCCATGACAATACAATTGTATTACACTCCTCCCACTATTCTTCAAATGCTCCTTTGTATGCTATTTTCGCACACGATCCATCAAAAAATCCAAGCTTTCCCTTCCCCTTAGTGCTAATTACATCGATCTACTTCACAGAGCATAGTTCTCTAGCCCTGTAAACTTTATTGGAATTAGAACAACTTTAGGAGCATCAGATACTTGGAGATATAGTGGATGATTGTGATATAGAGTGGTAACCTTATTCACCATAATTGAAGTCTATTTTGAAGCTTTATTCACAGCTTCTCTTCTATGTTTTCTATGCAAATCAGTTTCCTTATAATCTCCACTCTGATACAATGTCAAAAATTATCCAGCAATGCTGTGAATGGAACTCATGCAACATTGTTCAATACAACGAGAATCTATATGAAGAAGAAGGAATATATTTTGTATTGATTAATTAGAAAAGTCAATGCACCAGCCTTTATATACACAAATTTGTCAGGAACCTTTGGATCCCACTCTAACCAACTCTAACTGACCTTAACAGTTCAAGTAATCACCTATAATAACTTCTACATTGACAAAAAATATCCAGTTGTATAGCTCATTTAATTAACTAGTTTTAATAGTTACTCTCGTATAGGTCGGTTATGCTTCAAGGTCCACATAAGTGAGGTTTTAAATAATCCATATTATTCATCAAACACTTATGTGGCTTATATATATACTAAAAATTATGGGTGAATTTGCCATCATGTAGTGTAGACTCAATTCATAATTGTATATATTAATCTTTGTATAACAGTTTATACCTGGTGTTCAATAGTGTAATTTTTAGTCTTTCAAGTGATAATGATTTTCACTTTCAAAGTCTTGACATTTTATGTAAAAAAATTAAAATAGAAATTATTAACATGCAATAAGAAAGTGATATTTCTATAAGCATGTTGAACTTCTTTATACGAGGAAAAAACTGATATAGAAAAAGAGACAGGTTTTTTCTCATGAATAATTAAAACAAAAAGAGGAAAAATATTATATATAATTGTATTGGGTAAAGATATCCGAGGGGAATGAAAAGACAAAATCTCTCATGGTACGGTATCTCCAGAGTGCAAGGAGGCATTTCATGTTACGAAGAAGCTTTCCATCAGAACGTAGAGGATCGACAAAGCTTAGTGCGGGATCCAGAATTTTAGGAAGCGACTGGAAGGGAAGCAACTATGCTAGACTGTCGATTTTCTGGAGTAGCCTGACCTTGGAAAAGAGAGTTTAATTTCCATCAAGAATAAACATGCTGTGCCGGGTGACAGGAATCCTCTGAGGTCAGCCCTACGTGAACCTCATGAAATAACACCCCCACGTCCCGAAAGAACCAAGTAATGTAGAAGAAAAGGATAAGGGGACAAATACATTAGGACTGTCAAGAGCGCAGACACATAGTGTACATGCCTAGCCTAAGCTACAGAGACAGGTTGACACCGTTAATGGATAGGACACTTGGCGTTACCTTATTACTGATTATACTATTAGAGCTTCAGAGGGAGGACCTCCCTAATAGGCTTTTAGCCATACAATATAACCTATAAAGAAGGATTTAGTTTTTGTTGAAAGACATCTATCATCCCGCAATCGAATACATCCAATACAATACACTTTTACTTACTCTCCAAGATTTAGTCTTCTTATTTTTATCTCGTTGATCTAAAACTTTTGTTGGACAGATTTTGTCCCTCGAAGAACATCCTCAAGGGTTCCTTTGCACATATCCTTTCTTGTTTATAACTTTGTTTTGTTTTGCTTCTGTTTATGTTCATTAGCTTACTACTTAAATAGTTGATTCACTGGTAATGGATCTTAAAAATAACTTGTTCCGATGTGTACTCGTGGCATCATCTACAAATTCAACTATACCATTTTTAAGGTAAAGAATTTGGCACCTACCGAGGAGTCAGAGCAGTTACGTGTGGATCAAGTTTTTTCTGCTTTGCCAGTTTGGTTATCCATGTCTATCTTGAAATCAAAAAGAAGGACACAACAAGAAGAATGAGAGAAGGTGAAGATACTGAAGCAATTATGCTTGCAACAAACCTTTCAATGGACATGATGTGGGAGGTTGCTGTGCTGAAAGAGGAGGTTACAGACATTTAAAAAATGCTGAAGGGAATGTTGGCTCGGAAGAGAAATGTGAATTAACCTAGACTGAGCTTGGACTGGGTAATGACCAATTTGAAATATATAGGAGAGAGCTTGAAATGGAATTTGCTGAGATACACTCTTGGCTGGAGTGGAAGCCAAAAGCAAATATTGGAGCATATGTTGAAGGGTCAAATCTCGCTAGTATGGCCAACCCATTATGTCTCAGCATGAACTTAAAGGCACTAGTGAATGAGATCTCGAGATATGAGGAATGATGGAGAAGCATCGAGTAAAAATAGGAACCATCATCGAGGTTAAACCGATCATCCTATGCCAAGGATGACTCAATGAAAAGGTGGCAAGGGGCTTAACCCCAAACAAAGGGAAGTAATCTAAAGTTATCTTAAGATCCATTCGAATTGTTTCGCTTGGCTATCCCCTAATACTATAGGTGCCACCTCAGTAATAACTATCCATTAAGCAGAAGTTAGCCCAAGGGAACCTCTTGGAAAGTCGGGGTAATGTCCCATAACCTTTGTTAGGATGAGGTTAATGGGAGTAGCACAAGAAGATACCTGGATGTAAGATAGCAACTATAACATCCTTGGCCAAAAGATTGAGCCACTCTCCTCCTCTCGTGCACCAATCTTTATTCTAAGGAAGACTATGCTGGCTGGGAGACTTCAATTATGAGAATGATAATTTGTTCCTAAGCTTCTTTCAAGTCACACATCATCTGCGAGATATAACTACTAAACATGGCACAAGGTTCCTTGTTGGTTATGCAGTCACATTCATCCAGGGTACTATAATGACCTATTCCGTTATTATGGGTAAACCATTTGTGCAAATTTTTGGGTTAGAAAACATCCGGGTTTGGGAGTTTGAAATTTTGGGCTAGGCTAGTCTTGGACGGATTCTGAGTGAGGTATGGTCTAGGGAAATCTGAGTGAGGATTGGGTAAAGTATCTTATGTTGAGCTAGTTTACTTGTTAGCTAAGACATTGAGGAGTCCGCGAGACTCTTTTGAAGTAAATTGGGCGAGTAGAACTCTCGATATTAAAGTTGACGTGAAAGGGTTAGTTTGGAACATCAGGATTTGAGGTGTGTTGTAAAATGGGCACTTTTGGGGGATTTTCTTAGATTCTATTCTGTGTCAACTGCTATAGCAGTTGACACCATGCTACAACGATGACCGCTATAGCAGAGAAATTCCTGCTATAGCAAAAGTCAAAGTTGGTCTGTACTATAGAGGTCGAGTCCACTATGGTGGTGCCACTATAGCATTGTACGAACTGCTATAGTAGAATAACTCGTAGGTAATGTAGAAACTTCCCAATAAACATTCAAAAATTCTCAAGAATGTTTTGTGGAAGAGCATAGGCGTAAGGAGGTGATTTCTATTGATTTTCCACTAAACTCCATTGTAAAGGTAAGGATTTCGCTCCCCACTTCCGTATTTTTATTCCCAGACTTTAGAAACGATGATTTAGGGCTTGGAGGAAATCTTGGGTTGACCTAAGATGGTATAATCTAGTGGAAAGGAGGATTCTAGGGTGTAAAATTCTTGGGTTGTGATTATAATTGTTCAATAATGATTAAAATACCATTATTTGCTTAGGGTATCCCTTAAAATGATATCTTAGGGTGAATTAATGGTGGGAAAGCCCTGGGATGGGTGAACTGATCATGGGTTGGCCTGGGGATTAGGATTTGAGTATAATTCGAGTATTATAAGGCCATTTGGATTGATTGTAGTTATGTGTAATTATTTTTCCACCAAGGGCAAACAGAAGCTTCAGAGAACGAAAAGGCCCAGATCCAGTAGAGTTTTAAGGATACTCGAGGTAGGTGATGGTTATTGTTTTCCCAAATGCAATATGTGTTCATGTAACTGTAGCTTAGTATGGTATGTGCATTACATGCTTAGGGAATGGAATTATGAATGTCTAATTGTCCGGGTATCAGTCATGTGTAATGAACTTGGTTTTGTTGCTTATTGGTTTACAAGTGTGATTTTGTTCATTGTTTATTTTACTGTTGGATTTTGTATGACATTCGATTAGCTCGGGTACCACACCTGGTATGGGATACATATTGGTTGACTCGGGTACCATGCCTAGTACGATATACTTATCGGTTGGCTCAGGTACCACGCCTGGTATAAATTCTATAATAGTTAGGTTAGGTACCATGCCTGGTACAAGTTCTCTAATGGTTGGCTCAGGTACCACGCCTGGTGCGGGTTTATTTATACTTGTTGATTGTATTTGTTGATGGTTCCATGAGTGGACCAGGTTAATTATTGAAACTATGATTGGTGCATATTGGTCCATGAGAGGTCGGGTAGTCGTATTTAAATGTGGGATTGGTCCTTGTGTAGACTTGAATTGCATGTTAAACATTAGGTGTTGTTCTAGGGATCCTTGGTTGGTACAGGTTACTTAAAATGGTATATGCTTATTGTCATTGTATTTATTGTGGTGGTCGTTGAACCTAGTTCATGTGGTTGATGAGTTAGATGAAATACTAAGAGTCTGGAGTTATGTTGCTGGCTTGTTATTGAATGTTTGTACTGCTTTACTCAACCTTGGTTTATTATTCCTATATTTTTTGTTGGAGCCGGCCGATGATCCTACCAACACACTGTGGTTGTGTACTGATTCTGCACTTGCTTTCTTTTTTGTGAATACATGACGTATTCCAGCAGCTGCCACATGACCTCAATTGTAGTCCCGATGATTCTTGATTCCATGGGTGAGCTACTCTTTCTGCTACCATGGTTTCATCCAGTACATCTCTAGTCCATGGTTTTGGACTTAGACACTTTTATTTTGAGGTTGTATCCCTGAATTCTAGATGTTAGTAGATGTTTTGGTACATCGACTGTCAGATTCTAGGGGTATTTTTGTAGGATCTTATTTTATTAATATTTTGGATATGAATGCTAGTTTATTTTATTACAATTGGTTTTGAGCTTCTAGTTTTGCTAAGTGTTGAGTTGGGTTGTTGGTTCACTCATTCGAGGGTTTGGATGGGTGCCTGTCATGCCCCGAGACCAGACCCTGGAAGTAATAGGCAACCCAAATCAATGAAGGCCGAAGAAGACCCCTTAGCATGACATCATGGGCATTAAAAATAAGCTTTTGCGGAAAAAGGACCCATTTAAGAACATCATTTAAAACATAATTAAAAATTTACTAAGTGTTGGGAACAAAATGTTTAACCAATATCTACATAGGTCTACAAAGCATTTAACATGAGAATAAAATATCTATGCCGGGACATGACCCCGACAATACCATAGAACAGAAACCAAAGTCCAAAAATAGGGATTAAACAGCCTTCTGAAAGATTGAGGGCTCACCAAAAGCTGGACCTGTCTGAATGAGTCTAGTGCTGCACAGTACCACGAGAAGGTGTCTCGAAACCTACATCATAAAATGATGTAGCCTCCCAAAGATGGTAGTACGTGGAATGTAGTGGTACACAGAACAACCAAAATAGAGACAATATACATTATTTGAAAAGTTGGCATTTAAATACTTCCAATACAATAAATAATAAAGTATCGTAGTAAATTTCATAAGGAGAAAAACAACAGACTTTTTATACTTTACTTTTGAACTAGATGGTATCACCGACTTCCATATATATCACCACGGGATAATGTGGGTCCGACCAACACTCGATCAGCTAAGCCCCAACCCACGTTTGCCGCATGAATTAAGATATACATACATCATACATTAATTCCAACATAATCATCCTCGTAGAGGGAACAATAAGGTCGTCCAAGTTAGGTTCGAACCATTCCTATGTCGGCAAAACATAGGTTTCGGGTGTTGAGACATTCAAACTCACATCTTCTCGGATAACTATCTAATTCTTTTATAGCCCATATTATTACCATTTCTCAACATCATTAAACATCATTAAATAGCATAAATTCTGCTAGGGGCATAATCTGTTATTGGTATCATCATACCAAGACTTGCAATCCATATATTTCAGTAATATAGAACCCATAGGGTCTGTCAACAATTCATTATGCCCGTTCCGTAACATTCATATAGAAAACCATGATTTCTGTCTCAATCCATTTCATTCCTAAAGTTCGTTAGAATAGCAACATCTTTCGAAATCAGTAAATCATTTGGAAGACTTTTGTATATTAAGAAGAGCAAGTGAAAACCTTTCAATCCCTTTTTTTGAGTACCATTCATCATATAACCTTTAATATTTTCAAATTAAAGTTAGGGGATAACGATTTCATGAGTTTTCATCAAAGTTAGTAAAACCATATTTGTAACCCTAAGTTCATAATAAAAATTATATAAATGTATACCAATGGATTTGAAAATTATAACATTTATAAAATACTTTGAAAAGGAATCATCTGCGTACCTTTTAACGGAGAGAATTCTGAGGATCGCTTGAGTTTGACCATAGGAATCTTGAACCCTAGGTGTTCTTGCTTCTTGACTTGGAGAGGATGAGAGTAACGTATTTAGACTGAAGAAATCATGCCTTAGGGACTTAGGAAGCCCTCACTTGAAATCCCTAAGATTGATTGAAAAATTATTCTTTGATGTATTGGGGAAATAGAGAGGAGAGAAGTTATGTTGATAGTTGTGAAATCTGAGCGTATTAGGCTACAAGAAAGGTTAAAAGTAGTGGGTTGGGGTTAGGGATTATGGAAAGGACAAAATAGCCTTTTAAGAACATGAAAAAGGAAAAAGAAACATAATTGTTTTGGTGGAAATAGGTCAGGCGCGAGGCGCCATCAATGTACCAGTTTCAGCGTTCTGAAGTTTTATGTCTGGCGTGGGGTGCCTTCATCGCGCCATACTAATAGTTACTTGATAAAATGCTCATAACCTTTTACTCCGAACTTATATTGATTAGTGGTTAGTGACGTTGGAAAGAAAACTCGAAAACCTTTAATTTGGCAGGTTGTGGGTGATGTAACTCTTCGTATAATAGGAGGAATGGTCATTTGAATTTTGCCCTTGAATGAGCTTATACAAAAAACTTAACCGGTAGGGAACCTTTCAACTTAGCTTTGTGATAAAGGTTCCTTAGGACCTTAATTCACCTCCAACACTCTTCCCTCACATAGTAATTTACCATAACATCTAGGTACAATATAAAATTCTGGGTTCAGGTCTAATTACACGCGAAAAATGATTAGAATATTAGCTCAAAAGTTTGGAGTGTTACAATATCTCTCCCTTGGGATCATTCATCCTCGAATGATGGTTGTAACTAGAAGGAATTTTTTGTACCGATTGGAAGTAAATCCTTTTGGCTTTATGGAATAAGTACTGGCGAGTCTGAATTGAACTAATATGTGAAGCATCATACAAGCTATCAAGAGATGTCTGAGCACGAATTATGAGTGCAAGGAACTAGCATAGACACAATTCATTGTATGAGTAACATGAGTCCTCTGAATGAGAAATACCGGCATGGCCTGAGTATACTAGTCACCTGACATGGGTTCATGGAGTAAGAACATCACTACTCTCACCTCATATGCTACAATTGACATTCCCCCAACTTAGCATCCACTTTCAACTACAAAGCCTCCTCTGAGTACTACATATCATCGCTTACGACTAGAAATTTTTTCACATTGGCGCATATAGCTACTAAAGTCTACATCTAACATCTTGTGTTCACCCTGTTCAAGCCTAACTTGAAGGCATAAAGTGCTACATCTAATGTGATTCGCTCTTAGGTTTATCCTAATCTCATCTAATTCTACCTCTAGATTCACCCTCCAAGCATACTACTCCCCCTTATTACCTTAATAATTCAAGCTCAAGCTTTGGCAAGAAGTCACTTGTCACACAATGCAACCACTCTCAAGTATTCATCACCACATCCCAGCCTATCACTATATTTCCCTTTTCGGCTCCTTTGTAGCTAAAACCATCAAAGAATTAGCATGGCCCTACAATAAACAACTCTCGATCATCTACAAGGGGACACACTATATATTCTCATCCACACTTTACAACTTAGGTGACATAATCACACCGTAGACACCACTTAAAAAAGGAACATCTACTACCTTCTATCTAGGCCACTACTTAGCTTTCTCTACTGACACTTGCCCTAATATAAGCTAAATATTACTGAAGAAATAGATTGAGAGCATGAACTGCATTATATGCAAATAGAGGTCTAACTCTTGACCATAAACAGGGAGTATGAACCGAACACCTTTAACATGAGCATGAGAATTTGGGATACATGGATGTTGTTCAATATAGACTCATACTTAGCGTGACCTTGTCACTCAACATGAGATCTGGGGAATCTGGTGCGACGGGCATGGGTACTTTATATTCTAAACACACCAAATATGAACTGAGGGTTGTTCTGAGCATAGACATGCAATAACCATCCATAACTATCAAAGGTGGACGTACACAAGGCTTAGATAAAGGACATTGTAAGCATGAATCTTTCAAGAAGTCTGATCTGAGTATGTACATGATATAACATGATTTCAATAGTCATTTTGGGCATATCATGAAGCTTGAGTTTATAGGACTAAGCATAATGTGAGATACGGGTTCCTAGATCATGAGCATCATAACATAGAACCTAGATCCCCAGAATCTTAGAGGAAAATTTACATCGCTGAGAGACACTATCACTTCTGATTCAAGGGACAAAGCATGGACAAGAGATTAGAAATTTTGGTCCTCAGATATAGGCATGGTTCAAAGGCATAATACATGGGTAGAATGCCCTCTTAAGCTAACGTATAAGGAGTATGCTAGAATAAAAATGGGTCACTATGGGATGCATCATAACTCTCTTCTGAAACTCATCACCACTAGAAACTTAAGACTTTTCTTGGTTAGCCACCTCATCATCTCCCTCTTAGCACAAAAGTCAATATCTTAGGCTTGCAGACCTATTCTGTGAAAAGATCTGTAGGTACAACACTCGGTGCCATGGGGTATCACTATACACATGAATGCTAATCTCACCCAAATATTACATTTGGAGAAATACCAACTCCTTTCTAGGCTATTCCTTTCAGAGACACTACTCTTAACTTACTCTAACCTTTATATCCACAACATTAAAACTTAACTCTCTTGGTCGCACACATCCACACTCTCTAACACTTAAAAATAATGTATTCCCCACTCCTTAGTCTACTAGCATTAAACCTTTAATCTCATATCTTCCAATTTAACAAAATTTTAAAATTATACCAAGGGACTCAACAATGCCCCTTTAGATCTATAATTCCCTCAATTCCATTCCAAGGAACACCAAATAATAACTACTTATCCTCTTCCATATAAAGCAACTCAAGAATACTAACTAGGTACCCATAGCACTTATAAATTTAAAACTGAGTACACCTTGTTCCTACTAACCTAAGGCCCATATCCATCTAATGACTTCACTACAATTCACTATTTCAACACTAAACCTCCTATAAATCATGCTTATACATTCAAACCCCCCATAAGTTATCAACCTAATCTCTCACACACACCACGTCAAGCCTACTAGATATATCTCATAATGGTAACATTATCACCCCAACTATCATTCTTATGACCTCGGCGACCATCCATGATTCCAACTTAGTGTCCAGCACTAGGTAAATTTAACATCACAATCTAGCATACTGTTCATGCTTACAACTATTAGATAAAAATCAAGAAGCACTAATCAACCAAAACTTTGACAGAATGGTCGATCTTAATCTTACAATATAACCCATTACAGTACATTGGCACATCCTCCTTTCTCACATCACATCTACTTACCCATGCATACATTTAAATTATCTTCAAAGTTTCATAAACATCATTAAGTCTCTCTCTTCAAATTTCCCCAAATTAAAGCCCAAATTTACAAACTCATAATCACTCTATCCTTATATCCACAACCTATAATTGGTCTATACTACTACAATAGCAAGTCACCATAAGCGCCTTTCCTATTTTGAATAAGTCAAAAGAACATCTTAACTAACCACTCTACTTCTACAAATCTCCATAAAATTTGCAAATCTTACTACACGAGAACCCACACCATACATGCATACCACCTCAATTCACTCACTTAGTAGGTACAAAACTCTAGCTACATTTTCGATCTCTTACGTCCTGCATCTCCGACTTCTAAACTCATGACTCCCTATATCATTGGTCTTGGGATTATCTCACTACTCATCTCATAATACCCTAATTATACTTTTTCTCGAGTAGAATACTCTCCAACACTCATATGGATACCTTTCCCCCTGAGCGTGATAGCTGCAACTAAGTTTTGAAAGGGTCTGAAAACATGTCTCACCCTGGCTCAAAAATATAATTCATGAAAATAGGGGTTTACACTTAGAACCAATGAATTTTGATGCACTAATGGACTCCTCTAAAGTCCTTGTGCAGTTTCATAACCTTTTGGATGGCTCAACCAGATAGTATTACAATTGTAAGAAGTCTGAGCTTTGTACTTCTATCACCTCAAAGGTAAGGCGTAGTCAGCAGAGTTAGAGCAGAGTAGAAATCTGGATAAGTTTCTTATGAACAACACTTTTGCATGATCTAGAGTATGAAAGAATGAGAAACATTTCCTAGATTCCTTGTAGCCTCCTGATTATAAGCGTGGTGCACAACACGCCCATAAGTAAGACTCTACTCAATACGGCTTCGTAGACACCCTAGGACTATGAACCATGCTGTAATACCAAGTTTGTCACGCCTCAAGACCAGGCCCTAGATATAATGGGCAACCCAAACTAATGAAGGCCCTAGAAGACCCTTTAGCATGACATCATGAGCATTAAAAATAAGCTTTTGCAAAAAAAGGACCCATTTAAGAATATCATTTAAAACATAATTAAAAACTTACCAGGTGTTGGAAACAAAATATTTAACAAATATCAACATAGGTCTACGAAGACTTTAAGATAAGAATAAAATATCTATGACAGGATATGACCCTGATAATACCATAGAACAGAAATCAAGTCCAAAAATAGGGATTTGAACCACTTTACAAATGATGGAAGGCTCACCAAAAGCTGGACCTATCTGAATGAGTCTAGTGCTGCACAGTACTGCGAGAAGGTGTCTTGGAACCTACATAATAAAACTATGTAGCTACTTGAAATTGGTTAGTATGTGAAATGTAGTGGTACACAGAAAAACCAAAATAGATATAATATACATTATCTAAAAAGTTCGTATTTAAATACTTCCAATACAATAAATAATAAAGTATCCATAGTAAATTTCATAAGGAGAAAAACAACAGACTTTTTGTCCTTTACTTTTGAACTATATGATATCACCGACTTTCATATATATCACTACGGGCTAATGTGGGTCCAACTAATGCTTGATCGGCTAAGCCCCAACCTATGTTTTCTGCATGAGTCAAGATATACATACATCATATATTAATTCTAACATAATCATCCTCGTAGAGGGAAAAATAAGGTCATCCAAGTCAGGTTCGAACCATCTCTATGTCAGCAAAATATAGGTTTCGGGTGTTGATACGTTCACACTCACACCTTCTCGTATAACCATCTAATTATCTTATAGCACATATTATTACAATTTCTCAACATCATTAAACATCATTCAATAGCATAAATTCTATTAGGGGCATAATCCGTTATTGGTATTTTCATACCAAGACTTGTAAGCCATACATTTCATAAATATAGAACCCATAGGGTCTGTTAATAATTTATTATGCCCATTCCATAACATTCATAAAGAAAACCATGATTTCTATCTCAATCCATTTCATTCGTAAAGTCTGTTAGAATAGTAACATCTTTCAAAATCAGTAAATTATTTGGAAGACTTTTGGATATTAAGAAGAACAAGTGAAAACCTTTTAATCCACCTTTTTGAGTACCATTCATCATATAACCTTTAGTATTTTCAAATTAAAGTTAGGGGATAACGAGTTCATGAGTTTTCATCAAAGTTAGTTAAACCATACTTGTAACTCTAAGTTCATAATAAAAATCATATAAATGTATAAAAAAGGGTTTGAAAACCATAACGTTTATAAAATACTTTGAAAAGGAATCATTCTGCGTACCTTTTGATGGAGAAAATTTTGAGAATTGCTTGATTTTGACCATAGGAACCTTGAACCCTAGGTGTTCTTGCTTTTTGACTTGGAGAGTATGAGAGTAACGTGTTTAGACTAAAGAAGTCATGCCTTAGGGACTTAGGAATCCCTCACTTGAAATTCGTAAGATTTCTTGAAAAATTATTCTTTGATGTATTGGGGAAATAGAGAGGAGAGAAATTATGTTGATAGTTGTGAAATCTGAGTGTATTAGGCTATAAGAAAGGTTTAAACTCATGGGTTGGGGTTAGGATTATAGAAAGGATGAAAATACCCTTTTAAGAACGTGAAAAAGGAAAAACAAACGTATTTTTTTTGCTGGAAATAGTTCGGGCGTGAGGCGCCATCAATGCACAAGTTTCAACATTCTAAAGTTTTATGTCTGGCATGGGGCACCATCATCGCGCTAGACTGATAGTTATTTGATAAAACAATCATAACCTTTTACTCTTAACTTGTATTGATGAGAAGTTAGTGGCATTGGAAAGAAGACTCAAAAACCTTTAATTTGACAGGTTGTGGGCAATGTAACTCTTCATATAATAGGAGGAAAGGTCATTTGAAGTTGACCCTTGAATGAGCTTATACAAAAACTTAATCGGTAGAGAACCTTTCAACTTAGCTTTGTGATAAAGGTTCCTAAGGACCTTAATTCACCTCCAACACTCTTCCTGCACATAGTAATTGACCATAACATCTAGGTACAATATAATATTCTGGGTTCAGGTCTAATTACATACGTAAAATGATTAGAATCTTAGCTTAAAAGTTTGGGGGTGTTACAGTGCCACTCACAACGGTTTAGATTTTGACAAACATGGTATCAGTGCCATAGGTTCATTTATCTTATCATACCAGAATGAGTCTAGTAGTGTCTTAAAGTATGGTACAGAGATTTCTGTACTTTTCTTCGAAAGGCTATTGGACTTTAGGAAACTATCCCTTCTTTCTTCCTTCGGGCTATAACTTGATTCCAATTGGTATCTGGTGATACAAATTGGTATCTAACTACCTTCACTCTTTCATTCGGATATGTTTGATACAAGTCATAACAGAGAGAGTGCAGCATCCCTAGTGGTGAAACCAGCAGCCAGAGGGCGAGAAAAGGGCAGGGGTAGGGGCAGAGGCATAGAAAGAGCAACACTCGACATGGCTGGAGCTTAGGTAGTGGCAGGGCTAAGGGCAGTGACCCCTCCCCCACCCCAAGATCCTTTTGAGAAGGAGGTTGAGGTTGTACTTGAGGAGGGCGCAGAACAGGAGGAGGTGGCACCAGCTAGAGGTGTAGGCCTTTACCCTATATCGCCCGAGGTGTTTCAGCAGTTGTCGGCATTTCTGAGTGGGCTGGAAGGTACTGGAGCCACCCCTTCTGGTATAGTAGATCAGGTTCTGAGAACTCAACCAGCTATTGTAGTGTCTCCCAGAATAGATGCAGTATCAGGTACTGATGATCTTTTTCATTCGATGCTAGGCTCAGTTTATGACCGAAATCGAGCATGAGATGTCGACAAAATTCTTGAAACTAAAACCTCTAACATTTTAGGGTACAGAGAAAGAGGATGCCGTTGAGTTTATTCTGGACTGCTATGAGAGGCTTCAGAAGTTGGACATTGTGCAATATCATGGGGTAGAGTCTGTCACTTTTCAGCTTCAGGGTGATGCCAAGCAGTGATGGAGAGCTCATGCAAAGTTTTGGCCATCAGCTTTGTCTCCAATGACTTGGGCAGAGTTTCATGCCCTGTTCTTGGAGAAATATGTGCCTCACACTTTGAGGGATCACAAAAAGGATGAGTTTCTAGCCCTTGAGAAGGGTAACATGTCTGTTTCAGCCTATGAGGCTAAATTTTATGCGTTGTCATATTATGCTTCCCAGTTTCTGGGTATTGAGGAGGAGAGGATTTATCTGTATGTGAAGGGCCTAAATACTGAGTTGTAGGTGTTGTCTATGAATATTACCTCGGCAGGGAAGAGGTTTAACAAGGTGACTGATTATGTGAAGAAAGTAAAGGGTTCAGACAGGTTGGGCAGGCTTTGGTGTTAGCCAAGAAGTCTCGAAATGAAGGTCATTTCAGTGGTTCTTACTCTAGGGGTCACAACCATCAATTGTATTCTGCTCATCCTATTCAGTCAACCTTTCCAGCTTTTGCAGGTGGTCGCCCAGGAGTCAGTCAACAGTTTTTAGCTCCTAGGGGCCAGAGGGCTTCTTATACTTCTACTAGCATGCCTACTCTTGACCATGGATGTTTTCATTAAGGAGATTTGGGTTACTTCAAGAAGGAGTGCCCTCATAGGCAGGCAGGAAACCAGACTCAACAGTAGACCAGGGCTGTGGTTTTGGCAAGTGGAGGTGGAAATAACAGAGGTCGTCCACAGGGTGGGCGAGGTAATTTTCAGGGAGGCCATGGGAACAAGGGAAATAGTGGCGCAGGTAGAGGAATAGCGCAACCAGCTAGAGAGGTTGCTTAGATTGATGATAGGGCCTATTGTTATGCATTCCTAGGGAAGTCTGAGGCTGAAGCATCAAATACCGTGATAATAGGTACAATTCTAGTCCCTAACTGGGTGGCTTTTATATTGTTTGACCCAGGTTCTACTTATTCATATGTCTCTGTGAAATTTTCTTTAGGTTTAGATTTGGTTTGTGATGTCCTGGATTCCCTTATTCATTTTTCTTCCCCAGTTGGGGAGTCTATGGTAGTAACCCATGTATATCGTATTTGTCCTATAGTTTTTGTGTATTTTTTCAAACTTGGGTAGATTTGGTTATTCTAGACATGATGGATTTTGATTTCATCATAGGAATGACCTAGTTGTGCCCATACGATGTTGTGTTGAATTGTAATGCTAAGACTGTGACTCTAGAGATTCTGGGTAAGGATAGACTAGAGTGGGAAGGTGTGTACAGGCCTAAGCCGGCGAAGATTATATCCTTTAATCGGGCTAGGAAGTTAGTGGGAAAAGGTTGTTTGGCCTTCTTGGCTCATTTACGGGATGTTAGTGTGGAGTCCTTTTTGATTGAGTCAGTTTCATTGGTTTTTCAGTTTCAGGAGGTGTTTTTGACTGATTTGCCTAGCATGCCTCTGGATAGAGACATTAACTTCTATATAGATTTGGAGTCGGGCACTCACCTAATCTCTATTCCTCCTTATCATATGGCTTTGGCAGAGTAGAGGAAATATAAGACTCAGCTTCAGGAACTCTTAGAGAAGGGCCTTATTCATCCTAGTGCTTCACCTTGGGGTGCTATCGTATTGTTTGTGAAGAAGAAAGATGGTAGTATAAGGATGTGTATAGACTACATGTAACTGAAAAAACTTACCATCCAAAATAAGTATCCCTTACCCCGCATCGATGACCTTTTCGACCAGTTGTAGGGTGCTTTTGTGTTTTCAAAAATTGACTTGAGGTCAGGGTACCATCAACTAAATATTTGTCTAAGGATATACCTAAGATAGTATTCCAAACTCTGTATGGGGATTATGACATCCTGGTAATGTCATTTGGGTTGACCAATGCACCAGCAGTATTCATGAATTTGATGAATGGTTTCTTCAAGTCGTATCTGGACTCCTTTGTGATTGTGTTTATAGATAATTTCCCAATTTACTCCAAGAGTAAGGAAGAGCATGCAGAGTATCTTTGCATTATTTTGGGGATATTGAGGCATCAAAAATTGTATACCAAGTTTTCAAAGTGTGAATTCTGGTTGTTTTTGGTCACCTTCTTAGGGCATGTGGTTTCAGAAAAGGGGGTAATGGTGGATCCCTAAAAGATCGAGGTAGTTAAGAGTTGGATCCGACCTAGATTTGTGACCGAGGTTAGGAGTTTTGTGGGGATTGCAAGCTACTATCGCAGGTTTGTCAAGAACTTTACTTCCATTGCTACTCACTTGATAAGGTTGACTCAGAAGGAGGTACCTTTTATTTTGTCTGACAAGTGTGTAGAGAGCTTTCCAAAAGCTTAAGACACTTCTGACTACAACCCCATCCTATCATTGCCGGTTGAAGGTAAAGATTTTATTGTGTTTTGTGATGCTTCACATTCGAGTTTGGGTGCTGTGTTGATGCAGGATAAGAATGTTATAGCTTATGCTTCAAGGAAGTTGAATCACCATGAGAAGAATTACCCAACCCATAATTTGGAGTTGACAGCGGTGGTCTTTGCGCTAAAGATTTGGAGACACTACCTTTATGTTGTCAAGTGTGAAGTATTCACAAACCATCATAACCTGCATCATATGTTTACCCAAAGGGATTTGAATCTGATATAGAGGAGGTGGATGGAATTGTTGAAGGATTATGATGTGACCATCCAGTATCATCCAGGCAAGGCTAATATGGTAGCAGACGCATTGAGTCGGAAAGCGATTAGTATGGGTAATTTGGCTTGTTTGGGTGTGTCCAAATGACTCTTGGCTAGGGAGATTTAGGCTCTAGAATCTATGTTCATGCAGTTGGGCATCTCAGAACAGGGTGGGGTGTTGGCCAGTATTGAGGTTAAACCCCCGTTTATAGAGAAAATTAAAGCCAAATAGTTTTAGGATGCACAATTGAATAAGATTCAGAGCAAGGTAGTGTCCGGAGAGTCTGGGGATGCCACATTGGATGTTGGTGGGGTGATGAGTTTTATAGGGAGGATTTGTATCCCTCGGGTTGATGACTTGATTCAGAATGTGTTGGCAGAGGCTCATAGTTCACAATATTCCATTCATTCGGGTGTAACAAAAATGTACCGGGACTTGAGGTGACTTTATTGGTGGCTTAGGATGAAGAGGGACATCGCCGACTATGTGTCTAAGTGTCAGAATTTTAGAAGGTTAAGTATGAGCACCAGAGGCCTGTGGGATTGCTTCAGAGGATGCCAATTCTCGAGTGGAAGTGGGAAAGGATAGCCATGGATTTTATGGTGGGTCTACCTAAGACCTTGGGGAAGTATGACTCCATTTGGGTTATCGTGGACAGGCTGACCAAGTTAGTTCATTTCATTCTGGTCAGGGTGGATTATAACTCACAGTAGTTGGCCAAGATTTATGTTAAGGAAATTGAGAGATTACATGGGGTGCCACTCTCTATAATTTCAGACAGAGGTACCTAATTTACTTCCAAGTTCTGGGGAAAGTTTCACGAAGAGTTAGGCACCCAACTCACTTTCAACACAACTTTGCATCCTCAAACAAACAGTCAGTTGTAGAGGATAATTCAGGTACTAGAGGACATGCTGAGAGCATGTGTAATCGACTTTGGGGGTCATTGGGACCAGTTCCTACCATTGTATGAGTTCTCATACAACAACAACTATCACTCCAGTATCGACATAGCATCATTTGAAGCACTTTATGGGAGAGGATATAGATCACCCATAGGGTGGTTTGAGGCAGGCGATGTGAAACCTTTCTACGTGGACTTGGTGAGGGAAGCTAAGGAAACAGTAAGGGGAATTCAAACCATGTGGCTAGCATCCCAAAGCAGGCAGAAAGAGTATGCAAATTGCAAAGTAATGGACATGTCTTTTCAGGTTGGTGAACAAGTGTTGTTTAAAGTGTCACCAATGAAAGGGGTAATGCGATTTGACAAGAAGGGTAAGCTTAGCCCTTGGTATATTGGTCCATTCAAGATTCTCGGGATTGTAGGGCCGGTGGCATATAGGTTAGCACTGCCACCCAGTTTATCCAAAGTCCACCTAGTCTTCCATATATCCATGCTAAAGTAATACCATAGGGATGGGGAATACATTATCAAGTGGGATTTGATCTTGCAAGACAAGGATCTTCATTACAAAGGGGAGTAGATTGCTATTCTTGATCGGGATATTCAAAATTGAGGACAAAGAAAATCAGATCGGTAAAAGATCAATGGAAGCATTGTCCAATTGAGGAAGCCACTTGAGAAACTGAGAAGGACATGGGGGACAAGTACTCTCACTTATTTGAGGATTCAGGTACTACACTTTCCCTCTTTTAGCTCATCTTTTTTGGGTTTAATTATTTTGGGATGAATGATGGGTAAATTGATATCTGTTATAATCACCTATTCCATCGTTATGGGTAAACCATTTGCGCAAAGTTTTGGGTTAGAAAACTTTCGAGTTTGGGAGTTGGAAATTTTAGGCTAGCCTAGTCTCGAATGGATTCTAAGCGAGGTATGGTCTAGGGAAATCTGTGTGAGGATTAGGTAAAGTATCTTATGTTGAGCTAGTTTTTCCATTAGCTGAGACATTAAGTAGTCCGGGAGACTTTTTGGAAGTGAATTCGGGTGAGTAGAACTCCTGATATCAAAGTTGATGTGTAAGGGTTGGTTTGGAACGTCAAAATTTGAGGTGTGTTGTAAAATAGGCTCTTTTGGAGGATTTTCCACGATTCTATTCCATGTTAACTGCTATACTAGTTGACACCGCACTACAACAATGACTTCTATAGCAGAGAAATTCTCACTATAGCTGAGGTCAAAGTCAATCAGCACCGCCTTAGCGCTCGAGTTCGCTACAGCGGCGCTGCTATAGCAGTTTACGGACCACTATAGCAGAATAAGTCACAGTTAATGTAGAAACTTCTTTAAAAATGTTCGAAAATTCTCAAGAATATTTTGGTGAAGGGCATAAACAAAGGGAGGCGATTTCTACTGGTTTTTCACCAAACTCTATCAAAAAGGTAAGGATTTTGCTCCCCACTTCAGTATTTCAATTCCCAGACCTTAGAAACGATGAATTCGGGCTTGGGGGAAAGCTTGGGTTGACTTAAGATGGTAGAATCCACTGGAAAAGAGCATTTTAGGGTGTAAAATTCTTGGGTTGTGATTATAATTGTTCAATTATGATTAAAACACCATTATTTGCTTAAGGTATCCATTAAAATTATAGCTTCGGGTGAATTAATGGTGGGAAAGCCCCAGGATGGGTGGAATAATCATAGGTTGGCCTGGGACTAGGATTTGAGTATAATCCAGTAGAGCTTTCAAGATACTCGAGGTAGGTGATGGTTATTATTTTTCCAAATGCAATATGTATTCATGTAACTGTAGCTTAGTATGGTATATGCATTCCATGCTTAGGGAATGGAATTATGAATGTCTAATTGTCCAAGTGTCAGTCATGTGAAATGAACTTGGTTTTGTTGCTTGTTAGTTTACAAGTGTGATTTTATTCATTGTTTGTTGACTGTTAGATTTTGTATGACATTTGGTTGGCTCATGTACCATGCGTGGTACTGGGTATATATTGGTTGGCTTAGGTACCACGCCTAGTATGAGATACTTATCAGTTGGCTCAGGTACCATTCCTGGTATAGGTTCTATAATGGTTAGCTCGGGTACCATGCTTGGTACAGGTTCTCTAATGATTGGCTCTGGTACCACACCTGGTATGAGTTTATTTATACTTGTTGATTGTATTTATTGATGGTTCCATGAGTGGACCAGATTAATTGTTGAAACTGTGATTATTGCATATTGGTCCATGAGAGGCCGAGTAGTCATATTTAAATGTGGGGTTAGTCCTTGTATAGATTGAGAATTGTATGTTAAACACTTAGGTGTTGTTCTAGAGATCCTTGGTTAGTCTGAGTTACTTAAAATGGTATATGCTTATTGTTATTGTATTTGTTGTAGTGGTCATTGAACCTGTTTCATGTGGTTGGTAAGTTAGATGAAAGACTAAGAGTCTAGGGTTATGTTGTTGGCTTGTTATTGAATGTTTGTACTGCTTTATTCAGTCTTGGTTTATTGGTCGTATATTTTTAATTGGAGCTGGTCGATGATCCTACCAGTACACTGTGATTGTGTACTGATTCTGCACTTATTTTTTTATGAGTACAAGACATGTTCCGGCGGCTGCTACGCGACCTCAATTGTAGTCCTGACGATTCTAGATTCCAAGGGTGAGCTACACTTTCGGCTATCATGCTTTCATCCAGTACATCTCTAGTCCATTATTTTTGACTTACACTCTTTTGGTTTGGGATTGCATCCCCACATTCTAGACGTTAGTAGATATTTTGGTACAACGACTTTCAGATTCTAGAGGTATTTTTGCAGGATCTTATTTTATTATTATTTTGGATATGAATGCTAGTGTATTTTTATACAATTGGTTTTGAGCTGCTAATTTTGCTAAGTGTTGAGTTGGGTTATTGGTTCACTCATCCAAGGATTTGGGTGGGTTCCACTCATAGCGGTTTGGGTCATGACAGGTAGTTTAGTCCATCATATCCTTTTTGGTAGTAGATCTCCCATTTCTCAGTGGCACCCTAAAGGTGGCAAACATAGTTGTCAATAGAAACTCATAAGCTAGGCCATGAGAACTAGTGAAGGGTTAGTAATCCTCTCTATGTGTTTGATTGTGAGAGCATGGAGGTTGACATATTCCTCTGAATCTCAGGAATTCATAATCCCCCAGTTCCTATAACTATCCCCATATCTCTGTTCATCTCTTGACAATATTTCCTTGTGAACTACTTCAAACAACAACTTGTGAAATGCTTTCATCTCCCCCTTCCTAACCTTGTTGGGCTTATTTTTTTGTGAGAACTTCCTTATTAGAAAACATTCATCATCCTTTTACCACTCATACACATCCACAAAATTTTTTCTAATGAGATGGGATGACCCTTACGAACAAAATTTGTCCAATAGAGTTTGAATGATAGGATTATTTATGATCTCATGATCTATCACTCTCCCCTTTAGGACATCCTTAGTCCCATAGTACTGCTCCTTCCCCATATCTAATTTTTTTTCATATGTCTATGTACCTTTGAGGGACTAGGGTCTTGGTCTCTCTGCTCTTTACCCTTTGATGTCTAATGTCACTTTCTAGACTTCATAGCAGATTCTAAGTCATCCTATCTTTTTTTTTGGTAAAAAGGTTAGAGGCTGGTGTAGTTGATTCTGGAGGGGTATGTTTGGTAGGTTTCTTGGTGGCTTAGAGCTCGTGGGCAATGTGTTTCTTGTAGTCTCTAGCAAGAATGGAATGAAGTGGTTAGAGGCTGGTGTAGTTGATTCTGGGATAGTATGTTTGGTAGGTTTCTTGGTGGCTTAGAGCTCGTGGACAATGTGTTTTTTGTAGTCTCTGGCGTGAATAAAATGAAGTCTGGAAGATTTTGTATGGAGTAGAATATCATTATCACTGTTAAGAGAGATGGTAGATATGGAGATGATGGGGGATGTTGGTGCTTGTTCCCCCGAGAGGTTGACAGAGAGTCTTCCTTATGGGAGTAGTCCATGAGCGAAGTAGAGAGGAAAGGTCTAGGGTTAGGATAGATGAGATAGGGATGGTGGGAGAAGCAAGGTTTAAGGTGTCTATTAGAGGGAGTGGTGTTGTTGATGGAGGGGAGCTAGATATGGATGCCATTGAAGAGGACTTATAGATGATTTTTTTGTTGGAGTTGATCTACTTTAGGAAAGGGAGATGGAGAGTTTGTGTGGGAAAGGGGGTTTGAGGGTTGAGGATTGGTTTTGAAGTGACAATTAAGAGAGTCCTTTTTTTTTTCTTTAAAAGATTAGTTTTGTTGTTCCCGCCTATGGGAATTTGAAGGGACTGAAGTATGTGGACCAAGTTCATTTATAACACTTGCAACATTTGTAAGACATATATCACTCATTTGCAAAGAATGTGCGTACCTGAGAACCTTCTATCCTGGAGAACCAGGTTCCTGTGATGATCCCCTATGCTTTCTGGTGGTTATCTTGATGAGAAAATAAGGGTAATTTATCATACCTTTGCATCAATTTCCTATCATTGTTGTAGGTGAATACCTGTACCTGTAACAATACAAGACCGAGTCAACATTTGTTCATTCTCCAAAGTAGTTCATACATTCAATGAGACACCCTCTCTAGCTAATTATTTGGGGGTGTCATGGCCCAAGTGTTCAGAGTTGATTGATAAGTCCAAGGGCTAGGCAATTTTTTTTGAATGGTTCTCTGCCTAGAGTCTTAGTGAAAATTGTTGACACCTAATTTTGGCTCATCTTTTTCTTTCAATTAATTTTTCTACGCTTCTTAGTCCTGAATAATTTACTAAAATAAGTTCTCCTGTTTTAACACTAATTTCAATTAATTCTGGAAAATTATTACCTCTACGTTATTTTTAAATACTTAAATTAAATATGATTAGTTACTTTTTATATTAAAATTACACGAGAACATTTTTTGATACAAAAATCAATATTTTTTAATTTTAAACTCTATTATTATAACTCTAATTTAACCATTTTACTACATTTTTATGGAAAATTTATTTCTTTTAGATTTAATATAAATACATATATTAAATCTTTTGAAAGATTAATTAGGACAAAAGATGTATTTTAAAATTAATTTAGCAGAAAAGAAAGTAAAAGGTTCAGATTTCCCCACATACTAGTTTTGCTATTGCACAGATAAAGAAGGAAGTAATAGAGAGAATATGTATATCTAAGAGGGATAGACGATGTCAATATTGGATAGCTCGAATTTTTACTTAGTTTTGGTACTGCTGATTCCTGAGGTCTAGGTAATTCATTGCAATCTTCCTAGAAGGGAGTAATGGACTACTAGAAGCTCTTACTTTGTATTGTTTATTGGTAGTAATAGTAATAGTTCACAGTTTATTACTAAAAAAAGAGTTCGGATTTGATTCAAGTCAAAAATTAGTGTATTTGGGTTATTTCAATTCAGTAGCCCAATATATTATCAATTTTAGCCCAAAATAATGGCCCACAATTCGCTCAAACCTGACCCAAAAAGCCAAATTCATTAGTTAAATTCATGTACTTAGCAATCCTTGTGATACTTTTTTGGGTAACTTACGTAAAACATACATCTTTTGGAGCTAATTACCCTTTTTCCCACCTCAATACCGCCGAGATACATCCCTCACCTTGGGATACATTACCTCACCTCAGAATACATCACCTAGCCTCAGGATACATCCTCAAACTACTCGGATACATCCTAATCTCATCGGATACATCCCAAACCACTCGTATACATCAACATTCTTTGGTTTTACCTCTGATACATCGGCATCCCGCATGTATCAGAGGGCGATGTATCCTGAGTGGAGGCGATGTATCCCGACCTGAGGTAATGTATCTGAGTGATTTTTTAATTAACATGTGGTATATTAAATAATTAAAATAAAGTAGTGGGAGAGTTAGTAAATATGGTAAGAAGGTATGTCTCTTTAGGTAGTTTACCCTACTTTTTTTCACCAATCCAAGAATGTCACGTTAGCCAAATGAGAGAAACAAAATCCATGTGCTATTCTCCTCTTAGAATAAGTACACTTAATCTTGATCTTTGAATCACTTGATCCAAGAGTTGTCATATTTTCTGGATTATATACATATATATATAGAGAGAGAGAGAGAAGAGAAAACCCTAATTAAATCTCAGTCGTTGGATCTTTCTAGCCCAACGGCCCACACACACTTTTCCATTTTAAACAAAACATCCCAACCCAAAAACCTTCTTTCTCCAAAAAAACAAAATGCCACTCCTCTCTTCTCTTTCCACTCATCTCCTTTATGCCATTTCTGCTCTGCGCCAATTCCACCAACGAGATTCTCACTTTTGTTTCCTATTTTTAGTCCTCCATCCCACCATGCCAAAGCTATGCCCAGACCCCAAATTGATGAATCATATGTGCTGCAATGTTTTCTATTTATTAAAAGCTTTAAAACGAGTTCAAATCTGCGATTTGAAGTCCGTTGAACATCAATGAAGGTCTAGAAAGGTAATCTTTTCAAAATTTTCATTCCTACTTTTTTTTTTCAATTTTCACCTCTGCTTTTAGTCATTTTCTTGTCAAATTTTTGGTTCAAATCCGGACTTAGAGGTCTCTTTCATCCCTAAAAATGATCAACTCACATTCAAAAAACAAGTTTGCTAGAAAATTTGTCTGCTCTCTTCTAGTTTTTTCTTGTGTTCTTTTCTACTATTTTCTCATTATCTTTAGGCTTGTTTCAATTTGTTCTTGAGTTTGGAGTTGGAGTTTGAGTTTGAATCCTCGAAGAGAAAACCCCAGTCCTCTGCCCCAAAGAATGTCAGTGGTCTTTCTCTTATTTCTATTCAATTTTGTGAATAGTTTGCTACTGTGTGTATCGCAAGAAACAATTATTACTCTCTTTGTTTTGTGTTTTTTGAATGTAGAATAGGTATTCAAAATGTCTCTTAAAATTCTTTCAAACTCCAAATCGGAATTATTCTCATGTTCATTTTACTTGTATCCATGTCTTTGATTTGAATTTTTTTATGTCGGCAGTGAATCACGTCAAACTCGAATGATGAATATTTGTTAAAATGCTTGTGTAAATATATTTATTCATGACGAGATTTCATTAATAGATGTATGCATCATGCTTGGTTTCTTTTATATTATTTGTTAGCATGTTCCTGCTCACTGTTTGGTTAAAGGACATGAAGTATTTTGGAGTGCTAAACTTGTCCCGAACTCATTTTAAAACCACACCCATGGAAAAGATTCTATATGAATATTAATTAAAAATGTTTTCCTTGTCTATAAAATTTCATAAAAGTATTTTGGAGTGCTAAATGAAGTTCAACTATCCTTTAAAATTTTTGGTTCATTAAACGACTTATTTGTGGATTCTTTTAAATTGGTTATAAATTAATGAATGATAATCATTATGATGCATTCAAAAAAGATGCATTCTCTCTCGGTGCATAATATAAAGGCTTGCTAACGTGCACATCGTGACTGAAACATGCATAGGTCTAGTGGATCTCCAGGGAAATTTGTGACACCTGCTGATGGTACTAGCTGTAAGCTTCCTCAATTACTTTTGAATGCTATTTCCCTCCACAATTCTGATCTATCTCAGAGGAGGCTGAGATCTCCAGCTAAGAACATGATATGGGTAAAATAGTGCTTTTACAAAACTTTTGCGACTCGGGAGCTACCCCAGCAGCTTGTCACCTATAATTATCAGAAGCAACAATATCTACATAGACTACCCCGACTATTCCACCAGTTCTTCAAGAGAACTGAGCACCTCTGAAAGGTAAAACTCTTTTCTATGTCCCGCCTTCTACTAATCAAGGCAAGGTGTTCGTGAATATTGTTGAGGATGATTTGGAGGAACAAGTTGAATATTGGAAAAATGCCCTTATAGGATATGTCATTGGTGATACTCCATATCTGAAATCAATTGAGAATTATGTGTCTCAAGTCTGGGACTTTGTTGCTAAGCCTAAAATCCTTGCACATGATGATGGCTACTTCATCTTTTGGTTTGCATCCCCTGAGGACTGTGAGAGTGTGCTTATGGAGGGTCTTTACACTTTCCACAATAAGCCAATGATGGTCCAGAACTAGGATATTGATGTTGAGTTTAATTCTGACCGCCTTACTACGATTCCTCTATGGGTTCTCTTCCCAGATCTACAAGTGGGACATTGGCCTTGTAATGCTTTCAGCAAACTAGCTAGTGTAATAGGGAGACCTCTGTACACTGATAAGGTTATTACAGATATAGAAATAATCTCTTATGCTCTTATTCTAATTGAGGTTGATATTTTGCAGCCCTTTCTTGACACAATTGATATACTCACCCGTTCAGGCACTTTCAACTAAACAATGGACTATGAGTGGAAACAAAGATTTGCTCCCACTGTAAGAGGTTTGGTCATAATTTCATGAGTGCTGGATGAAGGATAAAGAGAGGGAATAGGAAATACCATTCTAAGAAGTGCCAAAAAGGAAAAGAAGTAATATTAGAAAAAGAACTAGACAGAACTGGCAGGATAAGGATACAAGGCAAAATGAAATAGCTGCCTTAGAGGAGAATGAAGCTGGTAAGGGAAAGGACTATGCTTTTTTCTAGGAGTGCACTAATGTTAGCACTTATAAAGCTCTCATGAGGCCTACTAGACCTGCTAGTGGTTACCAAGAGGCTCAGTGTAGTCATGCTACTATCGGACTTGCAAAACTGGTATATAAGCATGTTAAAGCTGCAAGGGGGCTAACAAAGGACCCTGGGATCCCTCCTAAACCCCCATAATTATTGTAACCTGGAGTTTTAGGGGGATAAACTAACCCATAAAGCAAAAAGAATTGAGAGTCCTTTTGCAAAAGTATAGAGTAGATGTTCTTGGTTGTCTAGAGACTAGAGAAAAGGAACACAAGGCTCAAAGTATACTGCATAAGGTTGCACAAGGAAGGAACACATGTTGCAATAATCCCATGGCTCCAAATGGTAGAGTTTGGATTTTTCGGAAGCCTTACATTCAACTTCAGGTCCTACAGGTTTCAGGTTAATTTATCCACTGTCAGGTAAACGATGTAGCTAGCACCTTCAAAGCTTGTCTCACAGTTATTTATGCAAAATATGAAGCAACTTTAAGAACTAGTTGTTGGATTGACTTGGCTGGATTGAGTAGCACAGTTCAAGATGCCTAGCTACTCAGTGGTGAATTCAACACAGTTATGTCCCCTGAAGACAAAATTGGTTCTCCTGTCCTTCCTGCTAAAACCCAGGAGTTTAGAGACTGTGTAGATCAATTGCAACCTACCATACAACTCTGAGAGAAACTGGTTGGCATTATAATTTTTGTAACAAACAACAATAGGACCAAAGATTATATTGAAAGATAGATTGGGCTCTAGGAAATATCTCCTGGATTAAGAACTATGGTCATGTAGAAGATGATTTTATTAACCCTGGGATGTCTGATATAATGACCCTTCCGGTTATTTCCACGTATACATTTTTCTTGAACCGTTAGAGCTTGTTTGTAGTGGCCCCAAGTCATTTAAGGCTTGTCGGGACCGGTATTTCGGCACCGGGTCCATTTGTTTGATCGTTTCTTTGATAAATTTTCTGAACTTTGGGTCAAATATCTCGGTACTTTTCTCTCAATATATAATGATTTAGAAGTCCCCCAAAATACCAAATCGAAGGTCTACGAGTCTATTTTCCAACGCACAAAACCTCACATCCAACTGATCTTTGAGTAAAGAGTTATGACTGTTTTACCGCGGACTGTCTGGCAGAAAACGGGTTGCGAACCGGGTCGCGAACCAGATCGGGTCAAACTCGATTTAAGCCTCAACTTTACGTTTTAAAATGCCATTTCAGTTCTGAAACAGTGAGAAAACATAAGGGAGGGTTCCAAGAGAGTTCTTGAGTATCGAAATCGTGCGTACTTGAAAATATCTAATTTGAAAGTCGAAGGTGGTAGAAAATTATATTATTATTACCTTTTCAAAATATTTTAAAGTTTTATGAAAAATATTTTTGTTACGATATAATTGTATATGTATTTATTTTATAAGGTTTTTATACATTGTAATATTTTAGCGGAGATAGTAAATTTAGTTAGGTTGAAAATTATTATTATAATATAGTAGGTTTTATTTGAAATAATTTTCTATTAAATATGATATATTTAAAAAGCTATATTTATTTTACCACGAACTTATGCAATACCCGAGTACTTACATAGTGGAATAGAAATAACTGTGTGGTGCCACTCCACTTCCACGTGGAAGTGGAGTATGGATACACCACTTAATTAATGTGAGTGGTGACATCATTTGTCATATAACATTAATGAGCTATTATCTTGAAAACTTAAGAAATGTCCCTACTAATACTAATGAACTTCAGCAACACCTAATACCATTTTCCTTACCCAGTTTGTGTTCTAAGCCACAGCTATATACGTGAGTATTTACTTACACGCTCACATGTTCTTTATGGCTAAATTAATCCAATCATTTCGTCTTTAGAATTTTAATTATATATACGGCGAAGAGGATTTGATAGGCCAACCATTTAGACAATTCATTTGATCACCAGGAAACAAGATTATTTACGTCAAGTTATTCAAGCCCGAGTTCAAGTTTGATTTCGTGTTGGAGCTTTTTCGGAGAGATTCAAGCTTGTCATCGGACGACAGGTAGGTTACGATTTATTTTCCCTAGACTCCGCATATATAGAATAAAATTGTATTAATGGGCATCCTTGGGTTGGCTTATTAGGTTGGTACCACAGACCTCGACCGCTTTACTCATGTCCGCCTTCTTTTGTTCCTCCGTTGCTTGTAGTATTTGCCGATATATTTTATTTACCCTTGTGGTCCTGTGAGGCCTTGTTGACTCTGGAACATAGAAGGTGGGATTTTGGGAATGTCCGCGAGTCCCGGGCATAGAATTATCCTTCTAGGCTGGTTTTGCTTGCTGAGTAGCTGTGGGCCTGTGCAGGGTCGATAGGTTGATTGTGAGCTGCTGGGTAGCTATTGTGTTTGATCATACCATTTTCATGCATAAAAAGAGGTTTTATAAAGGTTTTACTACGGTTTGGGCTTCGGGCCTACTGACACCATTTTCTAAACCTTGCATGGCCCGGGGGGCTCATTTTTGATCGAAATAATTTGGAAATGGTTTGATTTAACTTGTGAATATTCCTGGGTAAAAGGAAGTAAAATTATGTTTTAAAACACCAGTTTTACTACTACGCTAGACTCGTCAGGGCCAGGTGCTAGTTGAGTTTTCTTGCTACTTGAGATGATTTTTAGCCTCGGTCGGACCGAGCACCTGAGATGACTTTCTACTGTTTAGACCCGGTTATGCCCGGGCACCCTTGGAGGGGTTTTTTGAGATATTTTCCTACTACTTTAGTCCTGGAGAGGGTCTGGGCATGCATATTCGAGACTGGGTCTCTATCTTGATACCGGGCTTGCTTCCGGACGACATGTTTTGATACTGAGTTTTAGTATGGGGTCTGGGACCTCCATGGACCTTGCCATCCGGGCCAGGGGCTACGGGCTGCGTGTGCCGGAGGAAGGGTATACGGTGGAGTAGAGGTATACGGGCAGTGTCCTTCTATGGAACCTACCTGCTGGGCCAGAGCGGCACCGGAGGAGGTACATACAGAGATACCATTTCACTTGAGACCTTCATGCATCATATCATTCATTGTTTGAGGCTCCACCCTTGTTTGTTGTTTGTTGATTGTACGCTCCGGTAGTATGGGATGCCGGAGGGTTTATTTTCACTTGTTTGTGTTCCTCGGTTGTTTGAGCGGCCGGGGGACTGTAGGTAGACTCTTGCTATTTACTTACAGAATTGTTCCCTGTTACGGTTAAGTATGAAATTGGTTACTGCTAGACTGTTAGTTTCTGGATTTGAGATTGATATGATTAGTTGAGTTTGATTCATGTCCCTGAGCATGTCTATCATTACTCTTTCCCTCTTCTTACACTTGAGGTTATGGGTATACCGTCCATTTTGTAAACTTATTATGTATACACTGTTATTGCAAGGACCCCAGGTGCATTACTGGCCTCACATGTGGTTCTGTTGATTTCCCTCTTGGCTAGTTCCTGTGTAACTTTCGTTGATTTCTGTGACTGCTTGCTTCTATTCTGTCTATTACTACGCTTTTATCTTATATGTGCCCAGTCGGCCTATGATACCTACTGGGTACCTTATGCTTCGCATTTGGTGCTCACCCCTACCCTCCTGCATCTTTGGGTGCAGATCCTAGCGTGGGCCATCACCGTTAGATCGCTGTGATTCATGCTTGGAGATCTGTTGGGGACTACTTCAGACTGAGGGTGAGCTCTTGGCGATCGGAGCTTAGCTTTAGTTTATCCTTTTGCTTCATGTACTCTATTACTATTTAGAGACATCTGTATATATTGTTTTGGATCATTTGCACTCCATGTATGTAGTTTTGGCTCTATACTATGATACCAGGTCTCGGGGTTTGGTTTAGTTTTCCGCATATGTCTATATATATTCCTGTTATCTATTCTCTTCGTCTTGTTCTCTTATTTGTTAGATAGTAGCCCATTACTAACTGTCCTGGGCTACGGGGATTGGTTCACCTACCGGGGGTTGTAGGTGCCATCATGACCGAGAAATCGGGTTGTGACAACTTGGTATCAGAGCTTTAGGTTCACCGGTGTCATCGGTATAGGAGCCAATGTCTAGTAGAGTCCTGCGGATCGGGGCGGAGACGTCCGTACTCAATCTTTGGGATGCTACAGTGACATTTTAGGAAATTTGACTCTTCCCTTGCTTCTGTGTCGTGCGTGGAACCCTTGAAGTTTCTGGAAATCTCATTTGTTCTACTTCATCCTTCCGCAGATGGTTCGTACGAGATCATCGGCATCACGCGGAGATGAGCCTCCCACTCCAGCGCCAGCTCCAGCTCCAGCGCCAGCTCCAGTGCCAGCTCCAGCACCAGCTCCAGTGCCCACTTCTGTGCCAGCTCCAGCCGCAGCTCAGTCTCCAGATATTCGGGGATTACTATTATAGCTTTTGGGTATGATTGGAGAGCGGCCTTCTGAGGTAGCGCAGACATACGCTCAGGGGGCAGCCCTGGGTGCACAGAGCTTAGGAGCGCAGCCGGCTACTATGGCTCTCCGTGCGGAGGTCATTCTGGTTCCATCCGTTGCACAACCTCTTGCTTCTCGCCCAGTTATGACAAAGCCAGAGCAGAAGGCGTTGGGTAGGTTTTTGAGGTTAGCACCTCCGAGGTTTGCTGGTACTTATGGACAGGATCCACATGACTTTATTACTACCTGTGAGGAGATGTTGCATCATTTGGGTTTGTTGGAGACTCATGGAGTTGGTTATACTACCTATCAGTTGGAGGGCCCAGCGAAGTTATGGTGGAGGGCCCAGGTTGCTTGTAGACCATCGACGTCACCTCCTTTTACCTGGTCTGAGTTTTATGAGGCCTTTATGGCCAAGTTCCTACCTCAGAGTGATCGTGAGCGTCGCAGGGAGCAGTTTACTCACCTTGTGCAGGGGTCTATGACTATCTCGGAGTATGAGACCCGTTTTCATCAGCTAGCACCATTCGGAGCTATGATCATTCCTACCGAGCCAGATAGGATTCACAGATTTGTATGGGGTTTGAGGCCAGAGATCAGGCAGCCCGCTGAGATATTGGTCGCCAGTGGTCGGTCATTTCAGGCTATCGTAGACTATGCCCGCACTGTGGAGGACTTACAGCGACACGATCAGGGGTCCAGAGATAAGAGGCCTCGGCATCAGGGTGTCTACAGTGGTTCCAGATATGGCGGTAGAGGTCCTGGCCAGTGGAGCCAGAGTTATCAGCCACAGCAGTACCAGGGTCAGTCCAGCCGACCGGTTCAGTCTTCCCTTCAGACTTTTGGTAGTACCCAGTTCGAGCAGGGTCAGGGCAGCCATAAGGGCTATAGCGGCCAGTCTTCGAGGGGTACAGTTTCTGGGGCATCAGGTCGTGGTGGTCATTCAGGATTTGCGGGTTCATCTCGACTGAGTAGGCCGTCAGGGGCTTGTTTTACTTGTGGTGCGATGGGTCATTTTGCTAGAGATTGCCCTCAGCAGGGTACAGTTCAGTTGGCCGAGCCTTTACGAGCAGTTCAGCCTCTGGCTAGAGGGGGTGGTCGTTAGGGTAGAGGTGGTGCTCCACGCAGTAGAGCAGGTGGTAGGGATGGCGGTCGGGCAGGAGGAGGTCGTCGTCAGTTTTACGCGGTCTCTAGGAGACCAGAGGCAGAGGCCTCAGATGCTGTGATTACAGGTACGATTTCTGTGTGCCATTAGTCTGCTATGGCTTTATTTGATCCTGGATCCACTTGTTCATATGTATCTGCCTACTTTGTACCTTGTTTGGGGTTGGCTAGTGAGCCATTATCTGTTCCTATTTCTGTTTTGACCCCAGTAGAAGATTCCTTAGTAGTGGATCGGATTGTGAGATCCTGTATGTTATCTGTTGGTGATTCAGAGACTTGGGGTGATTTGATGATTCTTGATATGCTAGATTTTGATGTGATACTGGGCATGGACTGGTTATCCCCTCACCGTGTGGTTTTGGATTGTTATGCTAAGACCATTACCATAGCTGTGCCCGGTGTATCCCCGGTTGTGTGGCAGGGTTCTGTTAGCCATGCACCATCTGGGATCATCTCTTGTCTTCGAGCTAGGAAGCTGATTTCCCGTGGGTGTTTAGCTTATCTAGCATATGTCCGAGATGTTAGTGCTTACCCCACTTCTCCTGAGTCTGTTCCTGTGGTTAGAGACTTCCTCGATGTGTTTCCTACCGACCTGCCAGGCCTTCCACCTGAGAGAGATATTGATTTCGCTATTGAGCTAGAGCCGGGCACTAGGCCATTTCTATTTCTCCTTACCGTATGGCTCCTGCTGAGTTGAGGGAGCTTAAGGAGCAGCTCCAGGATCTGTTAGCTAAGGGGTTTATTAGACCTAGTGTGTCACCTTGGGGTGCTCCTGTTCTCTTCGTAAAGAAGAAGGATGGGTCGATGCGTATGTGTATTGATTATCGGCAGCTGAATAGGGTGACAGTGAAGAATAGGTATCCGTTGCCGAGGATTGATGATTTGTTTGACCAGCTTCAGGGTTCAGTCGTGTTTTCGAAGATTGATTTGAGGTCTGGCTACCATCAGTTGAGGATTAGGGCGGATGACATCCCTAAGACAGCATTCAGGACACGTTATGGCCATTATGAGTTCCTGGTGATGTCTTTTGGGTTGACTAATGCCCCCGCAGCCTTCATGAACTTGATGCACAGGGTTCTTGGCCCGTATTTGGACTCATTTGTGATAGTTTTTATAGACGACATCTTGGTATACTCGCATAGTAGAGATGAGCATGAGCATCACTTGAGGGTTATACTCCAGACTTTGAGAGATCATCAACTTTATGCCAAGTTCTCAAAGTGCGAGTTTTGGCTTGAGTCAGTTGCATTCCTAGGGCACGTGGTGTCTAAGGATAGGATTAGGGTTGACCCGGGAAAGATTTCTGCGGTTTGTGATTGGCCTAGACTTACTACTGCTACTGAGGTCCGCAGCTTTATTGGGTTAGCAGGTTACTACCGATGGTTCGTTGAGGGATTTTCTTCCATAGCAGCACCCTTGACTATGCTGACTAGGGAGGATGTCCCATTTCAGTGGCCGGATCAGTGTGAGGATAGCTTCCAGAGGATTAAGGCCTTATTGACTTCAGCTCCAGTTTTGACTTTGCCGGTTGAGGGTCAGAGCTTCTCCATGTATTGTGATGCTTCTGGGGTTGGTCTTGGTTGTGTGTTGATGCAGCAGGGTCAAGTAATAGCATATGCGTCGAGGCAGCTGAAGGTTCACGAGCGCAACTACCCCACTCATGACTTAGAGTTGGCGGCGGTAGTTTTCGCGCTCAAGATCTGGATGCATTACTTATATGGAGTTCACTGTGATATCTTCACCGATCACCATAGTCTTCAGTATATCACGAGTCAGCGGGAGTTGAACTCGAGACAGAGGAGATGGGTCGAGTTACTGAAGGACTATGACTTCACTATTCTGTATCATCCGGGCAAGGCAAACGTGGTAGCGGATGCCTTAAGCCGGAAAGACAGTGAGTATGGGTAGCCTAGCTTCTCTCTCAGTTTCAGAGCGACCGTTGGCCTTAGACATCCAGTCCTTGGCTAACCGTTTGGTTAGGCTTGACTTGTCGGATCCTAGCAGAGTTCTTGCCAGTATTGAGGTTCGTTCTACTTTGGTTGATCAGATTCAGAGCCGTCAGTTTGAGGATCAGCAGTTGTGTGACCTTCGTGATCGGGTTGTTCAGGGTGAGACCAGTCGGGCTACTCTAGATTCAGATGGGGTTCTGAGGTTTGATAGTCGCCTTTGTGTTCCGAGGATAAGTGATTTGATTCAGTTGATACTTCACGAGGCACATTGTACTAGATACTCCATTCACCCTGGCACAGCAAAGATGTATAGAGACTTGAGACAGCTTTACTGGTGGAGTGGTATGAAGCGGGATATAGCAGAGTTTGTATCTCGGTGCTTGAACTGTCAGCAGGTTAAGTTCGAGCACATGAGACCTGGTGGTTTGATGCAGCGACTTCCCATTCCTGAGTGGAAGTGGGAAGGGATTACTATGGACTTCGTTGTTGGTTTGCCCCGTACTTCTCGTGGGTTTGATTCCATATGGGTGATTGTTGATAGGCTGACCAAGTCAGCACATTTCTTGCCGGTCCAGACTTCTTATGGTGCAGAGAGGTTAGCTCAGATCTACCTTCGTGAGATTGTTCGATTGCATGGGGTCCCAGCTTCTATTATTTCAGACCGCGGCACTCAGTTCACATCTCAGTTCTGGAGGGCTATTCAGCGAGACTTGGGTACAGAGGTTCATCTTTGCACCGCTTTCCACCCTCAGACAGATGGCCAGTCAGAGAGGACCATTCAGATTTTGGAGGACATGCTTCGAGCCTGTGTTCTTGACTTTGGAGGTTCTTGGGATCAGTTTGTTCCCTTGGCAGAGTTTGCTTATAATAACAACTTCCATTCGAGTATCGGCATGGCACCTTTTGAGGCTTTGTATGGCAGGCGTTGCAGATCACCGGTAGGTTGGTTTGATGGTTTTAGTGCTGGGCCACAGAGCACAGATTTGCTTCGAGATTCCTTAGACCGAGTCCGAGTGATTCAGGACAGACTTCGGGAAGCTCAGAGCAGGAAGAAGAGTTATGCTGATAGTAGGCTTTGTGCCTTGGAGTTTAGTGTCGGTGACTTGGTGTTTCTCCGTGTATCGCCCATGAAGGGCGTGATGAGATTTGGTAGGCGGGGCAAGCTTAGCCCTAGGTACATTGGGCCGTTTGAGATTCTTCAGAGAGTTTGGTAGCGTTGCCTATCAGCTAGCCTTACCTCCGATGTTTTCAGCTATACATCATGTATTCCATGTTTCGATGTTGTGTCGGTATGTCCCAGATGAGTCTCATGTGTTGCAGTGGGATTCAGTTCAGTTGGATGAGGGTTTAGCCTTTGTTGAGGAGCCCGCAACTATTTTGGCCAGAGATGTCAGGAGATTGAGGTCTCGAGAGATCCCGGTTGTTAAGGTTCAGTGGAGGCACCGTCCAGTCGAGGAGGCTACCTGGGAGACCGAGAGAGATATGCGGGATCAGTATCCGCAGCTATTTTAGCCTTCAGGTACCCCCTTGATCTTGACTTTCGAGGACGAAAGCCCTTTTTAGTAGTGGATGATGTAATGACCCTTCCGGTCATTTCCACGTATAAGTTTTGAAGTCAAGCAAATCGACAAAAGTTATCGTAAGTTCTTTAACAAATTTCCTCAACTTTGGGTAAAATGTCTCTGGGCTTTTCTCCCAATATATAAAGAGTTAGAAGTCCCCCAAAAACCAAATCGAAGGTCTACGAGTCTAGTTTCCAACGCATAAAACCTCACATCCAACTGATCTCGGAGTAAAAATTTATGACTGTTTTACCGCGGACTGTCTGGCAGAAAATGGGTTGCGAACCGGGTCGCGAATCGGGTCGGGTTAAACTCGATTTAAGCCTCAACTTTACGTTTTAAAATGTCATTTCAGTTTCGAAACAGTGATAAAACATAAGGGAGGATCCCGAGAGAATTCTTGAGTATCAAAATCGTGCGTTGGTGAATTACGAGCCTAAGCTTAAGAATTTTATTAGCATCGTGCGTGTATTTGAAAATATTTTATTTAAAAGTTGAATTTGGTAAAAATTATATTATTATTGCCTTTTCAAAATATTTTAAAGGTTTATGAAAAATATTTTGTTACGATATAATGGTATATGTATTTATTTTATAAGGTTTTTATACATTGTAATATTTTAACGGAGATAGTAAATTTAGCTATGTTGAAAATTATTATTATAATCTAGTAGGTTTTATTGGAAATGATTTTCTATGAATTATGGTATATTTAAAATATTATATTTATTTTACCACGAATTTATACAATACCTGAATATATAAATAACGGGATAAGAATTTCTTTTTGTCCTTGCCACCTCCACTCCACGTGTAGGTGGAGGGAGTGGCCAGCAAATATTAGCTAAAGGTGGCAGCATGTGGAGATTACTTTGAAATGTTGCTGCCTAACTTATATCTACTTTACATTATGTATATATTCTGCTATGTATTGTTCACTTAGTTAGGAGAAAGTTGTTCACTTAGTTAGGAGAAAGTAGAACTTATGTTACTGTTTCTTTTACTACAAACCTCCATTTTATTTTCCATCCAAACATTAGCATAGGCTGTAGTACCTATATGCAAGCAGATGGCTGGAGGGAGTTTGTAGAAGAAAGCATGTGTCGAAACTATAGTTGATTCTCAAATGAAAATCAATTTTCTACGTCAAGTTATTCAAGCCCGAGTTCAAGTTTGATTTCGTTTTGGAGCTTCTTTTCGGAGAGGTTCGAGCTTGTCATCGGACCACAGGTAGGTTACGGTTTATTTTCCTTAGACTCCGCATATATAGAATAAAATTGTATTAATGGGCATCCTTGGGTTGGATTATTAGGTTGGCACCACAGACCTCGACCGCTTTATTCATGTCCGCCTACTTTTGTTCCTCCGTTGCTTGTAGTATTTGCCGATATATTTTATTTACCCATGTGGTCCTGTGAGGCCTTGCTGACTCTGGAACATAGAAGGTGGGATTTTGGAAATGTCCGCGAGTCCCGGGCATAGAATTATCCTTCTAGGCTGGTTATGCTTGCTGAGTAGATGTGGGCCTGTGCAGGGTCGATAGGTTGATTGTGAGCTGCTGGGCAGCTATTGTGTGTGATCATACCATTTCCATGCATATAAAGAGGTTTTATCCATGTTTTACTATGGTTTTGGCTTCGGGCCTACTGGCACTATTTTCTAAACCTTGCATGGCCCGGGCGGCCCGTTTTTTATGGAAATAATTTGGAAATGGTTTGATTTAACTTGTGAATATTTCTGGATAAAGGAAAGTAAAATTATGATTTAAATCACCAGTTTTACGATTAACGCTAGACTCGGCAGGGCCGGAGTGCTAGTTGAGTTTTCTTGCTACTTGAGATGATATTTAGCCTCGGTCAGACCGAGCACCTGAGATGGCTTTTTACTGTTTAGACCCGGTTATCCCCGGGCACCCTTGGAGGGGTTTTTGAGACATTTTCCTACTACTTTAGTCCTGGACAGGGTCTGGGCATTGCATATTCGAGACTGGGTCTCCATCCTGATACCGGACTTGCTTTCGGACGACATGTTCTGATACTGAGTTTTAGTATGGGGTCTGGGACCTCCATGGACCTTGCCATCCGGGCCAGGGGCTATGGGCTGTGTGTGCCGGAGGAGGGGTATATGGTGGAGTAGAGGTATACGGGCAGTGTCCTTCCATGGAACCTACCTGCTGGGACGGATCGGCGTCGGAGGAGGTACATACAGATATACCATGGCACTTGAGATCTTCGTGTATCATATCATTCATTGTTTGAGGCTCCACCCTTGTTTGTTGTTTGCGGATTGTACGCTCCGGTAGTATGGGATGCCGGAGGGTTTGTTTTCACTTGTTTGTGTTCCTCGGTTGTATGGGCGGCCGGGGGACTGTAGGTAGACTTTTGCTATTTACTTACAAAATTGTTCTCTATTATGGATAAGTATGAGATTGGTTACTGCTAGACTGTTAGTTTCTGGATTTGAGATTGATATGATTAGTTGAGTTTGATTCATGTCTCTGAGCATGTCTATCATTACTCTTTCTCTCTTCTTCTTACTCTTGAGGTTACCGGTATACCGTCCATTTCGTAAACTTATTTTGTATACACTGTTGTTGCAAGGACCCCAGGTGCGTTATTTCTTACTTTCACTTGTGCCTATGGTGTGTATATTCTGCTTACTAGCCTCATATGTGGTTCTGTTGATTTCCCTCTGGGCTAATTCCTGTGTACCTTTCGTTGATTTCTGTGACTACTTGCTTCTACTCTGTCTATTACTACGCTTTTATCTTATATGTGCCCAGTCGGCCTATGATACCTACTGGGTACCTTATGCTTCGCATTTGGTGCTCACCCCTACCCCACTGTATCTTTGGGTGCAGATCCTAGCGTGGGCCATCGCCGTTAGATCAATGTGATTCGAACTTGGTGATCTGTTAGGGACTACTTCTAACTGAGGGTGAGCTCTTGGCGATCGGAGCTTAGCTTTAGTTTATCTTTTGCTTCATGTACTCTATTACCATTCAGAGACATCTGTATATATAGTTTAGTTTTATTTGCACTCCATGTATGTAGTTTGGCTCTGTACTATGATACCAGGTCTTGGGGTTTAGATTAGTTTCCGCATATGTATATATTTATAATCCTTTTATCTGTTCTCTTCGTCTTGTTCCCTTATTTGTTAGATAGTAGCCCATTGCTAACTGTTCTGGGCTACGGGGATTGGTTCACCTACCGGGGGTTGTAGGTGCCATCATGACCGAGAGATTGGGTCGTGACACCATCAAAGCAACCAATGGGAGATCTGCAATGCCTACCATGCAAAGCCTAGAAAGGTGCCATGCAAATGCTCGAATGAAAGCTATTATTATACGCAAACTCAGACAATGGCACAAACTGATCCCATGAACCTTCAAAGTCAAGAACACAAGTCCGAAGCATGTCCTCAAGGACTTAAATAGTCCTCTCAGACTGGCCATCTGTCTGAGGGTGGACAGCAGTACTAAGTTGAACCTCCGTACCTAAATCCCTCTGTATATCTCTCTATAACTGGGATGTGAACTGAGTGCCATGATATGAAATGATAGAAGCTGGTACCCCATGAATCCGTACAATCTCATGAATATAGATCTGAGCTAACCTCTCTGCCCCGTAGGAAGTCTAAACCTTTAAGAAATATGCTGACTTAGTCAGCCTATTAATGATCACCCAAATGGAGTCAAACCCCCAACTAGTACGAGGCAAACCAACAACAAAGTCCATAGTAATACCTTCCCACTTCCACTCAGGAATGGGAAGTCGCTGCATTAAACCACCCAGTCTCATGTGCTTGAACTTCACCTATTGACAGTTCAAGTATTGAGATACGAACTATGCCACATCCCGCTTCATACCACTCCACCAGTAAAGCTGTCTCAGGTCTCTATACATCTTCACTACGCCGAGATGGATGGAGTATCTAGAACAATGTGTCGCACAGAGTATCAACTGTATCAAATCACCAACTCTCAAAACACAAAGTCCACCCCCAAACCTCAGAATCCAAGGTAGACTGGCTGGCCTCACCCCGAACTACCTAATCATAAAGGTCACACAAACTCTGATCCTCAAACTGTCAGCTCTGAATCTGATCAACTAGAGTAGAACGAACCTCAACACTGGCAAGAACTCTACTGCGATCCAATAAGTCAAGCCTAACCAAATGGTTAGCCAAGGAATGGATGTACAAGGCCAATGATCTCTCAAAACCTGAAGGTGAAGCTAGGCTACCCATGCTCACTGCCTTTCGACTCAAGGAATCCGCTACCACATTTGCCTTGCCCGAATGGTATAAAATAGTGAAATCATCATCCTTCAGAAACTCAATCCATCTCCTCTGTCTCGAGTTTAGCTTGTGCTGACTCATGATGTACTGAAGACTATGATAGTCAGTGAATATCCCATAATGAACTCCATATAAATAGTGTCTCCATATCTTGAGTGCGAAGACTACTGCCGCTAACTCCAAATCATGAGTGGGGTAGTTGCGCTCGTGAACCTTCAGTTGTCTTGATACATACGCTATCACTCAACCCTGTTGCATCAACACACAACCAATACAGAACCCTGAAGCATCATAATACATGAAAAAACTCTGACCCTTAAACGGCAAAGTCAAAACTGGAGCTGAAGTCAATAAGGCCTTAAGCCTCTGGAAGATATCCTTTCACTGATTAGACTACTGAAATGGAACATCCTTCCTAGTCAGGTTAGTTAAGGGTGATTCTATGGAAAACAATCCCTCAATGAACCATCTGTAAAACCCGGCTAACCCAACAAAACTGCAAACCTCGGTAGGAGTAGTAGGTCTAGGCCAATCACGAACTGCAGAAATCTTACTCAGATCAACTCTAATCCCATCCTTAGACACCACGTTCCCTACAAATGCAACTGGCTCTAACCTAAACACACACTTTGTGAACTTGGCGTAAAGCCGATGATCTTTCAAAGTCTAAAGTATAGTCCTCAAGTGTTGGTCATGCTCATATCTACTCCATGAGTATACCAGGATGTCATCAATGAAGACTATCACAAATATATCCAAGTATGGGCTAAGCACCATGTGCATCACGTCCATGAAGGTTGCAGGGGAATTAGTCAACCAAAAAGACATTACCAGGAACTCATAGTGGCCGTAACGTGTCCTGAATGCTGTCTTAGGGATGTTCTCTGCCCTAATCCTCAACTGATGGTAGCTGGATCTCAAATCAATCTTATAAAACACAGCAAAACCTTGAAGCAGATCAAATAAGTCATATACGGTTTCTCTTCTTTAGTAGAGATGTTGAAGTTGGAAATTTGTTCATTGATTTTATCAAGAACATTTCCAGATATTTCAAAGGTATCTTTGAATTTAGGGAATTTATCCCTATAAAATTCAGTAAGTTTAAACCCTGGGTTAGGTTCGAAGTTTTGGTTAGAAGAAATAGAAGATGGAATAGGTGTTCTACTTATGTAAGGTTTGGAATCTTCGATTTGTCTAGAAATAATGTGAAGAATTTGGTTGGAGTAGTTGTTCTGCTCTACTACTCGATCTATGTCAGCAGAGGTGACAAAGGAGGCGGGCTTATCATTTTTTTCTTTAAAAGGAGAAGCTTTGATAATAGTGCCGGCTATAGGGATATTGATTCCTTCGAGAGGAGGAGTGGTAGATTCTACAACTTTGTTAGAAGATGTATACCATTTGTTGATAATGACTTGAAGGGATTCGATTTGGTTATCGATCATACCAGTCATTTCAAACCATTTAAAGAATTCTATTTCGCAACCTATTCTTTTCATGTTTATTATCCAAGAATCTTTGAAGTCTTCTCTTTGTTGGAGAATATAAGTAGTAACATACCACTTCCTCTTAGTTTGGTTTTCAGGATGAGTCCAGAGTTTATGAAGGATATTTTGGTCAAGACTGAAAGTACTGCCTGCTTTGATCATTTTGATCCATCCTAGTTTATCCTCTTGAGGAGTTGCCATTTCACTAGCAGTGGGGCTAGTGGGTAGATCCTGGTAAAATACTTTGGGAATTTCTCCTGAAAAGTCTACTCTAGTGACTTTTCCCTTTTCATTATTGACTGGAATAGTTTCTACTTCCTCCGGGGTTTTTGAAGAAGAAGGTGGTCTAGGTACAGGTCTAGAAGGACATGAGGTTGAAGGACTAGACCAGGACGACCATCGATGAGATGCAGATCTCGTTATAGGATCGTTAAGGAATTTGAGTTCTATCGATCCATCTGGGAACTGTATGACTCTTTCAATTTGAGATCTCTCAGCGTGAGATGAGAAAGGTTGGGTTATGGCCTCAAAGTGAAAATCATTGCTGGAGTGAACATCATTCCATTTGAGGAGTCTAGGGACAAAGATAGTACTATGTTCATGGTTGGCCTCCATAAGCATAGTTACACCTTTTTGGCTCTGAATACGAGCCTTTGGTGCCAGAGTTATCTTCATAAGCCTGTAATATACTCTAAAGATAATTGCTATCTCTTGAGTATTGGCTTTGTTGTTCAAATTCTTAGTCTTGACGTTGAGGGTCAAGGAATCCGTGACATTAGGATCATTAATGTCAACTGAAAAGTTAGGATAACAATTAAAGTATACTGGGGTATCAGCAAGGTTACTCTGGAGGACTCCTAATAATGAATCATCAAAATTAAGAAAACAGTCATCTCTAAGGAGGACACAAACAGGAATATCTAATCCTTTTCGAAAAAGAGGCTTGACAGCCACTTGAACCAAACCAATATGTAATCAGATTTATAACGATTGATATCATTATCTTTTAACAAGTGAATAATCTCTAAAGAATTATTAATTGCAATAGTAGACTCACATGTCCTAATATTATGCCTAGTAATGAAACTGAAATTACCTAAATGGTAAATCTTTTTAAAAGGTTCATGGGGTATATTCAAATTTTGAAGATCATTTTCTAACTTAGCAATCTTAGTTGCTTGAGAAGATAAATTAATACAGTTTAAAATATGTTGATTATTTTCCATTTTGAGAAAATACTGTCTTAAGGGATTATAGTGCAAAATTCTTTAACAAGTTTAATAATAATATTACAATAATCATGTTAGCATATACAGAGTAATGTCATACATATCAAAGATCCTAATAATATGTTTCTAAGGGAGGTTCTCTTGGTTTTACATCTGTTCTTTCATAGAGTTATGTTTGCTATGGGATCACCATTAACAGGTCTAGTTCATTGAAAATAGGGCAGTATAGCTCTTTCAAACTACCATCAGATTTTTAGGTCATGACCTTTATCAAGGTTCCTACAAACCTATTTGTAGAGCCATAGAGTTCTCCTCCAAATTCCCCAGTGAGATTATCGATAAAACCCAATTTCAAAGATTCTTAGGAAGTCTTAATTATGTTGCAGATTTTATTCCCAAAATTAGACAGGTCTGTGAACCTTTATACAAGTGTCTTAGGAAAAATCCCATCCCTTGGAGCCATGAACAAACTAAATCTGTCATCCAAATTAAAGCTTTGGTCCAGAGTCTCCCATGTCTAGGAATTCCTAATCCAGATGCCTTTATGATGATTGTTGAAACTGATGCTTCTGACATTGGTTATGGAGGAATCCTTAAACAAAGATTCGACCCAGAGTCTCAGGAAAAACTTCTTCATTTTACTTCAATAATCTGGAATTCCCCCAAAAAGAATTATTCTACTGTTAAAAAAGAAGTCTTATCTATAGTGCTATGTATCACTAAATTTCAAGACGACTTGGTTAACAAGTAATTTTTTCTTAGAGTAGATTGCAAATCTGCTAAAGAAATTTAACAAAAAGATGTGAAAAATCTTGTTTCAAAATGAATATTTGCTAGATGGCAAGCTCTACTATCTAGCTTTGATTTTCAAATCGACTTTATAAAAGGAGAAGAAAACTCCCTCCCAGATTTCTTAAAAAGAGAATTTCTACAGGGAAACAATGAGGCCCTAAAAGCCAAATTCACCGCAGAAACCACAACAAATGGCCAGACCATTCGATCACCCTCTCTCAAAGTTACCCCATAGACCACCTATTCCAGTAGGAGAAAATCCTAGGATGGAATTCCAAAATAGGTATACTTCCCTAGCAGAATACCCAAAATTACAAGGGCCTACACCTACCAAGCTAATCAACCAAAAGATTGAGCATGGAGCATCATCTTCTTCAGTACAAACCAAATAAAGCTACACAATGAAGGCCACAGAGACCTTTGCACAAGCAGTTAAATCAACATCAGGGAAAAAGCCTGATACATCTCCTACAAAAAAAGAATTTGAATTCTTAACAAAGCAAGTTTTGTCGATACTGGCGATAAACAAAAAATATGAAGGAACTCCAATTCCTAGTCTTATTAGACCAGTATACTTGAATTACAATTTTGTGGATACAGATAATCCACTCAAGTCCCGAAGATATTTTGAAGCCAAACTAGTAGACATGGAGCGTAACCCTTGAATATACCAGAAATACGTGCCACTGTAGGTTCTTTAAGTTCCCTCTGTGGGCATCAGACATCATGATCACACTAGTTATGCCTTTATACCCTTGCAAGGTATATTGGGTCCTTTCGATAGGGAGTATACATCAGATTCCATGTAGCTCACATGGTCTATGTCGGTTAGAGAACCTCCACAGAAACAGTTTCAAGTTTTTAAGTGCATTGACTCTTTGTTTCAGATTTCAGACTTTCTACTATTTTTATGATTCTAAAGGTGTTTTCAGCTTAATATATTACATTGAGTCATCTCATTACAGATTCTACTATCATTATACGACTTCATTTTAGTTATGCTTTAATCATGGTTTACCACAACATATATATGATATCAGTTTTAAGCATACTTTCAAACATACTTTATCATGTCATATACATATCTCAGATACTCAGTACATTCCATAGTACTGATTGTATACCTCTTTGTGCTGCATTCTATTATAATGTAGATCATGTAGCCCTCTCCCATATCCGTGGCTAGTAATCAGCAGCACATCCAACCAGCTTAGTGAGTCCTCCTCATTCGAGGGCGTTGAGTTTAGCTTCATTCTAGACTACTAGTTCTTTCATTTAGTTTTCAGCATTTAGAGTTAGTTGGGGCTTGTCCAAGTAACTCATCAGTAGTATGGGCTTTTAGACATAGAGTCGGATATTCAGCTTAATTCAAATTGTCATTTTAGACACATATTTTCATAACTGATTCAGTTGCTCATTACTTCAGTTAAGCTTCCATTCTTATGTTTTTTTCAATTTTTAAGTCATGCTAATGTCAAAGGGCTATCTTGAGATCACTTGTGATCTTGGGTCCCGTGTTATGTCCAAGGGGTAGGCTCGGGGTATGACAATAACAACGAGAGTACAACATACAAAGGATGAGCTAAAAGCTAAGCCCAACCGTAAAGAGCTCACTTTCAACCTCAAATAGTCCAAAATATCAGCTAGCACGAGTCTCTAACAGATCATCAGTGATGGCCCACACTAGGATTTGCACCAGAAAGATGCAGAGTGTAGTATGAGCACTAATTGCTAAGAAATGGGTGCCCAGTAGGTATCATAGGCCGATAGGGCGTATATAAGATATAAACTTAATAATAAAGTAGAGGGATACAAGTAGTCACAGAAACAACGAACAAGCACATGGAGGCTAGCACAAAAAGGATACAAGGCGAAACAATCATGCTAGGCTAGCTAATAGAAATACATATCTCACAGATACAAGTGAATGAAAGAAATAAATTCACCTGGGGCCCATGAAATAACAATATATATATATATAAAGATTTAAATAAAAAGGCGGTATACTAGTAACCTCAAATAAAAAGGGAAGGAGGAAAATAACAATAACGATAACATGCTCAAAAACAAGACTAACAACAAAGTCATACTAGTAATACAATAATTAGGATCATTATTATGATAAAATAATAATAAATAAAAGTCTACCTACAGTCCCACGAGCGCCCATACACCCGAGGAACACATAT